>CAWUOW010000282.1:0-34915 GCA_963924055.1 Drosophila limbata
AGCCCGTGAAATTTCTTCTTTTAAAATCAATGTTCCTAATGACGACTTTCCTATAATATGTGATTCAAATTTTTGGCCGCCTCTTATGATTGCTCATGAGTTTAAGCCAAAAAAGCGAACGCACTCATCACCTGTAACTCTTCCAAATAGCATTTCCACTAATACCTTTTCAAAAAACTAAATTCTCTTACTATTCAGTACCAAAATGTTAGAGGCCTTCTGTCAAAGCTCCAACATTTGTACCTGAGTAGTATTTCCTTCGAGGCTAACATTATAGCTCTATCTGAAACTTGGTTAAATTCAACTATCTCTGATAGCGAAATTTTGTCAACCAATTATGTAATGTATAGAAAAGATCGATCAAATCGACGTGGTGGTGGTGTCTTAATTGCTATTAGTTCTTCTATACAATCTGAAGTCGTAATCTTTAACTCTTCTTCTGATGTTGAAATAGTTACTGTTAAGGTAACTTTTCCTTCATCCTCGCTTTATGTAACATGTTCTTATATTCCTCCTGCTTCTGACATACAAGTTTATATGCAACATGTAAACTGTATTAACGAAGTATTTTCCCAAGCGCGTGACAATGATGCTGTCGTTGTGTTGGGTGATTTTAACTTGCCCTCCATCGAATGGTCATTTTTCAGCAGCGCTAACTACCTTACTCCATCCTCTCAACACGACTTCTTAGATCATTTATTTGACTTTCCTCTTTTTCAAATAAATGCTGTTACTAACAGTCTAAATAGAACCCTAGATCTTGTTTTTATTAACGATTGTCTAAATGCTTCCATCTCCAGGTCGATGCCCTTATCTATGCCTGAAGATCCTTACCATCCCACATTAGAAATTTCTCTCTTTATACCTAAACCTTTTAATACACCAGCACCTATAGTCTCTGAGCCCCATCGTTGTTTTCGCAAAGGTAACTATATTTTGCTTAATCAACTGATTTCTTCAACTGATTGGACTTTGGTTGACAATGCAGTAGACATTGATAACGCTCTAAACACCTTCTATCTAATTCTTAACTCCCTTTTAGACATAACTATTCCTAATTCTTATCGATCTTCTTCTTCAGCTAAGCCTCCTTGGTTTACGCCCAGACTCTCAAACTTAAAAAACATTAAATCTAAATGTTTTAAAAAGTTTAAGATGTCTGGTTCTAGTCTTGATCTTTCTAAATATTCTATCGCTAAATCTAATTTCTTCCTTCTAAACTCTCAATGCTATTCAAATTATATTGCTCGCTGTAAAAGTCAATTTGCGTATAACCCTAAATTATTTTATTCTTTTGTTAATTCGAAACGTAAGTCCACACGTCTTCCTTCTTCTTTCTTCTTTGGCTCTGAAATGGCATGCAATGACTCAGCTGCTGCTGATTTATTTGCCAAATTTTTCCAATCCACCTATTCCCCTGTTCTTTCCACTAATTCTTCATATCCCTATAACATTAGTTCATCTTCGATTATTTTTGCTCCCCACATCTCCGAATCTTCCTTATTATCAGCTATTAGGTCTATTAAATTTTCCTACTCCCCTGGACCTGATAATATCCCAAGTTGTGTATTGAGAGAATGCAGTACTTCTTTACTTTATCCTTTACTTAAACTCTTTAATCTTTCAATTTCCACCGGGGTATTTCCATCTCTTTGGAAAGAATCTTTTATTATACCCTTGCATAAAAAAGGTGGTAAGTCTGATGTTTCTAATTACAGAGGTATTGCAAAATTGTCGGCTATTCCAAAGCTTTTTGAGAAAATCATCTCAGCAAATTTGCAACATCTCTGTAAATCTGTCATCTCCCCCTTTCAACATGGATTTATCAAGTGTCGGTCTACTACGACCAACTTGCTGGAATTTTCATGCCTAATTAATGATGCATTCCAGAGGAAAATGCAAACTGATGTCATTTATACTGATTTCAGTAAAGCATTTGACTCTGTGAATCATGATCTTCTCCTTTTTAAACTTGGTTGCATTGGTTTCCCTTCTTCCTTAATTTTCTGGATATCTTCTTATTTAAAGAGTAGAACGCAGAAAGTCATTCTCAGATCTACTAAATCTAAACCTGTCTTTGTAACTTCTGGTGTTCCTCAAGGTAGCCACCTTGGGCCCTTGTTCTTTACCCTGTTTATTAATGACCTTCCGTCTATTTTATCACACTCTCGCATACTAATGTATGCGGATGATGTAAAGCTTATTCTGTCTTTTAGTGATCCTCCTCAACAAGATCTTCTTCAAAATGATCTAAACTCTATGCAACTTTGGTGCTTGGCTAATCATCTTCCTCTAAATTATTCTAAGTGTATGTTCATGTCTTTTAGTCGATTTAAACCCTTTCTTGGTACTTATACAATTGATAATGTTGAATTACAACGTATATTCACCGTAAAAGATCTGGGTGTTCTGTTTGACTCTAAACTTAGCTTTAATCTACATATTTCCTCTATCATTAATGTTGCTAAGGGTGTGCTTGGATTCATAAAGCGTTGGTCGAAGGAATTTAACGATCCTTTCACTACCAAACTCCTTTATGTATCCCTTGTACGTCCTATTTTGGAATATTGCTCATGTATATGGTCCCCTCAATATAAGAACAATGAGGTCCGTATTGAGTCAATCCAAAAGCAATTTCTTCTCTTTGCTCTACGTAGTTTAAATTGGGACCCTAATCTTCGCCTACCATCCTATTCCAGTAGACTTTTACTTATAAACCTTCCTTCACTATCCGATCGTAGAAAAATTCTTAGTGTAGCTTTTGTACATAATCTAATTAACGGCTATATAGATTCTTCTTTTCTTTTAAGTCGTCTTAATTTCTCTGTTCCTTATAGACCTACTATCCATTATCTCTCCCTATTTGCACCACTGATTATGCTCTGCACAATCCTCTTCGTGTTTTATGCACCTATTATAATTCCCTGTTCCATGTGTTCTCCTCTGAACACTGTCTGTCTTCTATAAAGCTTTCTATTCTCTCTCATCTTAGGTCTACTCCTGGCCAACTCTAACTGTTTATCCTATACCTCAATTTCTATCTTCTTATTCTTTTCCATAATCTTTCTGTGAATCTTGCATTCTTCCATTCCTATGAAACTTGCAACCATCTCAGCTGTGAACAGGGGCATAGCTTGCCGGACCGGCTAACAAACTTCCCCCATCGGGTTGCATTTTTCATCCTCTCCCTATTTCTAGTTTTAAGTTATAATTTAAGACTTATTTATACTTTTCTATCTATTCATATTTTTCTTTATTCTATCGATCCTTTAAATTTCTGACTCTCTGCTATTTTTTGCATCTTATATCTTTTTCTATTATTCTATCAAGCCTTAAATTTCCTACCTTATACTATTTTTTTTGCTCCTCCTATCTTTTTCTCTTTCCTATGAAACTTGCAACCAACTCAGCTGTGAACAGGGGCATAGCTTGCCGGACCGGCTAACAAACTTCCCCCATCGGGTTGCATTTTTCATCCTTACTCTATCTTTAGTTTTTAGTTATACATTAAGACGTATTTAAAACTTTTCTTTCTTTATCTCTTTACCTCTATCTAGAATTAGGTTTCTAATAACGCCACTGATAGACCTTGGCTGTGAATAGGGGCATAGCTCGCCGGACTGGCAAATAAAATTCCCCCACCATGTCGGTGTCGTTATTAGAACTAAATTGTAATTTTTGCTTAGGCTTTATTTTATATTTATTCTTATAATTACTTTTTAATTTTCTTATAATTACAATTCGAGGCAGCAATGTTTGCTTCTAAATAAATAAATAAATAAAATAAATAAAAATTTCTCCTATTCTCATTTGCTCTATTTTGACTATTGCTTCTATACTGACTAACTCTTTGTGATAAACTCCTTTTGGCGTCAAGAAGTCGCTGTCTCTCTCGTATTCGCAAGCTACGTCTTGCAGGTGTATTATTTCCTTGCTCAATTAACCTACGAATACGATTACCTCTAGCCCTAGCTCTTTGACTTCTATCTATTTCTCTCTCTAAAATTCTTCTACTAAGGTCTTGACGCTGTGATGCTCGTCGAACTCTGTCTTCTTCTCGTTCTCTTTCCCGAAATTCTTGGTCTTCTCTATGCTCCTGGTGCTGTAAAGTATTGGCTGCTTGTTCTACTGCTCTAACTAAAGGATCAGCTCGTCGATCGGCGTGCTGCGAAGTATTGACTGCTTGCTCTAATGCTCTAACTAAAGGATCAGCTCGTCGATCAGCGTGTTGTAGTCTGTCCCGTTCTCGTTCCCCTTCCCGAAATTCTTGGTCTTCTCTATGCTCTTGGTGCTGTAAAGTATTGGCTGCTTGTTCTACTGCTCTAACTAAAGGATCAGCTCGTCGATCGGCGAGCTGCGAAGTATTGACTGCTTGCTCTAATGCTCTAACTAAAGGATCAGCTCGGCGATCAGCGTGTTGTAGTCTGTCCCATTCTCGTCCCCTTCCCGAAATTCTTGGTCTTCTCTATGCTCTTGGTGCTGTAAAGTATTGGCTGCTTGTTCTACTGCTCTAACTAAAGGATCAGCTCGTCGATCGGCGTGTTGTAGTCTGTCCCGTTCTCGTTCCCCTTCCCGAAATTCTTGGTCTTCTCTATGCTCTTGGTGCTGTAAAGTATTGGCTGCTTGTTCTACTGCTCTAACTAAAGGATCAGCTCGTCGATCGGCGTGCTGCGAAGTATTGACTGCTTGCTCTAATGCTCTAACTAAAGGATCAGCTCGTCGATCAGCGTGTTGTAGTCTGTCCCGTTCTCGTTCCCCTTCCCGAAATTCTTGGTCTTCTCTATGCTCTTGGTGCTGTAAAGTATTGGCTGCTTGTTCTACTGCTCTAACTAAAGGATCAGCTCGTCGATCGGCGTGCTGCGAAGTATTGACTGCTTGCTCTAATGCTCTAACTAAAGGATCAGCTCGTCGATCAGCGTGTTGTAGTCTGTCCCGTTCTCGTTCCCCTTCCCGAAATTCTTGGTCTTCTCTATGCTCTTGGTGCTCTAAAGTATTGGCTGCTTGTTCTACTGCTCTAACTAAAGGATCAGCTCGTCGATCGGCGTGCTGCGAAGTATTGACTGCTTGCTCTAATGCTCTAACTAAAGGATCAGCTCGTCGATCAGCGTGTTGTAGTCTGTCCCATTCTCGTTCCCCTTCCCGAAATTCTTGGTCTTCTCTATGCTCTTGGTGCTGTAAAGTATTGGCTGCTTGTTCTACTGCTCTAACTAAAGGATCAGCTCGTCGATCGGCGTGTTGTAGTCTGTCCCGTTCTCGTTCCCCTTCCCGAAATTCTTGGTCTTCTCTATGCTTTTGGTGCTGTAAAGTATTGGCTGCTTGTTCTGTATTTCTAACCCTTCTGCTACTTCTTCTAACTTGGTGTCTTTCATTGTCCGCTATTATTTCAGCATGTCTATATTCTTCATCTTCCCTACGCTGTCTTTGAGATATAGCATTATCGTGCCTATCTCGCGCAGAAAATTCTGGATCTGACCTATTCGAATTGTTCCTATTTTGTTGTCTCCTAGCCTGACTAGCAGCTGACAATCTTTTCTGCCTCGGCATTTTTATGAAGTAATGTTTATTTAAGATTATAAGTATATATCGTATGTATGTATGTATATATTTATACTTAAATATTTTAGTATATGTATATAAAGAAATAAAATTTTATTTTAATTACTATAATAATAACAATATTTGCTATTCTTATATTAAAAGAAATTATTCTTATATTAGATAAGAAATATAATAAATATAGTTATAAATATAATTATAGAATTATATTGATCAAATAAAATAAAAAAGTTTGAATATATAAGCAACTTGCGATTTGCAGAAATAGTATCGAGAAGCCGAACCGAGCCGATACCAAGCCGATACCGCAATCAACCGTTCGCACACAATGTATATATGTACGTACAATGCGTAACGGACAACAATAAATTCCCGCGCGCACTCTACATCTACATGTACATATGTGCACTGCGCAAAAAATATAAGGTCCTTATCAAAATTATAAGACACTTCGTTATTCTCAAATATTTTTCATGATACACTATAAAGCTAAAATAAAAACACATTAAAATACTTCATAACAAATTAGAAAAGTGTTTCAACACATTTTATTTTAAAAATATTAGTGTTCTTCTTTTTTTTTTAAATAATACCAAAAATTGGGATTTTCACCTGTATCAAAATGATAAGACACTTATGGTTAAAGTACTTTAAAATTAAAAAATATCAAAGTTAATCATTTAATTTCGGTAGATTAGCGATCTATCGAAGATCCTTGGCACCTGCCAACATCAAAAATTCGTTTCTTCATTGAATCTGCCAACTTTTTCAATAATTCGGGCTCTAACTGACCCCATTCCCTTAAAATTGAAGTTTTGAGGTCGTTAACACTTTCGTATCTTTTGTTATCCTTATAAACACGCCTTGCAAGTATACCCCAGACATTCTCAATTGGATTTAGATCCGGTGAGCATGCTGGCCAGTCCATTATATCCACTGAACACTCCTCTAAAAACGTTTTTGTCTGGCGGCTTGTGTGGATTCGGGCGTTATCTTGCATGAAAACATAGGGCTTTTCCCTATTTTCATTTAAATAAGGAAGCAAACTATTATCCAGGACCCGTATGTAGTCGGAACTATTCATCCTGGAGCTGGTAAATTGCAGGCTTAACGTTCCGAACTTGTTAAAAGCTCCCCAAACCATGACCGATCCGCCACCAAAATTTCTCTTTGAGAAATAGAGAGGTTCCTTTCTTAAATCACGCCAGTAATGCCGAAAACCATCTGGTCCATCGAGATTAAACTTTTTCTCATCAGAAAAAATAACCTTTTTGGAAATTAAACAATAAGACTTATGCAAGAGAACAATATAACATTTGTCTTACCGAGCCCCAGTTTGTTTCCAAGTTTCTAAGAGCAAAATCAATGCGCGCAGCTTTGTGGCGAGGGGTCAAGTGAGGAATCTTTTTCAGCACACCTCGGACAATGTGTCCCGACTCATTTAAAGTGCGCCAAACAGTCATGGAGGAGACTTTTTTGCTGGTAATTTCAGCAAGCTGGGCACAGGATGCAGTCGAATTACTGGCTTTTTTGATAATGCGCCTCTTATCACGGTCATTTAAAATTGGTTTTCGACCCGTGCTTCGGTTTTTACCATAATCTTTTGGATTCTTTAAGAAATTGGCAATTACGGTCCGACTGCGACCAATTTCTCTTGAAATTTGGCTCACAGTCCAGCCAGACTTCGAAAAGGCAAGAATTGAGCCCTTTTCTTCATCCCGAAGCAATGTGGAGCGACCCATTTTATTAAATTTTGTGTAATTTACTTTTAAAAGCGATAAACACCTCTAAAAATCTCAACTAGATTCTTGAAACTTCTCTTTTTTCAATGTGTCTTATAATTATGATACGGCTGCAAACAGTCAAATTCTTGCACATTGACGGAAAATTAACTGTAATTTTCCAGACAACGCTAAAAATAACAAGTAACGGTAAAATTTCGTAGCCTATGCTTTGTTCTTTCATTCTCTATAATTGTTTTTGTAAAATTCACAGCGACAACGATTTTACGAGGGGAGGAATACAAATTATTGATGTGTCTTATAATTTTGATAAGGACCTTATATTTATTAGGTATGAAGAAACTAGCGCAATGTGCCGAGTGACAAAAAAATTTTTTTGTAGTAATTTTTAAGTAAAACTTAATATTATTCGTCACAAAATTGGATATCAGAAATTTTTGTGCATTAAAATGTTTTCGTCACTAGACTTTTACCTCGTAAAGAGGTTTTTTTTATAAGATATCAGAAATTTTGGAGTAAGATATCAAAAGTTTTGAAAATTGCAATATATTTTGACGGTACAATTTTGTCAAAATCTAACAGAACTCTCAAACTCTGGCTGCTACGACACGTTGTTGCTGCTGTCCTATTCCAATTCTAAGCAAAACGTATATATTCTGTTAACAGGTAATATCTTCCAAACACATCGAAATTTTACAAACTACAATATATTGAAAATTAGAAAAAATCATTACTTGCGTTTTCACAAAAATCGCCTTAATGTGGGAAAAAATTCCTTATTTCACCTGTTGCTGTTTACCTTTTATCTTAAAAAAACACTAAAGGTATTCCTAAGAGTCCTTTAAAACACCTTTCCAACTACATATAGAACAGATCTGTAGCTTTTATCGTTTGGGTGATATGGGGGTTTCAATTTTAGCTGTTTTTAGCGATTTCCCGCTAAACTAGCGACTTTTCGAAAAAGTCGTAGAACAAACGTTTCTAGATTTTTTACCGGGAACAAGTCCTCATTCAAACTTTTAAGCTAAATCAACGCTTTGATCTATACAAACAAACAAACAGACTGACTTTTCATCTCGTTTTGAAAAGGGCACCAAAAATTTCGAAATTAATTATCTTCTGAACCAGTGGTCGGATTTTGATGATCAAGGTGTCATTCGACGCGTATTTTTGATAAGTATAGTGAAAAATTATAAAAAAAATCTAAAAGGCTCCAACGGCCCCATTTGCTCCAATCATTTAAATTTTGTCCCTCCTACTTACACCTGTTTATCTCACGAACCATGTAAGTTTTCAAAAGTCTTAGTATGCACATTTTTAAGTTAGATTAATACCTTTCGATCGGTATATAATTCGACCCGATCGGACAGTCATAGCAAATTTTCCATTCTTCCTGTGTATATATGCTAGTCGCTTTAGCACCCTTCGTGCTGCTTTCGTCACTAGCGCGGACTGCCGTCCGCAGTGATAAAAGTAAAAATAAATTAAATAAACAATTGACGATGAACCAGAAAGGACAGTGCATTAATAGGATAGGAATTGACGACACCACACAGAATAAATGTTAACCACTAAGTTTGAAATGTATGTATTTTAAGTGTTTCTTTGTATAATTGTTTCGTGTAATGTAAACACATTTAAATAATTTTATTCAACCCAGACTCCCTGAGGAAGGCGAAAAATGTCGCCGAAACGCGTAGGAGGACAATTTTTATAAATAAAATGTAACTTTTTATAAAAATGAATCACATCGGCCTTATTAACCCACAAATGGAATAACACTAAAAAATATGTTTTATAATTCGAAAATATTTTATTTAACTTGAAAATTTAATATTACAAATTTAACCTATAAAGGGTATACGAGCTTACATACAAAAAATTAATTGCATCAACAAATAAGCAAAGCGTCGTTGCAAATGTTTCCTTTGCTTGCTATCTCTGTCTGGGTCCGTATGTGCAAAGGGGATGGGAGATGAATATTCTGACTTCTCGACGCGCGACAGCGGAGTTTTGTTTTGAAGCACTTGTCACATACATACATACATTTACATGCATGTGAATGTGTGCATGTGTGTATCATCATAGACGTTGTATTTTGACACACGACTCTGCAGTTCTGGAATTCATTTTCGTCGGCAGTCGCTTGATGTTGTTGTTATTTTTTGACATTTTGTTGTTATTTTTCTAATAGTTCTGCCAGCGTCAACCGGCCGCTGCTCGAGCGACGCAGGCAGAGTCATGAAGTAACAACATAAGGAGGTCTCGTCGGCTGTCAAATCGTTCGGTTTTTGTCCGCTAATGCTTCAGTGCGTGCTTGCTTGTTGACGTGAAAGGTTGTGTGCGGACGAATTTTTTCCCAAACTTTAACCCTTGTGTTAATCAAAAATGACTTACTGCAATTTTTGCCGCAAGCATGTGCAAGGCGTACAATTTATTCGTGCGCCGAAAAATTTAGTGAAAAGAGCATTGTGGGAGAAAACTCTGGGCTGCACCTTTGGTGAGCACTCCAAAATTTGCGACTCGCATTTTAATGCTTCACAGTGGAAGTCGGAATCAAAGAAAGGGAATATCTTAAAAAGAAGGAGACTGTTCCGCAAAGAGAGTCAGGGTGTGAACCAAAACTAGGCTACGCTGATTCAAGCACGCAAACAGAGTAAGTTAACCGTGTTAAAATAAATAAGTATATGCACACATTAATTGATTAATCATACAATGCATATGGAGAACGAACGCCTGAGAGCACAGATTCGTCAAATGGAGAAGGATATGCATTCCTTACGCCAGCAACTTGAGGATTATCAGGAATTGGAAAAGTCTCTAGGAAAAATTTTCACCGAGACCCAAATAAATATGTTGAAGAGTGGAGGAAAGAGAGCGTATTTTAATGCAACAGACATGTCTTCTGCTATATGTCTTCATACCGCGGGACCTCGTGCATACAATCATCTATATAGAAAAGGATTTCCTTTCCCAAGTCGGGCAACATTATACAGATGGTTGGCAGATGTGAAAATAAATGCAGGTACCCTTGATGTCGTGATAGACCTCATGGAAAATGAAGACATGCCCGAAGTAGACAAGCTTTGCGTTTTGACCTTCGATGAGATGAAGGTTGCTGCTGCTTTTGAGTATGACAGTTCAGCGGATGTTGTATATGAGCCAAGCAACTATGTACAACTGGCCATTGTTCGTGGCTTGAAAAATCTTGGAAGCAGCCAGTATTCTTTGACTTCAACACCCGAATGGACGTGAATATTCTACATTCGATTATTATCAAGCTATACAAAAGAGGTTATCCCGTAGTAGCTATTGTCTCTGATTTGGGTGCTGGAAATCAATGATTATGGCGAGAGCTTGGCATATCGGAGAGTAAGTTTATTATAGAAATAATACAAAAGAAAAATTTTAATTATTTTTTTTTTTAGCAAAGACCTGGTTTACCCATCCAGCGGATGAAAATTCGGATATATTCGTTTTTTCGGATACCCCACATTTGATAAAGTTGGTCCGCAACCACTATGTCGACTCCGGATTAGTCATCAACGGAAACCGATTGACTAAGACGACAGTCCAGCAGACAATTAGCCACTGTGCTAAATCAGATGTGTCAATTTTGTTCAAAATAACAGACAATCACATCAATATTGGCTCGCTCGCTAAACAGAGGGTCAAATTGGCAACCCAACTGTTCTCAAATACAACCGCCAGCTCCATCAGACGATGCTATGCATTGGGCTATGACGTTGAAAACGCATGCGAAACCGCTGATCTTTTTAAAATTCTGAATGATTGGTTCGACGTCTTCAACACAAAACTGTCAACCTCAAATTCAATCGAATCGACGCAGCCTTATGGCAAACAAATCGAAATCCAACGAGGCATTTTGGCTAAAATGTCTGAGATTATGCGCTCGGAGATAGTTGGCAAAGCCCATAAACTGCCCTTCCAAAAAGGCATTTTGGTTAACAATGCATCCCTTGATGGTTTGTATGGCTATTTGTCGGAGAAATTCGAGATACAATACATCTTAACAAGTCGCCTTAACCAAGACATTGTTGAAAACTTTTTTGGAGCCATGAGATCTAAGGGTGGACAGTTTGACCATCCGACTCCACTTCAATTTAAGTACAGGTTGAGAAAATACATAACAGGTATGACAAAATTAAAGCAATTAATTAATAAATAATAATTGATTTTAGCAACACTAATTGTCAAATGTTTAGCTCTATGTTTCAGCAAAGTTTTTATCGTGGTTGTTTGTAGGTTTGTTGTGTGTTTTGTATTTTTTGTTGTTTTGTGATTTATGTTTTTCGTTTTTTATTATAATTTTTTTACAAGCCTTAAATTTATGTAGCAAAAAATACTGAAATGTTATCAAACAACCAAAATGTTGCTGAGGACAATTCAGATACTTGGTTGGACCTAGACCTAAGGTCTCAGCCAGACTTCAATAAAGAGAACGAGCCTGAAGACTTTGATATGGACATTGTTAACAGCATCCCAGCAGATGCTGAGCTTAACGAATTGACGGAGGATTGCATTGAGTACATAGCAGGCTATGTCATTAAAAAATTGAAAATTTCCAATGAGTTTGCCAAAAATTCGTCATTCACATACGTTGATGAGGTTTCGCATGGTGGACTTATAAAACCGTCTGTACTGTTCAAAGAAAAAATCAAGGGGCTGGAAATTATATTTTCACATGTTCTTAAAGAACATTTTAACATAACAACAAATGTTCACCAAAAATTGTTAATGGCTGCTCAGAACGTAGATATTAATTTAGATGTAAAAAAGTTGTATTTTAAAATTAGAATTTATTTTAGAATTAAGAACCTTAACAAAAAACAAGTGGGCGCGGCTACAGTCGAGTTTGCTCGACTGGAGGATACCCTGTGTCAGTAGCCATAAAATAGAATATTGGTTGGGACCATCTCATATGCATATTCTGTCAAATTGGTTCACATATCTTAAACAACAAAAAAGTTTTTCATACTGATACTTGATTTTCGACTGATGGTTGCTATGGCAGCTATATGATATAGTAATCCGATTACAATCAAATTTGGTCAGAATGTATGCGACCATCCCATATGCATATTCTGTCAGTTTGGTTCAGTTATCTCAAACAACAAAAAAGTTGTTCATACTAAGACTTGATTTTCGACTGATCGTTCCTATGGCAGCTATATGATATAGTGATCCGATTTCAACCAATTTCGGTCAGGTTATAAGGGACCATCTCATATGCATACTCTGTCAGTTTGGTTCAGTTATCTCAAACAACAAAAAAGTTGTTCATACTAAGACTTGATTTTTTCGACTGATCGTTCCTATGGCAGCTATATGATATAGTGATCCGATTTCAACCAATTTCGGTCAGGTTATAAGGAACCATCTCATATGCATACTCTGTCAGTTTGGTTCAGTTATCTCAAACAACAAAAAAGTTGTTCATACTAAGACTTGATTTTCGACTGATCGTTCCTATGGCAGCTATATGATATAGTGATCCGATTTCAACCAATTTTGGTTAGGTCATAAGGGACCATCGCGTATGCATATTCTGTGAGTTTGATTTAGATAGATCAAACAACAAACAAGTTTTTCATACTAAGACTTGATTTTCGACTGATGGTTGATATGGCAGCTATATGATATAGTGATCCGATTTCAACCAAATTTGGTCAGAATGTATGCGACCATCTCATATACATATTCTGTCAGTTTGGTTCACATATCTCGAACAACAAAAAAGTTTTTCATACTGAGACTTGATTTTCGACTGATCGTTCCTATGGTAGCTATTGGATATAGTGGTCCGATTTCAATCAAATTTGGTCAGGATATATCGGACCATCCCATATGCATATTCTGTCAGTTTGGTTTACATATCTCAAGCAACAAAAAAGTTTTTCATACCGAGACTTGATTTTTGACTGATCGTTCCTATGGCAGCTATATGATATAGTGGTCCGATCCAAATTTAAAAACAAACTTGATCTGCGTCCGGTATCCAGCAACCCACATACCAAATTCAAAGTCTCTAGCTATTATAGTTTCTGAGATCGACGCGTTCAAACAGACGGACAGACGGACAGACGGACAGACGGACGGACAGACAGACGGACATGGCTCAATCGACTCGGCTGTTGATGCTGATTAAGAATATATATACTTTATACGGTCGGAGATGCTTCCTTCTGCCTGTTACATACATCACACAAATCTAATATACCCTTTTTGACCATTTTCAATGGGCACAGGGTATAAATATGTATACAAAAACAAAAACAACGCCTTATTTCCAATTCCAAATTATTAAAAATTAAATTAAAAAAAAAAAATTCAATTCTTTTTCTTACATAGGCAACTTTAAACCCCATGCACCATCTAAGGGTTAATCAACGCACTCTATTGTCGTCTCACTCACACTCACTACGATGAGCCTTTTCACTCGCACTTATTGTTAATAAAGTCAACGGACAGCGTTTTGCCGACGAGACCTCCTTATGTTATTGCTTCATGGGCAGAGTTACTTTTCGTCTGTTTCTGTTCGTTTCTCTTGTTTCGTTGCGTGCCGACGCACAGTGGTCGAGCTTGTATGGAGCGAGCGGTCATAAATACTTCTAGTGGTGATAACGGTTTGAAATTAATACCAAAAATCTAGAAAAATATTTTAAGTATATAGTAGGAAAATTGGCCATATCGGACGCCTATATCATATAGCTGCCATAGGAACGATCGGTCAAAAATCAAGTTTTGGTATGAAAAACTATTTTGTCTCTCCCGATATCTTAACCAAACTCACAGATTGTGTGTTTGGTGCAGTTTTATACATCCTTACCAAATTTGGTTCAAATCGGACAACTATATCATATAGCTGTCATAGTAATGTCCGGTAATTATCATTATGTTATTCTGTATATTATTCAAGTAAATCAAATACATGTTTATTTAATATTAATTATATTAATAAACGATTTAACAAATCTGTATTTGTTGCCTCACGAGAAATTTTCGGTGTATGCTGAAGCCGACATTTTTTTATGTCTTTATTTCTCGACTCAGCAGCCTCCTCAGATAGCTCTCCAATCGATACAAGGGCACTTTCAATAATTGCAGGACCGTGAATTAAAATTTTATGAACGGTAGGGGGAAGGTAATACCACGAATATTTGGCAGTAAGGTCTTTTGCTATATGAATTGCGAATATCTTAAATTTTTCAATATTAATATTATACCCAGAAGATAACGCTTGCAATAATATAGCACATCGTTCAATTAGGTCTTGAGCGGACAAGTCAGCATTATTGAAAAATTGTCTCGCCGTATTTCCATCATTTGATGTTCCACTTCCACCACTTTTAGGCTTGTCGACTATTAAACCCAATTGTAATCGAAACTCGGTTTGAATACGCTTTTTTCTTTCTTTAATTTGGGCTTTTGCTTCAAGAGATCTAGTTTGCCAGACTTGTAAATCAAGTTTATAAGAAAGGTGTAAAAAATATTCAAAAAACCGAATATAAGCATGGAGTGGGGACAATCCGAATTCAAATCGGTCTGTTTGAACTTCTCTTTGCATGCTTTCCTCAATATTATTCATTTGTGTAGGCTTTGCGTTACAAATATAGCACTTTGAGGATGAAGTCTGGGTCAAGGAATTGCAAATTTTGCCATCCACCATGGTAAGTTGCAAAATATGACGAATACATATCGATTTATTACCAACAACAATTTTAGTCGGAATCAGCTTCTCAATTTTCTTCTTAAAATAATTTTCTTCTTCGACGCTCAATTCAGTTGATTCTTTTTTGAATTGAAATCGAACAGGACGACAATATCGAGTTGAAGATGGTCGTGGATTTTTCCATATTATTTTTGAACTGTTCAAAGTGTCTTCAGCCGTTAATAGAACAAGTGGAACATATGATGTTACAAACAAGTGGGTGTCATTCAAATTATTGTTCTCCACCTTCTGTTTATACTCGCTGTATCCAGAACTTCCGTCGAAACCCCATTTTCCTATAAGCTTAAGGTTGTTCACCGGATTGCTTAAAACTTCATTTATTACATTATGCTGCAATTCAATAATACGCTTTGTTGTGTGGTCCAACAAACTTTGAAGCTCTACTTCCGCGTGTGATTCGCTAACAGACATATTATCCGGATAGCTTTTCTGTTTTTCTTTCAAGATCTTATCATAACTGCAAAAAAGTTCTGCAGAAATTTTACTGTTGACAAATGATCTGATCAGGTTATATTGATGCTTCGTTAAATTAGTTTCCATGATTAGCGAAATAGCCTCACTTGGGGATGCAGGGGAAATTGTTGCACTATTTGCTTTATCAGTAAGTTCACGCATGGAATCAGCAGCACATTCATCAATATCGGCAATCTCAGCTATCCGTCTTCTCTTTGCTCGACTGGAGGATTCAGCAAAACTCAATCTGGGACGACCACGGAAAATATTATTTTCTAATTCGTCAGCATCACAATTGAACACAATCGACTCTTTTATCGCAAACCAATCTGGATGCTTTTGCAAAACATATGATCTCGATCGACAGCATTGTCGCCAAAATATTGCCAGCCTCGTGCAGCAGTACCGAACGCGATCTTCCAAATCCTTCAAATAATTAGCTCCAATTGCATATCCATTACTGTTGATTTTCATTTTTAAAACATTAAATATTTGTTGAATTTTCTCTGGATTTGTACCGGGCTCGGAACACCAACAGTTAAATATACACTTACGGCTAAATTCGCATTCATGAGAAGCTCCTATTAAAAAAATAATAACACCAACGAAAACTGTAAGCAAATCAGATACAGTCAAAATAGATGGCACAAAAAAGACAATAAAACCACTCTGCAGAACACACAACTATCGAAAGAAACAAAGACGACAATCACGAGAGCACAAAAGAGTACAGTTTGGCACAAAAACAAAAAACGAAAACAGTGCTTTAGTTAAAACGGTAGAACACAGCGATTAGCAGATATTAGCAGTTGAATTTTACAACATAATATCTGTATATATTAAGGAATGTTTTACAACTAATTTGATTATTAAATTCGATTAAGATCACAACTAAAACTCTAAGTGAAATTTAAGGTTAAACACGAATTAGTACTAAAATATGCACAAAAGTTACAACAACAAAATAAAATAAACACAACATGATAAGAACTCGCTAATCATAATATTAAGCACTAAATACCTTTCTTTATAATATTAAAGCTTTCCATTGTCCAAGCACTTTGTTTTTTAAAAGTATTTTGATTTATCTTGAGACCTTCACTTTTAAATTGCTCGCGCAGCAAAGACAAATTTGTTTCGTTCTCTGCGTTTTGCATCAATTCTTAAAAAGACCCGTTATAGTAAAGCAAAAACAAGAGTACACTTTAATAGATAGAGTTATTATTAGATAGTGTTGACACATTTCTATCTAAAAAAGTGACTTTGATTTTTTTATTTTTGGCCTATGGGGCCGACCACTGTGCGACGTCCAAAAAAAATGTACGTCGTGCGTGTGCTGCTTAAGCGACGCAGGCAGAGGCTGTTGCTGTTCGTTTTTTCTTTGTTTCTTTCCCTCTCTAGCGTACAGTTGTAACGATCCTTTTTGCTCAGGCCGGGCTAACTCGGTCGGCTCTGTGGGAACGTGCAACAAATTTATAAAGTTGCAGTTTTGCGAATAAATAAGAAGACAGAATAAATTCAATTTCAATAGTTTATTGGCGGCTCCTGGCCGACTCTAACGATTTCAGTGTTGATTCTATATAATAACGATGTTTGTTGATGCCGGGGTCGTCTCGTGTTGTCGTCCTCCTGGATTCGTTGGGATCCGATAGGGACCCTTACTGGAGTCGTGGCCGCTGCGCCTGCTGGGCTCGTCTGCCCGTCGTGCTGGTGTTTTTTTTTTTTTTTTAATTCGTGTTTATTTCCTCTATATACATTAAACTAAAAATTACAACTAATTTGTAGGCAATAAGAAGTAAAGCAGAAGTAAAGCAGTCCTTCCATGCGGAACTGATTATGTTTACTGCGTCGCAAGGACGACGACTACATCTACTTCTATCGATTCCTCTCTCTTTCAACTCTGCGCAGCTCCTGCATAATGAGAGCAGCGAAGTTGCACGTTGCATCCCAGAATTCGGATCGTTCAATCATTAGATCTACAAGATTATCTGGAGTTACCTCCAAGCCTGCCATCGATGAGAGTTGCTGTCTCTGAGCGCTGAAACGGCCGCATCGAAAAATGATATGCTCGGCGTCTTCGATTGATTCGTCTTCGCACCACGTGCACTGGGCAGATGTCTCGTGGCCAAATCTGTTGAGATACTGCCTGAAACATCCATGACCACTCAACAGTTGAGTCAAGTAGAAGTTGACAGTACCGTGTGTTCGTCCTGTCCAACGCCTTACGTCTGGTAGTAGACGATGTGTCCAGCGACCCTTGGACGTCGTGCTCCAACGCAGCTGCCAGCTTGTCATACTCTCCTCTTTGGCCACCGTGCGTGCGCTCTTCTTCTCCTGTCCAGCAGTTATAGCTGCATCCACGGCTTTCTCCTCGGCGGCCAGCAAATCAATGGGAACCATGCCCGCAATGACCAGGGCGGCGTCATCCGATACAGTTTTAAAGGCGCTGCACACACGCAGGGCGCAGAGACGATAGGTTCCTTGTAATCCTCTGGCATAGCTCTTGACTTTTATTGCGTCCGCCCAGATAGGCGCAGCATACAGTGAGATGGAGCGAACGACGCTCATCAACAACATTCTCCTCTCCTGCTTGGGTCCCCTGGTATTTAACATGATTCGAGACAGTGCACGGCTCGAATATGTTGCCTTCTCCTGCACCGATGCCAAATGCTCCCGGAAACTTAGGCGAGTGTCAATAACCACACCCAGGTACCGAATGGCCCTTTTTGAAGTCACGACACTGTCTCCTATTCTGATACGTGCTGTCTCCACCCTCTTTCGGCTGCTAACGAGAACTGCCTCTGTCTTATGCGCTGCCAGTTCCAAGCCTACTGTGCATAGCCACCGGATTACTTGCGTAGCTGCCTCGCTGCAGATGTTTTCAGCTTCGTCTAGGTGTTTTGCGACGACCACAAGAGCGACATCGTCCGCGTATCCGACTATTTGGCAACCTCCGGGTAGTGCCAGACGCAAGACTCCGTCGTACATAGCGTTCCATAGAACAGGCCCCAGGACTGACCCTTGGGGCACGCCTGCTGTGATGTCGTATGACTTTGTTCCATCTGTGGTGGAGTATTGCAGATGCCTGTCGTGAAAGTAGCTCCTCACTATTGCGTAAAGGTACTGCGGGATCCCAAAAGCTCTGAGCGCGTCGAGAATGCTTCCCCAGTCTGCCGTGTTAAAGGCATTCTTAATGTCCAAAGTAGCAATGAGACAGTATTGCTTGCCTCCACCTTTCCATCTGATTCCCTCTTTGGCTTTTGACGCGATCTCCGTCACCTTACGAATTGCGTCGATAGTGGATAGTGCTTTCCTGAAGCCGAATTGGTGAGGCGAGAGCCCACCACCGCTGCTGATTGCTGTTTCTAGCCTGGAGCAGATAAGTCGCTCGAGAGTCTTTCCCAAAGCATCAATTAGGCAAATCGGTCTATAAGACGACGCTTCTTCTGCCGGCTTACCGGGCTTCGGGATAAGTACCAGCTTTTGAAGCTTCCATCGATCAGGGAAAAAGCCTTCGACTAGGCATTGCGTATACGCCTCCGCAAAAATCTCCGGACGCAAGGAGATTGCCAGCTTCACCGCCCGGTTCGGTATGCCATCTGGACCAGGAGCCTTGCCAGGCTTCATCCTCTGTGCCGCTGCCAGGATTTCGTCAACGGTGACTGGCTGAATTTCGTAAGGAGCCATTAGATAGCCGCTTCTTGATTCCAGGTTGTCCAGACGGAGTGGGAAAAGCGTTTCCACGATTTCTTTAAGGCGCAATGGGTCGGTCGGTGACTCCAGTCTGTTGGCGTAGATTCGGTTGACCACCGTTTTATACGCCTTACCCCAAGGATCGTGATAAGCAGAATCGCACAGCTGCAGAAAGCACTCTCGCTTGCTGTTGCGAATTGCATATTTTAAAGCACTCCTTGCCTCACTGAAACTCCGTTGAAGTGCTGGCCAGTTCATGCTGTTCCTTCTTCTCGCACGCTGAAATTGCCGTCTTGCAGCTAAGCAGCTTGATCGTGCCGCTGCTATCTGGTCATTCCACCAGTAAGCTGATCTATGGTGTCTTTTATATGGCTTACTTGTCACCATGCTAGCGTCGCAAGCCTGCTTGAGGTGCTGTGCCAGTTGATCAGACATTTCCTTAGCTGAGCCAAAGACCGACAGGTTGCCCATCGCACTTGCAAAAGTTTGGCAGTTAAGTGTGCTCTCCTTATATCCCCTTCCACAGGACACATGACTCCGGTCTCGCCTGTCCGTTGACCCAATGGTGAACAGAATCGGCTCATGATCGCTCGCTGTATAATGATCATCTACTCGCCATTTCGATGATGGAAACAGGCAGCTGCTAACAAAAGTAAGGTCGATGACCGAACCTCTTCCGGCACGGCTGAAGGTGTGTCGGGAGCCTTGGTTTAAAAGAGCTAAATCAAGGGCCGCAAATGTTTCGAGCAAACATCGTCCTCTTGCGTTAGTGAGAGTGCTTCCCCACTCCAGAGCCCAGGCGTTAAAATCACCGGCTATGATGACCGGACTGTTGCTCCTGGCGTCGATCGCAATCTCGTCCAGAGCGTTGCTGAATTCCTCGTAGCAGAGGCTCGGAGGTAAGTAGCAACTATAGACCCAGCAGTTGTCCAACTTTGCTTTAACGAAGTGAGTTGATCTCGCTGTTGATGCAAGTTGCATTGCTCGCTCCCCGCAGTTCCAAATTGCTGCCTTTCCCGATGTGCTCTGGATCCAATTCCCGCTTAGCTTGCATCTGTATGGCTCGCTTAATATCGCCACATCCACGCTTAAATCTTGTACCGTTTGCGATAGCAGATCCTGGGCAGCCTCACAGTGATTCAGATTAAGTTGCAGGAAACTAATCATGGCTGTTGTTATGCGTTTTCCCTCCTTTTTTCACTGCTGCTGGGCAGCGCTGGCTCCCTGCAATGTGGCTTGACTGTTTCCCATTTTCTGCGCAGAGGAAACATTTAACCTCGTTGGTGCACTCGCGAGCCTTGTGCCCACTGTTACCGCACTTGAGGCACCAGCCGCTCCTATCAACTGGGGACGTGCACCTTGCTGCAATATGGCCAATCTCAAGGCATCTGAAGCACCTAGTTGGCACGTTTCTTGGCACAATCCTGCACACTGACCATGCGATTTTTAATTTCCCTGCTTGGAGAGCTTTCTCAGCTATTGCGAGAGGCAGGCTGATGATAGCGCTCTGGGTTCCGCCAAAAGCTGGACGAATCCTTTTTATAGATTTCTCTTGTAGCTCAACATCGAGCTGCGACTTGAACGCAGATATTAGGTCCTCTGCCGAGGACAACTCATCAAGGTCTCTCACCTCAATAGGTATTTCCTGCGTTAGGGCCCGTGTCTCTAAGTTGCCACCAAGTGCTTGGCCAATATCGTCCCTAAGTTGGCACAAGTTTTCTGTCAATGACCCTTTTAATTCCAGGATCAGATCACCCTTTGCAGTTCGTCTGACTGTACGAACGTTCTCGCCGGCGGCTTGCAGCTTCTCGTTCTGGCTTCTTGTGACCATCTTCAGGATATCGCTGTATGATATGTTGCCCTTCGCCTCTATCAGTATAGCGTCTGGTCGAGGCTTGAGGTGACGCATATGGCCTGACTCTTGCATCGGCTTAGAGCGCTTGCTCGTGGACTGTCGGCTCTTAACAAGTGTCCAGTCTTCCTTGCCCTGTGAGACTGCTACTTCAGCTTCCTTCATACAAGGACCTTGGCGTCTGGGTTTTTTTGCCGGAGTCTTACGTGGTCCCGGCAGGGATTCTCTCAGCCTTTTTGGCGTGCACGCCGCACCAGACGATTCAACACTTGCACCAGCGGTTTTTCCATGCCGCTGCTCTAGAGATGGCGTAACTTGCACTTCGACTTCTGCAAGGATTGGAGAGCTCAAGGAAGTGAGCAACTTCTGGAGCTCAACTATCTTTGCTAGCTCATCCCTCATGGACAAAGTAATGTGTCTTTGACCACCAAAGAGCGCTGAGAGAGCATCAAGTGCAGCTCCCATTGACTTTAATGTTTCTTTGAACGACGCATTTTCCTCGCTTATCGCCTGAGTTGTAGGTGATTTCCATCTGGGACTTTCCCGATTCTGACTAGCCGCCTGTGGAGGTGGTGTGCGCTGCAGAATGGGGCGTTTTAAAAACGGTTGCGCCAATTCGTCCGTCATGCTACAAACAAAAATCTCTAGTGCAGTCCCGCTGGTGTGCGTATGTGTGTGTGTGTGTGATGGCTACAGCCAAGACACCTGGAACAGATCCTGCGTCCGCGAGGATTGCCGAGATGAATCCTGCGACCGCAAGGACGTTTTCCCCTGGACTCGCTGTCGCGAAGACCACTAAAACTAATCCTCGCTACCGCAAGGAGGATACGTAGGTCCTGCGTCCGCAGGAGTTATGTTCCCGGCCCTGGTTTCACCCCTAGGACGCACTAAAGGTTTTCGGCCGCGACCGCGGAGCTATATTTTAATCCCTGCGTATTCGCAGAACTGTTTAAAACTAAGGATCCTGGCGACCACCGGGATTGCTGGTGAGATCCTTGCTGCCGCAAGGATTGATGCTGGATCCTTGCTACGGCAGGGACTGGTGTGTTGAATCCTTGTTACCACAAGGATTGATGCTAGGCTCCTTATTACCACAAGGATTTGATGCTAGATCCTTGCTACTGCAGAGACTGGTGTATTGAATCCTTGTTACCACAAAGATTGAAGACGTGATCCTGGCTACTGCGAAGATTGCTGGGAATGTTCTTGTTACCACAAGAACTGAGGGCTTGGTCCTGGCTACTGCAGGAATGGCTGGGAATGTCCTTGGTTACCACAAGGACTGCTGAGAATGTCCTTGTTCCTACCAGGACTGTTGGTTTGATCTTGGTTACTACTCGGAGCGTTGAGCGTATCCTTGTTACCACAAGGATTTGATGCTTGATCCTTGTTACCACTAGGATAGCTGAGCGTGTCCTTGTTACCACAAGGATTGAGGACTTGATCCTTGTGACTACCAGGATAGCTGGGGAAATCCTTGTTACTATAAGGACTGTAGACTTGATCCTGGTTACTACTAGGATAGCTGAGAGAGAGTCCTTGTTACCATAAGGACTGTTGACTGATCCTTGTTACTACTAGGATAGCTGAAAAGGACTCTTGGGACACCAAGAATTGTTGCTTGCTCCTGTGAACACTAGGAGGGCTCATTTGCATAGGCTCTCGAGTCAGCAGTTGCATGCGCTTTTATAGCTGCCAGCTGCGCAGCTGCTCTGCCGACGTCGCTGCTTAGCACATTCAAACGACGTTTTACGCAGTGGCCGGTGCTCTCTTGTTAGCAACGTTCGCTCAATATGCGCTGTTCGCTCACTTCGCTCGCTCAATTGCTGTTGAGTTAGCGGTGCCCGCGCTCGCAACAATGTTTTGCCAGAATTCTCTGTTGCTATGCCGATTTTCGCAATTAACGGCGCGGCCCAGGGGCGTCGTCGGTATGAAATGTTGTGGGGAACAATAATGTTCCTCACACTTCCCCCTTATTTTAGGAAACGAAAGAGACTTGCTATGTATAGGTTTGTATTTATTTATTTATTACATCGTTCTCGGTATCGCCTCATAAAACACCTTCACTCGCCCTTGGCCCGTCTTCACCTTATAGCGCCTGCCCTCACATCACACCAGATGCGTCCTGCGTTTCGCTGGGTTCATCCGCCTTGCTTCCTGGGACACCTCGTGCGGCCAGGCGATCCCCACCATTTCTACGAAGCGCTTGGGTGGTGGTGGTGGTGTTGGAACCGGCGTCGGTGGTGCAGGTGGCGGTGGTGGTGGCGTCGCACGTGCTGCTCTGGCTGGTGACGGTGTGTGCCGCGGCGTCATGGGCACTATCTGGCGGATCACGGGGTCAAACCGCACCACCAGTGGCTCCTCCGGCTGCTCGGCCTCCTCCTCGGTGTCATCATCGATGGTGATGATGGTGGGCGTGAGGGCCCGAACCGGCGGCTTTGCCAGTTCCACCGGCTTGGCCTCCTCCGGCCATGTAAAGGCCACGCCCGTCGTGCCTGGTGATGCAGTGGGCGGCGGCGTGAGCCCGGCTTCCACTGCCCCGTTGTCCAGGGGTGACGCCGCCAGCTCCAGCACATCTGGGAGGCTGGTGGTCAGCTCCAGTGGTGGCGGCGCCCTCCTTGCCCGCTTCTGCGGGTGAAACGGAAGCCGAACGGGCTGCCTTTTGACCGCTCGTCTGCCGGTGCGACTGCTGCTGCTGCTGCTACTCATGATGTTGCCTTGAAACGATTTAATACTTTTTGGATAACTAGCCGTGAGCGGACGCCCTTTTTATAGGCCGCCGCCCGGGCCTGCGGTCCTCGGCTATTCTCGTGAGATTCCGTTATCCTGGGCATAGAGCATAATTTGCGAACTCACTTTTGATTAGTGTTGTTTCTTACGCATTTTGTTCTGTTGCTAAGCAGACAACGAACTTGGGTTCTGTGTACATTTTGTATATGTATATGTATGTATTATACGAAAGGCAATGCATATTTCCAATTTTGTTTTGGCGGCAGTTGTGAGCAAGCAAGCGCCACCATTTGCTGGAGAGGCAAACATTTGAGAGAGATATTGTGCATTTTATATATATATCTGAAAAGCGACGCACATTTCAAATTATGCTTTAGAGGCAGTTGTGAATTTTTGCTGGGAGGCATTGATCTCTGTTCGAACCTTGGACTCCCTTTTTTTGTTTGTTTGAAAGAGTAAACAACCGTTAGCTTGAGAGCCGAAAACGAAAATGAAAAATTAACAATTGTAAATATTTTTAAAATTCATTTACGGTGGCTGAACACCACAGAAAAATTTCTTGACTTTGGCCCGGGGCCGACTCGAACCCCGGCCTCCGGTTTTGCAACGGCCGACTGCACTCAGTGCGCCACGCCAAGTTGCCGCTTAAGAGCAGCTTAATGCATACAAGTGCACATAATGTGTACACCACTGTTGCCAACTACTGTCAGCGTTGCCAACTATAGCCAGCGTTGCCAACTACTGTTCGCGTTGCCAGCTACATGGAAATTGTTCTAAAAATAGCTTTGTATGATGCAACGCTTTATATCTTAGCGCGATCGATTCCCGAAAATAAAAAAAAAATTTTGTTTACAAAAAAGTTTTTTTAAATTTCCTTGCGTTTTTTTAATGTTGTTTTATAGAGCCTTTTTATTTTCTTTGGTAGGCGTGGTCGTCGTAGGGTGCTCCACAAAAAAAATACTCAAAAAAAAATTTGTTTAAAAACAAAATTTTTTTTTTTTTAAATTTCCTTGCGTTTTTTTAATGTTGTTTTATAGCGCCTTTTTATTTTCTTTGGTAGGCGTGGTCGTCGTAGGGTGCTCCACAAAAAAAAAATACTCAAAAAAAAAAAAAAATTTTTTTTTGTTTTTCCTTAGATTCCTCGTTTGTTTCTAATCTTTCTCCAGTGTGTTTTTTTTTGAAACTGGGCGTGGTCATATTAGGGTGGTTCAAAACTCAAAAAAAAAAAAATTTTTTTTGTTTTTCCTTAGATTCCTCGTTTGTTTCTCCTCTTTCTCCAGTGTGTTTTTTTTTTTTTTGAAACTGGGCGTGGTCATATTAGGGTGGTTCAAAACTCAAAGAAAATAAATTTTTTTTTTTTGTTTTTCTTTGGACTCCTCGTTTGTTTCTCCTCTTTCTCCAGTGTTTTTTTTTTAAAACTGGGCGTGGTCATATTAGTGGTTCAACAACTGTTTTCCTCAGCCGTCACATGTGGTTTTAAATCACTAATGTGCGCTCGTTTTGTTTTGTTGTCCATCGTCGACTGTAACTTGCAAATTACCGGTGACACGAAGTCCACAACCCGATATGGTCCTCCAAACCTTGGTGCCAGTTTTGCCGCGAATCCGTCGGCCGCTTTTGACAAGTGATGTTCCTTTAGCCAGACTTGATCGCCCACACTGGGTTTCCATGATCTCATGCGCAGGTTATAATGTCTCGCTTGATCCTGTGCTGCCTTTTCCAAACTCCTGCGTACAATTTCGAAAATCTCTTTGAGTTTTCCTGCGTTTTCCCTCGGCTCTTGGGCAACCTGTCCTGTGCCGATAGTCACCTCATCGAATAGTGCTTGTGGAAGCCGAGGCTCTCGACCCTGCGTCACGAACGCTGGGGAATATCCTGTTGACGCAGTCACGCTTGTATTGACGGCCAACGTGATCTCCGGTAGAGCCTCATCCCAGCATCTTTGATTTGCTCCTGCAAATTGGGCTATCATCGTCTTCACGGTTCGATTCGCTCGTTCAGTGGGATTCTCTTGTGGTGTGTATGGAGCTGTGTAATGGTGCTTTACACCCATGTCCTGAAGAAAATTTTTGAACGTCCTGCTGGTGAATTGGGCTCCGTTATCGGTGATGAGTACTTTCGGTACACCAAATCGGGCCAAAATCCTCTCCCTGAACGCCTTCTGAAGAGCCGCGGCTGTTGCGCTTCGTAGAGGCACCAATTCGGTCCATTTTGAGAATCGATCGACAAACACGAGGAGCGTTGTGTTTCCGTGCTTCGAGCGTGGTAATGGGCCCACGAAATCTGCGCATACTGTTGCCCATGGTTCCTCCGGAATTTGTGTGAGCATTTGTCCGGCAGCTTGCAGTTGATTCGGCTTGTATTGTTGGCAGATTTCGCAATGCTGCACATATGTTCGCACGTCTCGGTGTAATCCTGGCCAATAATATCGTGCTGCCACCCTGGCTATTGTTTTCCTTGTTCCTGTGTGTCCTGCTGCCGCCGCATCGTGGTTTTCACGTAGCACTCGCTGCCTCTTCTCTTTTGGTACACACAACTTCCACGATGGCACATCTTCGTGACCGGCGCGATGTGGAATGTGTCGGTACAAATTACCCGCGTCCTCCATGTAATCCGGGTATTTCCTGGGTTCTTTGTGGATCTTTTCCAGCATTTTCTGTATCCACTTGCAGTCAGTGCCACCAACTTCTGTGACTTTATCCTGCACGACGACTCTGCCGCACCGTTCCTCGTCCAATGGTTGCCGGGACAGTGCGTCTGCTACCACGTTTAGTTTCCCCTTGCGATATGCCACCTCGAAGTCGTATTGTTGTAATTCCAACGCCCATCTCGCTATGCGACCGGAAGGACTCTCGATAGAATTCAACTATTTTAGTGCCATATGATCTGTTATGACAGCGAAATGATATCCTTCGAGATATGGCCTCAACTTCCGAATCGCCCAGACGATCGCCAAGCATTCCTTTTCCGTGGCCGAGTAATTCTTTTCCGCACCGTTGAGTGTCCTGCTGGCGTACGCAATTACTCGTTCGTCCTTGTCGGATCCTTGTGTGAGGATAGCTCCCAATCCGTAGTTGCTTGCGTCTGTTTGTAGAGTGAACTGCTTACTGAAGTCAGGGCACGCCAGGACAGGCGCTTTGGTCAACTTCTCTTTCACGTTCTCGAAGGCTTGCTGATGCTCCTCTGACCATGACCATTTAACTCCTTTCTTTAGTAACTCGTTAAGTGGGTGTACTGTATTTGAGAAGTCTGGAACAAATCGCCTATACCACGATGCCACTCCGAGGTACTGTCGTAGCTCCTTTGCATTAGTCGGTGGCTTCAATTTGGAAATCGCGTCCACTTTCTCTGGGTCAGTGCAGATGCCGTGTTCCGTCACCTTGTGACCCAAATATTTCAGCTCCTGTTTGAAGAAGTCGCACTTGTCGACGTTGATCCTCAAATTTGCCGCTCGTAGTCGTCGAAACACTTCCTTCAGGTTGGCCATGTGTTCCTCCAGCGTTTTCCCAATGACGATGATGTCGTCCAGATACGCGAAAGCATGTGGCAGCATTTCGGGGCCAATTACCCGATCCAGAGCTCGTTGGAATGTTGCTGGCGCCGCGTGGAGTCCGAAGGGCATCACCTTCCATTGAAAAAGTCCTCTGCCTGGCACGGTAAACGCCGTCAATGGTCTGCTCGCCTTCTCCATTGGTATCTGCCAATATCCATCTTTCAGGTCGAGGCTCGTTATATAGTGCGCCTCCCTTAGCTGGTCTAAGATGTGGTGCACCCTGGGAAGACCAGGCAATCGGGGCACTGTGTGGGCTATTTGAGGGTTCAATACATCCCTTTGCCAGGAGTTCGTCCACCTGCTTGTTTATTTCTTCCTGCATCTTCGGATTCTTCGGAAAATAACGCTGTTTTATTGGCCGGTCGTCGTGCATCACAATTCGGTGCTCGGTGATAGGTGAAGTGCCTGTCATGGTCGCGAAAGCAGCTATTTCCTGTCGCAGGAATGTATCTATATCCGCATCCGCATGCAAGGGTTCACAACTTATTCCGTCATTCATCGTATGTCCTGGTTCATCTGCCTTGGTTTGTTCCTGCGCTGTTGCGTGATCTCGTGTTTCTGGGTTTTGTAATACTTGTTGCAGTGTCCCTTGTTCCTGCGTTGCTTGCTCTTGTGTTGATTGATTATCACGTGTTCCTTGTTCCTGATTTTCTTGTTCTCCTGTTGTTTGATCCTGTGTGTTGACTACCGAGAGTCTCTCTTCTCGTCCTTTGTTGTGTCGACGTCGAGCCGGAATTCGGACTTGTATGCCGGCACATTCGAGAATTGCTCCCATGTGAGATAGGAAATCCCATCCCAGCACCAATTCGTCGATGACTCCCGGTAGTACAAGTAATGGCAGATCTACTTGTCTGTCTCCTAGCTGGATCTGCACCTCCACATGCTCCGACACTTCGCTGGACCGTCCATCAGCCAACCGTACCTGCCTTTGTGTTGCTCCCAGTTCAAATCCTTCCTCACACAACGTCACAGCTAGTTCCTCGCTCACGAAACTGCTTGTTGCTCCCGTGTCTATACTAGCGTTGTAGGAATTGTTGCCGATCTGAACTGTTACGGTCAGGCGGTGGCCTTCGGCCCTCAAAGCGCCGACTAGTCCCGTGGAGCTGCTTCTGTCGGCATCCGCTCGCTCCTGGGAGCCGGACGCCGTCTGTCGTTTCCCGACCGGCAGCATTGAACTGTGCGAACTCCGATTGGCCCACAAATCCAGCAAAATAACACGTTCTCGTTTTGGCATTCTCTTGCCTAGTGGCCTTCACGCCCACATCTCCTGCACGCTTGTGTTGGGTTTGGCACGTGTGTTGGGGGTCCTGAGAATGCCCTCGGTGTTGGCTGCGGCTGTGTACTGGCGTGGTCGGCACATCGAGTGCATGGAGCGTTGTTCTCCCGTGATCTGGAGTCTTCAATTGCCATGAGCCGTGACCGGTTTTGTCGAGTGTGCTGCCGGAGTCTCTCCCAGTCACGCTCCAGTTCCTCAAACTCCTCGGCCAACTGCATCAACTCGATCAGACTGCCATTCTGATACGGGCGTGCAAACGCTCGGAAATCAGGGAGAATGCAGCTGTAGATTTGATGTCGTTCGCGTTCCTTAGAGAATCGCAGTGGCCGCATCAACGTTTGCATTTCTACCATGTATCTCTTGAAGGGTTCGTCGACGCCCTGTTTCCGTCGAGTGACTTCCTCCAGCAGCTTTGTGAAGTAGTCCCGTGGTAGGAAAAACTCCTGGAAGCTGGTTGCGAATGATGTCCAGGTCCTCCAGTGCTCATTGTTGGCGATGTACCACTTCAGAGCTGTGCCTTTTAGCAACTCTGGCATTGCTCTTGGGACAAGATCCAAGTCCAGTCCATATGTTTCCGCAGACCATTCAACCTGCTCCAGAAACTCCAACGGCTTTGAGGTTCCGTCGAACTTAAAGCTCCACTCTCGGACTTGCTTGGCGACCGCTGCATAATCCCGAACTGGATTCCTCTCTGTGGGTGTCCGGTATTCCGTGTTTGTCTGATTGTGCTGCATAGTTGATGATCTTCCCCACGGGGATCTCAGTTCTTCTTGTTTCTGTTGATCTGATCGACGCTGTGCCTCCCCGCTGGTGGACGCGAAATCCAGTTTTCCCAATGCATCTGCTATGGCGTTCCTGTCTATTTCCTTGTCCTCGTTTCTTGTAATGGTTATGGGATCCTTGAATGGCGAACTTCTTCCGTGCTTCCTGGAGAGTGCGTCTAGTCGTTCGGCATGGGGAGCGCGCCCTTCGTTGGCCTCGACCCACTCGCCAAACTCCTTCCGCATGGTGTCCACTGTGCCCGTGAGTGCAATTTTGAACTCGCTGCCATACTGCATCAGTTCCTCCTTCTTGAGGTTATATATCCATGATCGTACCATTATGAAATTTATCTGGTCTTATTATTCGCAAAACCCTGCAAGCTGGGCGCCAGTTGTAACGATCCTTTTTGCTCAGGCCGGGCTAACTCGGTCGGCTCTGTGGGAACGTGCAACAAATTTATAAAGTTGCAGTTTTGCGAATAAATAAGAAGACAGAATAAATTCAATTTCAATAGTTTATTGGCGGCTCCTGGCCGACTCTAACGATTTCAGTGTTGATTCTATATAATAACGATGTTTGTTGATGCCGGGGTCGTCTCGTGTTGTCGTCCTCCTGGATTCGTTGGGATCCGATAGGGACCCTTACTGGAGTCGTGGCCGCTGCGCCTGCTGGGCTCGTCTGCCCGTCGTGCTGGTGTGCGTATGTGTGTGTGTGTGTGATGGCTACAGCCAAGACACCTGGAACAGATCCTGCGTCCGCGAGGATTGCCGAGATGAATCCTGCGACCGCAAGGACGTTTTCCCCTGGACTCGCTGTCGCGAAGACCACTAAAACTAATCCTCGCTACCGCAAGGAGGATACGTAGGTCCTGCGTCCGCAGGAGTTATGTTCCCGGCCCTGGTTTCACCCCTAGGACGCACTAAAGGTTTTCGGCCGCGACCGCGGAGCTATATTTTAATCCCTGCGTATTCGCAGAACTGTTTAAAACTAAGGATCCTGGCGACCACCGGGATTGCTGGTGAGATCCTTGCTGCCGCAAGGATTGATGCTGGATCCTTGCTACGGCAGGGACTGGTGTGTTGAATCCTTGTTACCACAAGGATTGATGCTAGGCTCCTTATTACCACAAGGATTTGATGCTAGATCCTTGCTACTGCAGAGACTGGTGTATTGAATCCTTGTTACCACAAAGATTGAAGACGTGATCCTGGCTACTGCGAAGATTGCTGGGAATGTTCTTGTTACCACAAGAACTGAGGGCTTGGTCCTGGCTACTGCAGGAATGGCTGGGAATGTCCTTGGTTACCACAAGGACTGCTGAGAATGTCCTTGTTCCTACCAGGACTGTTGGTTTGATCTTGGTTACTACTCGGAGCGTTGAGCGTATCCTTGTTACCACAAGGATTTGATGCTTGATCCTTGTTACCACTAGGATAGCTGAGCGTGTCCTTGTTACCACAAGGATTGAGGACTTGATCCTTGTGACTACCAGGATAGCTGGGGAAATCCTTGTTACTATAAGGACTGTAGACTTGATCCTGGTTACTACTAGGATAGCTGAGAGAGAGTCCTTGTTACCATAAGGACTGTTGACTGATCCTTGTTACTACTAGGATAGCTGAAAAGGACTCTTGGGACACCAAGAATTGTTGCTTGCTCCTGTGAACACTAGGAGGGCTCATTTGCATAGGCTCTCGAGTCAGCAGTTGCATGCGCTTTTATAGCTGCCAGCTGCGCAGCTGCTCTGCCGACGTCGCTGCTTAGCACATTCAAACGACGTTTTACGCAGTGGCCGGTGCTCTCTTGTTAGCAACGTTCGCTCAATATGCGCTGTTCGCTCACTTCGCTCGCTCAATTGCTGTTGAGTTAGCGGTGCCCGCGCTCGCAACAATGTTTTGCCAGAATTCTCTGTTGCTATGCCGATTTTCGCAATTAACGGCGCGGCCCAGGGGCGTCGTCGGTATGAAATGTTGTGGGGAACAATAATGTTCCTCACACAGTTTGTGAGGCCAAAATTAATATCTAGTAAACTACTCAAGATATTTTGATGCGGTTTTTTTTCTAGTGTTATGTATCCTCTTAGAAGTATTCTGGAAAAGTGGGCGGGTCACCACCCCCACCCCAAATTTTTTTATTTTTTTTATTTTTATCGGTAACAAGTAAGTTTATGATTTCTATTGCAAATAACCAGTTTTGACCTTATATACTATTAGCAATGTAAAGAATACGTACTTGTTAGACATACAAAGTTCTTAGCCCTCTTAAATGGCAGTGAGCATCAAATTAAAAAAAAAAAATTTGGGGCGGGCGTGTTGACACGTCCACTTTTACAAAATACTTCTAGTAGTATGTATAGCACTAGAAAAAAAACCGCATCAAAATATCTTGAGTACTTTAGGAGTTATTAATTAATGCCAACAAGAAGAGGTCAAATTCCCCATACGGCAAACGAACAAATCGGCCTTTGAAATTGTGAGGTTACTTGCTAAAAAATAAAATTTCACCAAAAGTGGTTAAAAGTGTATTTTTAGACAACAATAGTTTGAAAGAGAATTAAATACTCTACAGCACACAATATATTTCAGCGATGGACTCGGATGGACTCACTTTAAATATCTTTTTAAAAATGATACTGAATAAAAAATTTTAGTTTGATAGACTACTTAGACCAGGGATGCCCAGCGCCTATGCACACAGCGCACATTTGTTTTTGCTTTGCACATGGGATATGGGAAGTAGGTGAGAATACACATGGGTAAGCTTCTGGCGCACATTGCAAATTACACTAACAATTTTGCACTTTTCTCTTTCCATCAAATTTCGTTGCTGGGAAAACAAGAACAATTTTGCACTGTCCACTTTCCGTCAACTTTCGATGCTGGCAAAACAAAAACAATTGTATTGCGTCGTTTTGCTTTTGCTAATCCGAATGTATTTTGTTGTTGTCTTATCGTTTGATGCACACTGAAAAACGAAAAACTTCACTTCGTTGTGAAACGTTTGTCACATGTGTTCTATTCGAATTTTTTCATTTGAAGAAACTTCTTCTTTTTGTTCAGTGTACACATTGAAATAAAATAAATGTTCGTTGCATGTGTGCGTGCGCATTTCTTTATTTGTATTGGTGCGTGCACATCCATAAGGCAGCTTTGGGCACCCCTGACTTAGACTTTTACATTATTAAGGGGATACCACGATCAATTTCTACATTTGACACTCACAAGCACATAGTACAAACCCCACTGATTGGAACTCATTTCAAAAATTGTCCAAATGTTGATTAGTTTTTCACTTGTTGGCACATTCAAATTGCGAACAAAACCGTACAATTTGTAAAGCGCGTGCTTTGCAAATACAACCCTGTGTTTAACAGCTGATTTCTTCGAAGTGGCGCCATCTATTGAGATTTCTGGTAAGCAACATTGAAGAACCATCTTTTGTTAACGATTTGCACTGAAAAATATTTCAAATTGGCGACTTTTAATAAAATGGGTTTTGGCCTCACAAACTCGTGAAATTACCCATAGTGCGACGTTGACGTCGACAAAAATTGTACGTTGCAGGCAGAGGCTGCTGCTGTTCATTTTTTCTATTTTCTTTCCCTCTCTAGCGTACAAGTTTTCGGCCGACGTTGACGTCGACAAAAATTTTACGTTGCAGGCAGAGGCTGTTGGTTTCTTGTTGTTGTTACTTTTTTCTCTGTCGGGCGTACAAGTTTTCTGCCGACCTTGACGTCGACTAAAATTGTAACCCAGCCGGGAATTCAGGCATGTGGTGAACGAATTCTATACAGCCGCTGTACAGAAAGTTTCAGATTTAAGTTGCACATCCCTGATTCTGCAAACTTTCAGGAGCGCGTTCTGCAGTCAGAATCGATCGTCTCTAAGTGTGAAATGCCTGCAACAAAGTCCGCTTCGAACTCGAACGTTTTAGTGAGTTTGTCATAGCGTTCGGCTGCACAAAACGCTGCACAGAATTCTTTCTGAGCTGTGTGAAATACATGCAACGAAGTCCGCTGCGAACTCGAACGTTTTAGTGAGTTTGTCATAGAGTTCTGCTGCACAAAACGCTGCACAGAATTGTTTCTGAGCTGTGTGAAATACATGCAACAAAGTCCGCTACGAACTCGAACGTTTTAGTGAGTTTGTCATAGAGTTCTGCTGCACAAAACGCTGCACAGAATTCTTTCTGAGCTGTGTGAAATACATGCAGCAAACTCCGCTATGAGTTCGCTCGTTTTAGTGAGTTCGACATAGCGTTCTGCTGCAGAAAACGCTGGTTGGATTTTTTCTGTTTCTTTGTTTGCATTAACTCTTGTAGGGTTGTCATAGGGTTTTGCAGCAGTTATTGCAGTGTACAAAAAAACTCGATCAGCTACATTTTGTATGGGTTGCAACCCTTTTTGTGTGTATTTCTTGCAGTTTTTCTTTTGCGTTTTAGTTCAGTGTCAGCACATGTTGCGTAAACAACATATTTGGAGCGGTAAGTTTAATATATTTATTGCGTATTTTAATATTATTTACTAATAAAGCTTTTTAAAAACCACAGTTTATATATATTACATTCTACCACATTCGGCAGTGATACTGTTTTGTACATACAAGCCAGGTAAGTAAAATACAAAACACATAAAATACCACATTTGTAATTAGTATTTGTCTTTTCTTTCTTTTCAGTTTTATTATATATCTAAATTAGTTTAAGTAATTGTAAGAATGTAATAAAAGAATGTAAATCAATGTTTAAATAAAATAATTAATTAAAAATATGTATAAACATTTTATTTCTACTGCCGATTTGCCGCTCCGAAGGGGTGGGATATTTCAATAATAATTCCAACTAGATTTCATACTAGAACTCCAACTAGACTTTTCGTGCAGCGAAATACACATACAGAATAGTATGCAGCAGAACCCTGCGAAGAACTCACTAAAACGTTCGACTTCGTAGCGGAGTCTGCCGCGCGGTTTTCTAAATTTCCTACAGAGAAATTTGGCCACGCATGTATAAAAGCGAATGAGGGTTTTACATGAACTAGGCGCGCAGAACTGTGAGCGCGCTGCATGAATTCTGTACAGTTTTCTGCGACAAATTTACCATTGGGAAGAAACCAACAGCCTCTGCCTGCAACGTACAATTTTTGTCGACGTCAACGTCGGCCGAAAACTTGTACGCTAGAGAGGGAAAGAAAATAGAAAAAATGAACAGCAACAGCCTCTGCCTGCAACGTACAATTTTTGTCGACGTCAACGTCGGCCGAAAACTTGTACGCTAGAGAGGGAAAGAAACAAAGAAAAAACGAACAGCAACAGCCTCTGCATGCGTCGCTTAAGCAGCACACGCACGACGTACATTTTTTTTGGACGTCGGCACGCAACGAAACAAGAGAAACGAACAGAAACAGACGAAAACTAACTCTGCCTGCGTCGCTCGAGCAGAGGCCGGTCGACGCTGGCAGAACTATTAGAAAAATAACAACAAAATGACAAAATATAACAACAACATCAATGAAAAGGAATTTGATATCTGCAGGGTGGTAATAATA
>CAWUOW010000285.1:0-208000 GCA_963924055.1 Drosophila limbata
GACCCAGACCCTTGACTACGAAAAGTCTGGCATATATGCCCATGTAGAGATGACAAAAAACCCGATAAAAAGTCGATAATTTCAATCGAAATTTAGTATTTTCGGCATTTTTAAGTGCGAACGTTTTGACAACAGGTGTTTAGTGACGCAACAAACCTACAGATTTATCACTTAGACGGCAGTCCGCGCTAGTGACGAAAGGTTGAATTTTCGTGGAGAAATTAGACAGATGAGCGCAAATTTAGGTTGGAAGAGGGAAAAAAGAAATAGAAGAACGCAAGTTGAGATTGTGATTGAGGAACGACATATGGAGTTTTATTTAAACTTTAATTATACAAGAATTTTCTCTTGACGCCAAACAGAGTGCACTGGGTTCTACCTCGGTGTGACCATTACAGATATTTTCCAATGCTTCATCAATGTCTTCTTCTCCGCCATTATCTTCAATTAGAATATTGTGAAGATTGCAGCAACCAAGTACCCAAATGCAGAACAAATGCTGGCTTTTCGTGTCTTTTTATCCATTATCCGGGAGTTACTGTGAAACGGCGTAACAAAAAAAGTTGTAGGCGGAGTTCCCTACGATCCAATCCTCTCCAGAAAAATAACGCTCAGTGCGCTTACCAATTGAGCAGTTTTTAAAACTTTGGAATAATGGTAGCTTCCAGGACTTCGCATTATGGCATCTCCTATGCGCAGTTTGTGGTCACAAACGACCAAGGCATATTGCTCAAATCAAGTAGCACAATCAGGTTTAATAACAGAAATAATAAAAATGACAGTAACCTCAATGTATACAAAAAACAGTTGACTGGGCAGAACTGGACCGAAAAGGGCTGTTCACTATTCAAGTATTGTACATGTGCCATCTGCCATGCTGCCACAGTCAAGTGAATACCCTAAATGTTTACTACCCATACACAGATACTTGACACTTTTTGCTGTGACACCCTTGTTGAATATTTCAAAGAATCTTGCTGTAAAGTCGATTCATTGGGAAAATGCAATCCTTGTGAGGTAATGATTTTATGAGCCCAAAACAATGGGACAGCACCCAGAAATCCCTGGCTGCCTATATTATAACTACTTAGAGCTTGTAGCTGTAGTCAATCCAAAACCCTATGTCAGTGATTTTATTATCACTGTCATTTGTTATGGTTTGAGTAGTCGCCCCTTTTCCTTAATTAATGCCGCTTGCATTCTAAACAATGCAATAGGATAAGGGTCAAAATGCATCCGGTCGTTGAAGGACACGTACGAACAAGACGATGATGGGTCAAACTGATAACCTATGTCACTGATTTTATTACCCCTGTCATTTTTTAGGGGTTGAGTACTTGTCCCTTTTCCTTGATTATCGCCGGTTGCATTCTAAACACCTCATTATGGTAAGGGTCAAAATGCATTCTGTAATGTGCAGGTTGAAGGACATGTATGAACGTGAATAAAAACGAAGATGATGTGTCAAACTGATAACCTATGTCAGTGATTTTATTACCAGGGTCATTTTCTATGTTTTGAGTGTTATCCCTTTTCATTAATTATTTCCACTTGCATTCTAAACATGCAATAGTGTAGGAGTCAAAATGAATCCGATAATGAGCATGTTGAAGGACCTGAATGAACATGATGAAGATGGGTTAAACTGATATCCCATGTCAGTGATATCCCATGTCAGTTATTTTATTACCACTGTCATTATTTTCCGTTCTGAGTACTTGTCCCTTTTCCTTTAATGAACACCGCCTGCATAACAAACAAATGCAACGGTCATCTAATAATGATTTTTGGGAACCTCTGAAAAACAACTTGTGTGAACAGGTGAACGCTAGAAATGAATGGTATATAACAACCGTCGCGTTTTGATTGTGCTCAGTTGGTACTCAAGTCAGAAACAGTAACCGCGTTTTTAAAAAATAGCTCTTGTGAAATTTACTGTGCATTTTTTAAACTCTAAAAATAAACTAAAAAATGTTGTCTAAAATAGTGTGTGATCTGTGCAACCGTGCCTTTGAAGGTGTTGACGTCTTTGCAGTGCACTATAACAAGTGTACAGGACCTTTGAACGCTTTCCAAGTGATGATGGAGGCGGCCAGGAATAAGGCATCGAGCAGGAAAACTCCTGCTACTAATGAAATGGACCTGTCTACTACGTTGGTGGAAGCTTCAGCAGCAATAAGCTCTGAAACTGAAATGGAGCAACCTTCTACATCGGTGGAAGCTTCATCGTCACTTAGCTCTGGAGAGCTTAGTGAGCTACCAACCACCTCAAATGCGTTGAAGAGACCAGGAGAGCTAGTTAATCGACAGGCAAAAACCGCCAAATTTGATGATGTCCACTGCAGGGTATGTGACGAAGTACTAAAATCAAATGCATATAAAATGCATTTGCGTACTAATAAGCATAAAAATGCACTAGTGGCTCAAGTAGCTAGAAATACGAATGTCGTATTAATTTCAACCCCGACAAAGTTTCCGGTTGAAACATATCGTATTTTTAGTGAATTTGCTGATATAATTGTTCTACGAGACTTTTATAATCAAGTTAAGCGCCACATTATCGACCTATTAAATTTATGTATGTCGAAGTATTCATCGATTAAATTTTCATTAAAACTTTATGGCGCATACATAAAGCAGTTGGATGATAGCACCACAATTGAGTCGATCAAACATTCATCAACACCCTATCATAGTCTTTACGAAACAGCTACTATAGATGAGATATTAGAAAGCAAAAGAGAATATCTCACAAATTCCAGTAGCGAGTTTCAAGAGAAAGATAGCGGATGGGCCATAAAAGCATTTATGAATTTCGACTTAACAATGGTTAAGCTCGAACACATTCCCTCAGGGGGCTATTGTGAAATGCCTGAGCCCATCAGAAAAAGGAATGCTACAGTAAATGTCAGAAACAATGACAGTTATTGTTTTAAATGGTGTATCCTAGCATCTATAGAACATAATTTTATTGAAAATGCTAGTTATCAAGAAGCTGATAAAAAGAAAGTGAGAAGGAGTATGAAGTATACGTCTCATTATAATATTCAAAACATTGCTTCACCTATAATAACTTATAGGAATCATACAATTAATTTTTCTGGAATAGAGTTCCCAGTTAACTCGCAAGGAGTTAAACTATTTGAAAAATTAAATCCTCAATTTAGAATAAATGTTTACGAAATTGATGGAAGCAAAAAGTATGAGAAGATTGTTGGACCGACAATAAGAACTGATCATATAAAAGAAAAACACATCAGCCTTCTCGGAATTTACAACGAAGCAGCAATGATAATGCACTATGAATTTATAACAAATATGCCGACTTTAACAAAATCTCAGTACACGAAAAGCCATACCTCTGGAGAATTTTGCCATAATTGTCTACAATGGTATACCTGCAACAGCAAAATGCATGGTAAAAGTTGTGGAAAGGTTGCATCTACTTTTCCCAAGGAGGGTTCATTTTCAACCTTTAATAACTGGCATAAAAAGCTATCACCACCCGTCGTCATCTATGCAGACATTGAAGCGGTATTGCAAACCTATGATCGAGTACAGAATGATCCTGGATTATCATCAACAACTAAGGCTCAAAAACATACTGCGTGTGCAGTATCGTTTTATGTTGCTCACAAATATTATCCCGATCAGAATGAGATGTGGACCTATGAAGGTAATTTAATAATTTAATTAAGTTTATTCTTATTTCATTACTTACTATGTCTTGTAATTTTTATTTAAAGGAACTGACTGCATTCAACAATTTTGCAAGGTTCTGAATCTAAAAGCTGAAAATCTCTACACTCAATATTGGAAAACTTTCAAGACACCAAACCAGAATCTGGATATTGATGAGCAATGTATGCAGGAGTATAACAGATGCACGGCTTGCGAGGAGACCATAAACATTGATGAGCGGGAAAAGTTTTTTAATTATTTTACCGGTCGGTATGAGGGACCAATTCATACAAAATGTAAGTCTAATTATAAGTTTATATTCCCTACGATTCCGGTAGTGTTCCATAACTTATCGAAATATGATGTTCATTTGTTCATCACAGAGTTGGGGGGTGATCTAAGTATAATTCCTTGTAATAAGGAACTATACATTTCAATAACTAAAAAAGTATAGATAGAAAACAAATATTTATATAATATACAATTTATAGATTCCAATAGATTTTTAAATTCAAGCTTAGAAAAACTATCCAGTTACTTAACTGACGAAGATTTCAAACTATTAAAAAGAAAGTTTGATGGTCTTAAGTTTAAGCAAATGCGCCGTAAAGGTGTATTTCCTTATGACTATCTGAATAGTTTTTCTAAACTTAGTGAAAAACAGTTACCTTCTAGACATCTTTTTTATAACTCACTTAACGATGAGGAATGTAGCATTGCTGACTGTGAGTTTGCTCAGCAAGTTTGGCAAACCTTTAATTGTCAATCACTATCTGATTATTTAAAACTCTATTTGGAAAGTGATGTAGTCATACTGGCAGACGTATTTGAAAACTTTAGAAATATCTGCCATGAAATCTATAAACTCGATCCCATAAATTATGTCAATGCTCCTGCAATTTCATGGGATGCTATGTTGAAATACACGAAAGTTAAGTTAGAATTAATAAGTAATTCTGATATATATAACTTTCTTAAACTAGCTGTTAGGGGAGGGTTAACCCAATGCAGCCAACGAATTTCAGAGGCTAATAATAAATATTTAAAACATTTTAAACCTCAGCTCGAAACTAATTATCTTTCATATATAGATGCTAATAATTTATATGGGTGGGCTATGTGTCAAACATTGCCCTTATCAATTTTCAAATTTTTATCCCAAGAGGAGATAGATAAGCTGTCTATTCAGAATATTTCAGCTGACCAAAAAATTGGATATATCCTAGAGGTAGACCTAGAATATACAGTTTCTATCCATAATCAACATAATTGTCTACCGTTTTGCCCATAAAATAAAATTCCGCCCGGGGGTAAACAAATGAAGTTAATAGCTGACTTAAATCCTAAAACGAATTATATTATTCATTTAAAACAACTTCAATTATGTTTGAATCAAGGTTTAAAAATCAAAAAAGTCCATAGAGTACTTGCTTTTACTCAGCGACGTTGGCTTGAGCCCTACATTAATCTAAACAATATGCATTGAAAGAAAGCCACCAACGAATTTCAGAAAAACTTTTTTAAATTAATGAATAATGCTGTTTATGGCAAAACAATGGAAAATGTTGAAAAAAGAAGATCTATAAGATTAGTTTCAGACTAACATTCAAAGCAAAATTCTCCAGGGTTCAGACAGCTCATTGCCATGAACAATTTTCATAGCATGAATATATTTGGAAATGATTTATCAGCTATTGAACATGCAACCTCCATTATTCATTATGATAAGCCCATATATATTGGAGTGACGGTTTTAGAATTATCTAAATGGTTAATGTATGATTATTATTACAATTTCTTGCTGTTAAAAAGTCTATCAACAAAAATTATTTATATGGATACAGATTCGTTTATAACTTCATCTTCTGATGATATTTATGAGCTTATAAAAAATAATCCTGAACGGTTTGATACGTCCAATTATGCAAATGGAAATTCATTTAAAATTATCCCTGCTAATAACAAAGAGCTTGGATTATTTAAAGACGAAAATGCTGGGAAAATAATGACTGCGTTTGCAGGTCTAAAGGCTAAAGCATATTCTTATAAAGTTGAGAATAATGATCACTCCCCTGACAGCGAAGTAAAGAAAGTCAAAGGTGTTAAGGGTAGCGTTGTTAAAAAATTAACTCATTCTGATTATATAGAATGTATAAGAAAGCGGAAAACATATTATGGTGAGCAGAGAGTTATAAGAAGTAGGGGTCATGAGCTGTACACAGAAATAGTAAATAAAATAAGTCTTAACTATAAGGATGATAAGAGATTTGTTTCCAACGATATGGTCAGTACGATGGCTTGGGGTCATTATAATATCCCTAAGTAATAAATATTTAATAATATTGTATTTAATATTTAATAATATTGTATTAATATAAACATATATAAACACAAAATGTTATGTCACCGTAATAAATATTTAATAATATTGTATTTAATATTTAATAATATTGTATTAATATAAACATATATAAACACAAAATGTTCTTTTATTTTTTATTGAATAAAATAATAGTGTACAATATTTGTAATGAGTAATAAGAAATATTTCAAATAAATGCCATTAATTATATTCCTAAACAAGAGTTGTCTTTTACTTTAACAAATTTTTTCTATTAATCCAGGAATTATGCGAATCATCAAATCCCAACCATTTTACATACACTTTTTCCCGTTTTGTTTTTATTATTTTTTCAATCAAGTACGCATTTTTATCTTTAACTTTCTGAATCTCTTCTTCATAAAAAGAACCCTTTATAACTTCATTCCTATAGTCTTTTAACAAATATGTAACCGGATAAGTACATTTTATTTTAATTATTTTAAATATCTCAGTTGTCCAATTAGGTTCATATCCTTTAGCAAAAACGCCCTTATATTTGCTTATTCTAACATAGTCACCAACAGAATATTTATGTTTTGGAAAAATTTTAGGTTGGTTGTAGACAGACTCTAAAATAAATTGTTCATTTTGTCGATACACATCAATAGGTTTCATTTTAATAGTTCGGTGATAAGTATTGTTATATGTATTAATCAATTGTTGTAACTTGTCAACCCATCTGTAATTGCCCTGATAACTAAAAATTTTCCACATAAGATTCTTCAAGGTTCTATTGAACCGCTCGCAAATTGATGCCTTTAAATGTGTATAGGTGTGGTAATGGTTAATATTCATTTCATTCATTAGATTGAGAAATTGCTTATTAAAGAATTCTTTTCCTTGATCGCTTTGTATATTCTTAGGTGTTTTCTTTGAAATTTTAAACACATTTCTTATAGCCGATACAATGTCTAAGGCTGACTTATTTTTTACTGGCACAGCATACGAATATTTGGAGAACGTATCAATTATAGTTAACAAATATCGGTATCCTTCATTTTGTTTATAAAATGGTATCATCTCAACTAAATCTATTTGCCATGTATCGTTAATGCCCTTTTGTACAAATTTTCGTCTAGTAAAATTTTTTCGAGCTGGCTTGTGAATTTCCGTCACAACCTGAATTTTACTCATTTCGTTTATTTTTATGGTGTAACTTTGATTGTCTAGATATAACTAACTGTCTATATTCGAGTACATCTCTTTTTATTTCTTTATTCATCTTTTTAGATATTTCAAAACATAGTCGAGTTAAGTCTATCTCGACGTCTGCGTCCTATGAAGTTTCTAAATCGGTTAGTCGTATGTCATTCCGCTGCATTTTGGCACACTTTGGTATAATATGATTATAGTAAATGTTACAAATTTGTTTTTGTAATATTGAGTTCCAGCATAAGAATGTTGTGAAAAAAATACCAAGCCGTAAAAACGACCTCCATGACTCACTGTCAAACTCTATTTTGTTTCCATATTGGTTTAAAGTTACTATACACTGTTTATCTACTTTTCTATACTTAAAATTACACTTTATTGACTTCAGCAACGGATGATCGATAATTGTATCTGGCATTAAAAACTCATACTGATCAAGTTTCAGCTGTATGTATTCCTTATATGTGAGCAATTGAATCCATTCGTCCTTATCAAATCCAATATAATTGTGCTTGTTCTGCTGCATCCATATCATTGGAGTGAATTTCCGACTTGTTGAAAACCCACATTTAATTTTTAAATTATGATATACATAATATTCGAATCCAAAAATTATTTCATGATCTTGCGTTTTTCTTAACTGAAAGGTGTCCATCGTGTTTGAATATCTAACTCAAACTACTTCGCAAAGGTTAACAGAGAGCTATATAAAGGGAGAAGTCATAGTAGCTAAACTAGTATTTTATATGAACTCGAGCCAACATGATTAAAATTGATAGGAACTCAACCGTTTTGGTGGATTTCCAATATGTAATTGGAAATGATAGACAGATATTTGTTAAGGAGTTAGCATTTATGCAAGCAGGATCTGTCATACCAAACTTCTTTCATTTCAAACCGCCATATCATGCTAAGGAACTGGATCAAGTTATGCTAAATATTCAACACTCTACAAAACGGCATATAAATGGATTGGATTGGTCTGAAGGAGACATTCCGTATTTAAGTCTCAGCGAAATATTAACTCCTTTAAATAGCTTTGCTGTAGTTATTGTCAGAGGAGAAACAAAGAAACAGTTTCTAATGAAATATTTATCTACTAATATAATTGATGTCGAAATTGGACAAAGTTTAACATGTTATCCAAATTACTTTACTAATTGTAGAATACATAAAAAACTACCTGTTCGATGTGCTGTAAATAATTTGTTTAAACTTTTTGTAATATTAGAAAGTTCCAACTTTGAAATATATGGAAAATAAATAAATACATAAAAAAAGAAATCAAATATGTTTGCACAATTTATTCATCCATTTACTATGCTTATATGTTGACCCTCTGGATCTGGGAAAACAACGTTTTTGGAGAATCTATTAAAAAATAAAAATGTTCTAATAAATGAGGACATAAAAAGGATCCTTTGGTGTTATGCTGAAGAGCATGCAAAACCTAATTTTACAGGACTTGAATATCATAAAGGAGTTCCTGAGGAAATTGAAAATGATCTAAATGAACCAATTCTAATCGTATTAGATGATCTTATGATGGATGCATTTAATAAAAGTGTTTGTGAATTGTTTACAAAAGGCTCTCACCATAGAAATTTATCTGTAATAGTTGTGACCCAGAACATATTTCACAAAGCATCTCATACCAGAGATATTTCGTTAAACACAAAGTACATTGTTGTGTTTAAAAATCCTAGAGACAAGCTTCAGTTTAACTGTTTAGCACGACAAATATATCCCGAAAATCCTAGTGAATTAATGCGCATATATAAAGAAGTAACGGAAGAGCCCCATGGTTATTTGTTAATTGATCTTACACAGAGAATAAACGATCTCTTACGCTTTCGCGCAAACATTTTTAATCCAGACTACTCAATTTGTTATTGCGACGAAAATGGTTTACAAAAAGAGTCTAAAACGACTGATGGCGAACAAACATTTATTATATGTGCTGAAAAGAGCTAGTTCCAAGTTACGAAAGGCGATAATTAGTAATAGTGATGATGATCTAGTTAAATCGTTAATTGAGATTGTATTGAATACTCTACAAGGAAATCATCGACTAACTCAAAAACAGCTTAACCTATTAAAAAGGTATAAAAATGTTTTACGTAAAATTTCATGTTCAAAGCGTACCATAAAATCAACGAGGAAAGTTCTTATACAGAAAGGAGGCTTTCTACCGATTTTAATTTCTTCACAGTTGGCTGGTGTATTTGGCAAACTTTTAAGAAATGCATAACTCAAAGAATAAATTAACTAAAGTTATATTGATGCAGCCTTATGAATATCATAAGCTAATAACAAACAATCGAGGTGAAGAACTGATAAACAGAAAGTTTTTACCAATAATTTGTAATAGTAAACTAAGTGATTTTGACAAATGGATAAAAATACGACAAGAGCTAAATTATTTTGTTTATAAAAAGAAGAAACGTTGGATAAACACTGATAATAAAAATCATAAAAGCAATACATCATCGACTATGAACGTATCAACTCAAACTTTTGATGAGAAACCCACCACTTCAAAGCAAATGAAAGATTTTGCAAACGAATATTTAGAATCCGATATAAATGTAAAGCCACAAAAAATGTTAAGCAGTTTCAAAGACACCGACCGAGAATTAAGTAAGCTTCAGGAAGACACTCCCTAATTCGTTCAGGATCGGCAACCCAAACGAATTTTCTCTGAAATTGATGATACTGATATAGGTATGATTTCAGAGCCTTCTAAAAGGAGACGAATTCAGAAAAAAACAAGTGGGAAAGGCTATAGTCGAGCTCCCGACTATAGGATACCCGTTACTTACATAAACAAATTAAAATTTTTTTATTGCATGCTTTTAGGCATTTTAATTGCTTAAAAGCTTTAATCAGCCAGTACCACCTTTCTGTTTGTCCGATCTTTTTGGGATTTAATAGGATGATAGGTAATAACAGTAGCTAACGTTCACCGTTTAAAAAAACATAATACGATTTACGGAGGCGGAAAGGGGCGTGGCAAAATTTTGAAACAAACTTGACCTGCGTGGGGTTTATAGAAATCTGTGTGCCAAATTTGGTTGCTCTAGCTCTTATAGTCTCTGAGATCTATGCGCTCACACAGACGGACAGACGGACGGACGGACGGACGGACAGACGGACAGACGGACGGACGGACAGACGGACATGGCTATATCGACTCGGCTGTTGATGCTGATCAAGAATATATATACTTTATAGGGTCGGAGATGCTTCCTTCTCCCTGTTACATACATTGCAACGAATACAATATCCCCTTTTACTTATTTTTAATAAGTAACGGGTATAACAAGTGGGAAAGGCTATAGTCAAGCTCCCGACTATAGGATACCCGTTACCTACATAATCAAATTAAAATTTTTTTATTGCATGCTTTTAGGCATTTTAATTGCTTAAAAGCTTTAATCAGCCAGTACCACCTTTCTGTTTGTCCGATCTTTTTCGGATTTAGTAGGATGATAGGTAATAACAGTAGCTAACGTTCACCGTTTAAAAAAACATAATATCTTGAAAACTGTGCGTGTGGTGGATTTTCGCGATTTACGGAGGCGGAAAGGGGCGTGGCAAAATTTTGAAATAAACTTGACCTGCGTGGGGTTTATAGAAATCTGTGTGCCAAATTTGGTTGCTCTAGCTCTTATAGTCTCTGAGATCTAGGCGCTCACACAGACGGACAGACGGACAGTCGGACGGACGGACAGACGGACATGGCTATATCGACTCGGATGTTGATGCTGATCAAGAATATATATACTTTATGGGGTCGGAGATGCTTCCTTCTCCCTGTTACATACATTGCAACGAATACAATATCCCCTTTTACTTATTTTTAATAAGTAACGGGTATAATTAATGTAGTCGATAAAAATGGCTCCAAAACCCGTTTTATCGAATCAGAAGTTAATTTAAGAAATCACAATTACATTGCAGGACGGGAAAAACTTCGCCGCTCTTCTCGACAGGCTGAAAAATTAAGCAGTCAAGATATTATAAGCACCGAGGAGTTGGATTCTGTCAATACCCCCAAAGGTCGTAAAGAAAAATCCAAAAAATCCACCCATCGATCAAAACCATACCAAGTTGGAAAGAATAAAATTAATTGGATAACCTTAAGCTAAATAATGAGTAATGTAGATTCATTTATTATTACTCTATTTAGTAATAATTCTTTAAATGTATTTCCTGATAACGTACAAAGTGCGTTTACCAACATTGTAAATATCTCTCAAAATCTGAATGAAAACTGGGAAGTTGGTATATCTGAACTGTATTTAAATGATCTCCCCACAACGGAAGTACTAATAGTAGTTGATAACCTAAAATCAATGCACAGTATGAATAAAGGATTAATATTTGTCTGGTTATGCAGCGACGAGTCGACCGCCCAGCTGATTTAATTTAAGTAGATAACATTGCATGCTCTCTTAAATTACGTTACATAGCAATACTCTTTGTAATCTTTTATCACTCTCGTTGTAATCGCTGTAATCGCACTCTCGCTTATGCCCTTAGCCCTTTGCTTCGGCGCACTTATGTTTAGTCTCGATTCGTGTACTATTGTCGTCGGTCAGATTGCCGCTGAACCAACGTCATTTCTTTGTCGATCGCTTGGCACTTGCTAATTCGTAGCTAGCTGCCAATTTACATACAAACAAACATTGTGCAAAATCCAATCAGAAGCGGCAACTTCGTGCCTGCCTTCTGAAGAACCCAAATTGTTAACATAAACTAAATTGCCCTGCGTGGCTAAATATATACTTAAACGAAACTTCAAGTGTTCTTAATTTTGCTAAACCTAGCGACTTACAGCTAATGAAAAAGCTCATTGGCTCAACATTTTGGTGACCCCGACGTGATTTCTCGTTTCTTAACTTTATTTGTAATTATTCATTTATTTGCTGCGCTGTAAATAAAGTTTAATTATTGCTAAAAACAATTTGGTTAAAAGGTGCATAATTGCCTGTACATTTTCGGTCGGTTCGTGGTTGCTGTTGCGTTTTGTATTGCTATCCGTTCTTGCATACAAACGCATGTGTGTGTGTATATGTATGTACCAACGTATATACATGCCTGCAGTTTTCGTCGCGTTCGTCGCCCACTATTCGCTAGCGGTTACATATGTACAGTGCTAATTTCTTGTACCAATTGCGCCAATTCGACATCGGTTATTGACCCAATATTGAACAGTTGATTTTTTATTCCTCTTCACTCGCATTTTGTGCCGTTCGGTTGCTTTTGGCACTCATTTTTGTGACATTTATTTCTGAGTGCAATTACACACATACAGTGGCTCACAGATAATTTCGTGCAAGTTTTTTGTTTTTTTCGACAAATAAAAACTTTTTTGAGCTGTAATTATTTGTGCGTGTGTAACCAAGGGTCATGGCAACGGACAGCACTGTGGCAACCTTTGAAGATAAGGTAGCTTTTTTAAAGCTTAAAGTGAAGTCATTGTTTGACAATGCTAGAAAGACTGAAAGGGATCTGAGCGTGGACAATCTCCGCCAAATGACTGACGAGCAGTTGGATGTGCGTATGGATTTTGTGAATAAAACTGAATCCACTTTTACGCTCACTCATGACAGTCTTGAGGAGCTGGACTATGATGAAATTGGTAGCCAGCTTCGTCAAGATTTCGAGGAGCTGATAATAAACATAAAGTCGGTAGTTTTGCGTGAAATTAGAAAACGCCAAACACAAATTGGACCGAGCTCTACAAGCACCATGAGGCGGGAACCAAACATCGAAGGCTATACAACAATAATTCATCAAAGGAAATCAAATGTACCAGAGCTCAAGTTGCCAGAGTTCAGTGGCGGCTACACTGAGTATGCTAATTTCTTTTCGTTGTTTTCGACAATTATAGATCAGGATCCAGATTTAACGGAAATCGAAAAGCTTCAGCATTTGATGACATGCTTGAAGGGACCCGCTTTGGATGCCATTCGATCTTTGGAGATCACCAGAGATAACTATGCAGTGGCTAAAGATTTGCTTAAAAAACGATTTAATAACAAACGTTCAATTTTTCAGGCACACATCGTTAAAATTCTGGGTCTTCAGAGAGTAGAGTCACCTTCGGCGGTAAAGCTGCGTGAGATGTCGGATACAGTCAACGCAAATATTCGTTCGCTGCAGTCCTTAGGAAACAAGGAGCAAATTGCAGACGCCATAATTGTTCATCAGTTGCTGCAGAAAGTGGATAGTGCGACGCGAGCTAAGTGGGAAGAAATAGCATCCGTAGACGAGATCCCATCGTGCGTACAATTTACGATGTTTCTGGAAAACCGATGTCTCAAATTGGAAAATGTGGAACGTTCCGCTGCAGCATACGCAGTCGGATCTCAGGTGGGAAAGAACAACAAAACTAACCCCAGTAGAAGTTCGCTGATTGCCACTAATACATTGTCGAGTGCTTGCGTCTGTTGCAACGCAACAAATCATCAGATTTACACCTGCCCTCAATTTGCCAGCTTATCGCCTCAGCTTCGGTTTAAAGAAGCTAAGAGATTGGGCTTATGCTTGAACTGTCTCAAGAAGGGGCATCAGCTCAGAAATTGCAACTCGGGCGCCTGCCGATCATGTGGCAGCAAGCATCATAGCCTATTGCATCTAAGCCAGCAGTCTACTGTGCCCCAATCACAAGTCACTTCGTCGCAAGCTGCTCCACCGTCAAGCAGCTCTTCTTCTTCGAACTCTACTTCTCTGTTGGCTCAGAATTCGTGCACTGATTTTGTTTTTCTTGCCACTGCAGTAGTTAATGTGCGAAATCGTTCTGGTCAGTGGATTCCATGCCGTGCTCTGCTTGACTCTGGGTCGCAGTTGCACATAATTACTTCGTTTCTCGCTCATCAATTGCAACTTCCTCGAAACAAATCGACTGCTGTGGTCTCTGGCCTTGGAGATAGCCGATTCCGCTCTGAAGGATTCTCCGTTAATGTCAGTCTGATGTCTCGCACTTCTGAATTCTCTGCAAACATTACTGCGTTAGTTGCTCCTGCCATAACTGAAAATCAACCCAATTTAACCGTTAGCTCAGAAGGCTGGAATATACCCGTAAATATTCGTTTGGCAGATCCAGAATTCTACAGGTCTGGCAAAATAGATTTGTTGATTGGAGCTGGGTTATTTTTTGACCTGCTTTGCGTTGGCCAAATTAAGTTGGCTGCGGGTTTGCCACTTCTGCAAAAGACTCGCTTAGGATGGATTGTCACGGGGGGAGCAAAAACACCCCATAATGCGGTTGCATTAGGAGTCCAGTCCTATGAGAGCGAAAATCTTGAAGCTGAGATTAGGATGGATGAAATTGTGCGTCGATTTTGGGAGCTCGAGAGCTTTGATGATTCCGGTTCTAAATCAACCAAAGAGGAGCTTGATTGTGAATCGCATTTCGTCGATAACTATTCGCGTTTACCGACAGGCGAATATTCGGTTCGTCTGCCAATGAAGGCAAGTCTTGAAATGCTTGGAGATTCATACCAGCAAGCACATCGTCGTTTTCTAAATCTGGAAAATAAATTAGAGCGTCGTCCACAATTAAAATCACAATACTCAGCATTTATTCATGAATATTTAACATTGAATCATATGTCTCCTGTTGGCGTAGACTCGACAAGTCTATGCAAATATTTTTTGCCTCATCACTGCGTGTTTAAGGAGGATAGCACATCAACAAAATTGCGTGTGGTCTTCGATGGATCAGCCAGCTCGTCGTCAGGATATTCATTGAACGAATTACTCATGGCAGGCCCCACAATACAGCCTAAGCTGTTTAACACGTTGCTTCAATTTAGGACATTTCCTGTAGCATTGACTGGAGATATATGTAAGATGTATCGCTGCGTTAGAATGAACGAGTCTGATAGCTTCTTGCAGTGTATTTTATGGAGTGATTCTCCGCAGCAAAAGATACAAATCTACAGGCTAGATACTGTCACCTATGGCACAAAGCCGGCATCATTTCTTTCTGTTCGGGCCATGCAGCAACTTGCATCTGATGAGAAATCTTCGTTTCCAATCGGATCGAAAATTCTTATGCGCGATTTCTACGTTGATGACCTGATTTCTGGCGGTGACTCAACGCAAGAGGCTTTGGAAATTATGCGTCAAGTAACGAGTCTTTTGGATCGTGGGCAGTTTAAATTAAGAAAATGGTGCTCGAATGATCCAGCTGTACTGCAACAAATTCCCGATTCGGAAAAGGAGACGTTTCTTAAATTTGATGATGGGAGCGATATTACAAAGACACTCGGCCTGGCTTGGGATCCAGTTTCGGATGACTTGCTCTTTTCTTTTTCGCCATTACAGTCACCGTCCAAGCCCAGCAAGCGCACTGTTCTTTCAACAATTGCTCGATTCTATGATCCTCTTGGTCTCATTTGTCCTGCCATTACTAAAGCAAAAATCTTTTTGCAGCAGCTCTGGAGAGAAAAGCTGGATTGGGATGAGAGTCTTCCCTCATCGCTCAACTCATCCTGGCTCATCTTGTCAGCCGACCTTGGACGTACTCAGCAATTGCGATTCCCTCGACGCGCGCACTTACCGAAGAGTGCAGTAGAAATTCATGGATTCTGTGACGCTTCTATTGATGCCTTCGGAGGATGCATCTATGTTGTTTCAATGGCTGAAGGAAGGCGTACAGCTCAGCTTCTCTGTGCCAAGTCTCGAGTGGCCCCGTTAAAGACGCTCACGGTACCTAAATTGGAGTTATGTGGAGCAGTGCTGCTTGCCCGACTTATGCGAGAGCTGCGTGAGATGAATCTTTTTCGATGTCCCTTTTATTGCTGGTCTGACTCATCAGTAGTTCTCTCATGGATACGAGATGAGCCCTCTCGATTTCAAATATTCACTTCTAATCGAATCTCTCTTATTCAAGATCTGACCAGTGAAATGGAATGGCGTTATGTACCCACTGCGGTTAACCCAGCTGACATTTTGTCGAGAGGAGCACTGCCAAGTGAACTAATTGCATCGTCACTTTGGGCTCATGGACCTACATTTTTAGGAATGACCAAAACCGAGTGGCCAGAATCCTGTCTTGCTGTGAAGACGTTGCCAGAGCTGAGGAAACATGTTCTGATTGGAATCCTTGAGAGAGAGGACTTGACACTCAAGTCAAAATTTATCAACTCTTGGGAGAAGCAACGGCATGTCTTTGCATACATCTACAAATTTTGTAATAAAATCCGAGAATCAGGCCTTAATACCAAGTGCTTGCATTCTGGAACACAGCTACTCCTCCGCGTTGTTCAGATGTCACACTTACTGGACGACTACCAGAGGTTAAAGAAAGGACTCCAAGTAAAATCTTCAAGCTCACTGGCTTCTCTTGCACCGTTCATCGATGATTTTGGACTCATTCGTGTCGGCGGGCGTCTGAGAAATTCAGCGTTAAGCTTCGAGGCTCAGCATCCAGTAATTCTGCCAGGGCAGCATCCAGTGACGCGGGCAATGATCATGCATTTTCATCGTCGCACCTTACACTCTGGACCTCGTTCTCTACTGGCTCACATTCGACTCCAATACTGGCCTATTGGCGGGCGCAAGACAGTTTCTGCAGCTGTGAAGAAATGTATAATTTGCTTTCGCGCCAAGCCTCGCTTGGCTGAGCACATCATGGCGGATCTTCCTAAGGATCGAGTTTTTGGATCGCACGCATTCATGGTCACAGGATTGGATTTTTGTGGACCATTTTTCTACAAAAGTGACGTCAGGAACAGGCAGCCAGTTAAATGCTATGTTTGCATTTTCATTTGCTTTGCGACAAAAGCTGTTCACCTCGAGCTCGTCCAGGATTTGTCCACATCAGCATTTCTCAGTGCATTGAAGCGGTTTATATTGACTCGTGGCAAGCCGTCTCGCATTTGGTCGGACAATGCAACTAATTTTGTCGGCGCCAAGAACGAGTTGGAGGAGCTGCGGCGTTTGTTTTTAAACAGCAAACATCAGGAGACTGTGCAGGAATTTTGTTTGGCGGACAGCATTGAGTGGCGATTCATTCCTCCAAGGTCGCCGCATTTTGGCGGCATCTGGGAAGCAGCCGTCAAGACAGCGAAGCATCATTTTTACCGTGCTGTTGGCCCATCCTTGTTGCCATTTGATGACTTGCGCACTTTAGTGTGTCACATTGCGGCGATCATTAATTCAAGACCTTTAGTTCCTCTTTCAGAAAATCCTGCCGATCTTGATGTCTTGACTCCGGCTCACTTTTTGGGCACCGCTCCACTGGCCTTGTTTCCCGAGCCTGACATCACAGGACTCAACTTCAGTCGTTTGGATCGTTGGCAGAGAGTTTCATACTACCAGCAGATATTCTGGAGCCGTTGGCGAGAGGAATATTTAACTCTTTTAAATCAGCGCTCAAAATGGCGCACTCCCGAGCCTGGTGTTTGCGTCAACGATGTCGTTCTCGTCAAAAGTGAGAACATTCCACCGCTAAAGTGGCCACTAGCTCGAGTGGTCGAGCTGATCCATGGAGATGACGGTGTTGCACGAGTCGCTGTTCTCAAGACTGCCACTGGAACAACTAAGCGTGCTGTGCGAAAGCTGTGCGTTCTACCCACTCAGGATGAAGTTGGAATCCCTCGTCTTCCAACGGGGGGAGAATGTCTGGTTATGCAGCGACGAGTCGACCGCCCAGCTGATTTAATTTAAGTAGATAACATTGCATGCTCTCTTAAATTACGTTACATAGCAATACTCTTTGTAATCTTTTATCACTCTCGTTGTAATCGCTGTAATCGCACTCTCGCTTATGCCCTTAGCCCTTTGCTTCGGCGCACTTATGTTTAGTCTCGATTCGTGTACTATTGTCGTCGGTCAGATTGCCGCTGAACCAACGTCATTTCTTTGTCGATCGCTTGGCACTTGCTAATTCGTAGCTAGCTGCCAATTTACATACAAACAAACATTGTGCAAAATCCAATCAGAAGCGGCAACTTCGTGCCTGCCTTCTGAAGAACCCAAATTGTTAACATAAACTAAATTGCCCTGCGTGGCTAAATATATACTTAAACGAAACTTCAAGTGTTCTTAATTTTGCTAAACCTAGCGACTTACAGCTAATGAAAAAGCTCATTGGCTCAACAATATTTATTTATACGGACATTATCAAACCTCGCTGTGTAGGAGATAAAAGAACCCGATGCTTACGAGTACTTTTACACAATGGAGTATCAAGAATGATGCAATTTAAAAACATCGAATACTATCCAATGGAGAATTGTGATGTCAGAGATATCTCAATTTTAATATCTGACTCAAGTGGATATAAGGTTCCATTTAAACCGTCAGCAATTCCAATATATGTTACGCTTCATTTTAGAAAGATACGCAATGTACTATAAATAATGTGACATATGAAATATTGAATTCATAAAGACATTAGCCGGCATGGAGAAACTTTACCACGAATATTATTTAAACCAATGTGGAGGTGGACTAAGTCATATTGGAACCCTCTATGCAGCACCTCGAATAGTACAACAAGGAAGAGGAATTGGAAACTTTTTTAGTGGACTTTTTAAATATTTAAAACCTTTATTCTTAACTGGACTCAGTGCAGTAAAAAATCAAGCTTTTGAAACAGGAAAAGCAGTGATAAACGATTTAGGACGAAAACCATTACAGAACATTATCCAAGAACAAAGTAAAATTGCACTCCAAAACCTGTCAAATAAAGTGATAGATAAAATGACTCAGTCAGGGTCTGGCCGAAAGAATAAAAGGAAACATGCAACTTCAAAGAGAGCTCATTGTAAATCCAAACTTTCAAGAGTGCATACTAAGCCAAAAAATAAAAAACGAAAGAAAACAAAGTTGTCAAGAAAAATAGCAGATATTTTTACAAAACAAAAATGAGTAGTCATATTGAATGTATGAAAAGTGAACTGGATTTGTTTGAGCCACATCCTACCCAAAGCAGTATTTTACGCACTGAAGAAGTATCCTACAATCCTATAGCTTCATTGGATGGAGCCAGTTCAATTGAATTTGTATGCTTAGGAAATGGGGAGACATATCGAGATCTTTCAAGCGTATATTTGAGACTACTTGTGCAACTAAAGAATCCTGACAACAGCAATATATCTAACAATTCTGTTATTGTTGTAAATAACATATTACACTCTATCTTTAGAAGTTCGTCAGTGTATTTAAATAATACATTAGTTTCCCAAAGTGATAATAATTACCACTACCGATCTTATTTGCAAACTATTTTGAATTATGGAAGCGATGCTAGTGAAAGCCATTTAGCAACACAAGGTTATTACGCAAGTTATGTTAGACAAAATATTGCTGTTGATGGAAGTGCAACTCTTAAAAATCTTTTTCAAAAAAGTAATAAAGTTGAACTTTTTGGTAAAGTTCATGGCGATATTTTTAATCAACCTAAGTTATTAATTAATAATGTAGATTTAAGGATTACATTTAATATTGAAAAGACTTCATTTTATTTGTTGGAGTCTGATTCGGAATCAAACTTAAAAATTTTGGAAGCCCAACTTTTTATGAATCATGTAACAGTTAATCCAAGTATTTTGTTAGCACATCATCGCGTTCTTCAATCAAAAAACGCATTATACCCTTATAACAAAGTCGAAGTAAAATCTTTCACTCTGTATCCTGGAAATAATACACTTTCCATAGATAATGCTGTAATTGGTCAATTACCTAATTTTATTGCTTTCTGTATGGTAAAAAATAGAGCGTACTCTGGAAACCGATCTCTGGATCCATTTAAATTTGAACATTTTCAAATTCAACGTTTTAATCTATTAGTTAACGGAGTGCAAGTACCATCTCAAGCGCTTGAGTTTGATTTTACAAATTCTGAAAATATTCAAAGCGCTCGTGGATATAATATGCTATTCAGAGCCAATGGCATAAAACACTTTGATAGAGGTTTGCAAATTACGAAAGAAATTTTGACAAGAATTACTTTATATTAGCGTTTGACTTAACAGCAGATCATTCAAATTCCTCTGTATGCTCAAATTTAATTACTCAGGGTACAATTCGAATTGAAGGGCGATTTGCGGTGGCACTTGAAGAGGCTGTTACATGTCTTGTATACTGTGAATACGATTCCATGATTGACATTGATAAACATAGAAATATCCGACAATTACTTTAAAATGAATACACTACAAATTGAAAAAATTCTGTTGGGAAATCCGAGAACCAAGAAGATATTTAAAGGTGTCTTTGCTGCAGATAAGTTACCTGTAAAAATAAAAACATATCCCTCAATAATAATTGCAAACACCGATTCATCTGACAAGCCCGGAACACACTGGGTCGCATTTTATTTTATAAATGCTTCAACAGCCGAATTTTTTGACTCTTATGGTCAATATCCAAGTAATAAATATTTTATCAATATATTAAAAAAGAACTCAAAGAAGTTTACATATAATAAACAACAAGTTCAAGGATATTTTTCAAATACCTGTGGACATTATTGTATTTTGTTCAGTATGTATAAAAGCAAAAAAAAGACCACAAAATATTTTTTAAATACTTTTAAGAAAACTGATTATATTTATAATGATAGGCTCGTTTTAAGTTTGTTCAATAAAATTAAGAAAACTAGAAAATAAAACTCAATAAGTTAGAATAAAATTTCATTGTTGTTTTTATTACAGTTTAGTCTTCCTTTTAAGTTATAATAACGTGTCATAAGTTTTAGAGCTTCAGCTTTATAAGTAGAGATGAAGCAACAGCGGCAAGTTTCAGGTCCTGCCTCAGCAATATCACTTGACCAGGCACAAGAGCTAAAATGTTCTCCAAATCGTGACGTCATAATTTTTTGTTTGCTCAGATCAATTAAAATAGATTTTAAATATTTTATACGATCGATATGTTCATCGAAGATACTGTCTCCAATATGGCTTAAGAATCCCTCAATTTGTTTGGCCAACGTTTTGAGTGCCAGAGTCTCGCAGTCTACATGAATTTTTACGTTTTTATCCATTTCCATTCGCTCTTTATAGCTAAAGTACTGCAACATAAGTCTTAAGGCTTCTATTTTATAGCTTGTAACGAAGCAGCATCTACATGTGTCGGGACCGTCCTCGGTATCGTTATTGGACCAAACACAAGAAACGTAATGTTTTCCAAATTTAGATGTAACCATTTTCTGATTTTCCAGCTCACTCAGAATAGTACTTATATGTTTTGATCTCTCTAGATGATCCTCGAAGATGAAGTCTTCGAGTTGAATCAAGAAAAGTTCGATTTGTTTAACCAACATTTTGTAAGATGAATGTAGTGAAACTGATCTTTATTGTGAAACTATTCTCTTATTTATAGTAAATTTTCTTATATTGTAAGGAAGCTTCTAGCCAGGGTATAGACTCAGTCTGCCGGGGCCAGAACTTACAAGAAAATTTGTAAGATTCGCTGGACGCGAAGCAAAGGGTGGGGAAATGTTTGTTCGTAATGAAACTACAACGATAATGACCTCACGTATGCCCCAACGGCGGGCGCGTGGGACAACTCTATATGGCCGGGAGCGGTACAGGGTATACTCTGGTGCTCCGCTGGCAGCAAGAACTACAGGGATTTACTGGGAAAAGTTAGCAGCAATGGTTGCCGGGATTTATCGCACGGCCAACGGGATCGATTCCTCGTTCAAACCAAGGGATAGTTAGTAGGGATTAATGCCGGGATTAGTCACGCGGCTAACGGGAGCAATTCCTCGTTCAAACTACAGGGTATTTAAAAGGGATTAATGCCGGGATTACTCACACGGCTAACGGGAGCAATTCCTCGTTCAAACTACAGGTATCTAATAGGGATTGTTGCCGGGATTAGTCACGCGGCTGACGGGATCGATTCCTCGTCCAAACTACGGGATATGTAATGGTTGTTAGCAAATAATTAAACGGAGGCTTGGGTTAAATACAGTTAAACTTTATTGGCTTTTTCTTCTAGTTTATACTTCTACTACTACGCGTTCCCTACCGCACGGTTTTGCCTAACCTCTTTACTCACTCTCTTTTACTCCTTGACGCGCCAAATTGCGACGTCCACTCGCTTCCACTTCTCGATCGCAACTCTCGAGCCTCTCACCGCCAAGCCATGCGCTAGTGTCGGTCGTACAACTCACCACAGCTTTCGCTCTCTTCACCTCGGAGCTTTCGCTCTCTCACAACGAGATGAAGAGGCGCTGCGTTCGGCAGTGTTGTACAACCGATCACTAACGCCTGCATGGTTGTAATGGTGACCGTTGCGTTCGAATTCAATTTTAAGTCCTAACCGCTATCTTGATTACATGCAACAATTACTTAGGTTTAATGCGCTCCGTGCGCTTTTCTTTAATTAATTAATGCCTTAATTCTAACTTAAAAACTAACAAGAGCGCTTCATTGCGCGAGGTGAGATCCATTTCTCTACTTATGATCTATACAAAGGGACTATAAAAATAAACAAAACGCTTCATTGCGAACCCTTATTGCCTATAATACTGTGGGGTGGTGCGCGCCTAGCGCCGCCTCACACCCCCCCCTTTCTTTCCAAGGGTCACGGTGACCGCTCCGGTGACGGTGACAGTGACCGTGTATTCCGCCTCCTGATCTGCGACCTTGAAACGGCTGCGCCGGTGCCGATTCCTCAGCCGCTCAACCTCGGCCTGCAGCATGGCGATCACAGGGCCTGAGAGGATTGTGCCGGCCGGGAAAACTCTCCATCCCCTTGGGATCAGGGGATCCAACGTGGCAGTGGGGTCTGCCATCTCGCCGAATATGGCATCGAGATCGGGATCCCATCCGTCGAGCATGTCCTCCATGTCCCGCAACAGCTCGCTGTCCGTCGACGACGTCACATTATTAGGAGACTTTGATACGGGCTCGCCCTCGACCGCTGCCTCTTCTGGGACTGGTGGGTCCTCCACCGTTGACAATCGGCGCGCCAGCCCCGGCGGCGCCTCCGCCTCTGCGGGGAAACTCTTCCGTCGCTTCCGCGACCCGCCAGACTCCCTTGCACGCCGAGCCCCTTCGCGACTATGCTGGCGCTTTCGACGTGTTGATCGGGGGCGCGCTCGTGTCTTCTCCTCGTTGCGCGCACGGCGGGCGTTGTTGACCACACCCGGCTTGAACCGGATGCGGATACAAGGGAACTTGCTCTCAGGGTCCACCTCCAGTTCCTTCGTGGGCAGCTGGTCCCAGAAAGGGCTACTCTCCTCAGGGCGAGACGTCGCCGTGCTCGGTTGTCCGGGTGGCGAGGGATCCGCACGATCCACTCGCGGACTTTCCGGGGCGGCTTGGGGCGCCTCCGGGTCCTCCGACGCCCGTGAGGGGTCCGCCTGACCCACCCACGGGCCCTCCTTATCTGCCGAAGACGGCGGTACCTCCTCTCTTGGGGAAGAGGGATCCTTGGTATCCACCCTCGGTCTCTCCAGGTCGGATCGGGCTTCCGCCGGGTCCTCTGACAGCCCCACGGGGGCCGCATCGTCAGCGTGCGGATCGTCTCGGGCGTGTTGGAGTTCCTCCAGGAGTGGCGGGGGGTCCGCATGACCCACCCGCGGGCTCGCCGGGGCCGTTGGGGATACCGGGAGGTTACTGGGGTGTAGTGGCCAGTCCGTCCGTCTCCCTACCCACCCGGGTAACGTCTCGGCTCCGGAATCCAAATACGACGCCGCCTCGATCATCGCTGGGACCGGTGAAGGGGACCGTGGCTCCTCTACGCGACTGGGCGAATTGCGCGCATGCGGCACCTCGATATATAATGTCGAGTATTCGGCTGTCATGAATACGACTAACCCGTCGTAATGGTCCACCGACCGCGTAGAGCTCCGATAGAGCGTGTGCCTATATTCCCGGCGTGGCTCCTCCCGCCTCTGCCGACCGTAGAACGGCCTTTCGCGCCTGGGATCGCGGTGCGATGGACCACTCCGTGGCTCCGGACGAGGCTCGGTCTCGTCGCTGTCGCACCCCTCCGGCTCAGTCCCGCTGTTGCTGCAGTCCTCCACCTGCACCTCCGGCCATGGTTCCTCCTCCTCCTCGTCGCTAATCTCGATTATGTCCTCTGGGTCCATCTGTGAAACTTAACCTCTTTAATTATACCCTGTCAATTCTATTGGCAACTAAACTACCCGTGCGGCTCACAGACTACGAAAAGTTATCTTAAATTAAAAGGACTAAACTACTGGGAAAAGTAAAAAAAAATAGAAGGAATTGTGGTTATGTGGTGGTAACATTCTTACTCCCCCCTGGTTCCGTCTCATCAGGGTTCTTTGTAAATAGATCCAGATCGTCCTCCTCCTCGCCCTGGAAGAACGGTTTCAGTTGCATCACATTGGCCACCCTTCTCTTGCGCTCCCCGTCGCGCGAGAGTCGCACGATGTTGGGGGAAATAAATTTGACGACCTTGTAGGGGCCGTCAAATTTAGGCGCAAGCTTCGCAGCGAAGCCTTCGGCGGCGTTGGAGAGTTGATGTTGCCGCAGCAACACGCTGGAGCCCAGCGACGGTCGCCACTCTCGTCTGCGTAGGTTGTAGTGCCGGCCCTGGTCCTTCGATGCCCGTTGGAGGTTGCTGCGAACGATATTAAAAATTTCTTTTAGCCTACCTTCCCTCTCCTTTGGGTCTAGAGCGCTAGTCGCTGACCCTGGAGTAACCTCGTCGTACAGAGCGGCGGGAAGACGCGGTTCCCTACCCAGCATCAGAAATGCTGGACTAAATCCTGTAGAATCGGCCACACTCGAGTTGACTGCTGCGATATTTCTGGCAGCAGTTCGTCCCACGAACTTTGATGGCCCTCGATAAACTGTGCTATCATAGTTTTTACTGTGCGATTCGTCCATTCGGTGGGGTTTTCTTGGGGACAGTAAGGGGCGGTATGCTGGATCTCGACGCCCAAAGATTCCATAAAAGCTCGGAAGTTTCGACTCGCGAACTGCACTCCGTTATCGCAAATGAATTTCCTCGGAACCCCGAATCTACTAAGGATCCGATCCCGGAAAGCCCCTTGCAACAGAGCCGTCGTGGCCCTTTTGAGTGGGACCAATTCCACCCATTTGGAAAATGCGTCATGAAACACCAACAGCATGGTATTTCCGCGCTTCGAACGGGGGAGAGGACCCACGAAGTCAGCACACAATGCCGCCATCGGCTCGGCCACTTGCCGTGTTAGCATGTGACCAGCCGGTTTCCGTTGATCGCACTTAAACTTTTGGCAAACTTCACAGCGTTTCACGTAGCGAGCGGCATCCCTGAACATGCCGGGCCAGTAATATCTTTGTGATAAACGGGCCACCGTTTTCCTCACGCCTTGATGCCCGGCCGTGGGAGCATCGTGGCACTCTTGCAAAACCCGACTCCTATGACCACTGGGAACGCAAAGTTTCCAGGGAATGAAGTCCTCGTCGTCCGCTCGATGACCCAAGTTCCTGTACAGCTGCCCGTTCTCCTCTGTGTAGTCGGCGAATTTAGCGGGCGCCTCGGTAATCCTTGCTCGCATGCTCTCAATCCATTTACACGGGGGTGCAGCTTCCACCACCTGCTGGCAGGTGTCGAGGGGATGCCGGGAAAGAGCGTCCGCCACGACGTTGAGCTTGCCCCGTCGATAGTGGACATCAAATTGGAACTGCTGCAGTTCCAGAGCCCAGCGTGCGACCCGTCCAGTCGGACTCTCTATCGAATTCAACCACTTGAGTGCCAGGTGATCCGTTACAACGTCGAAGCGATACCCCTCGAGGTAACACTGCAACTTCCGGATAGACCACACGATCGCTAGACACTCCTTTTCAGTAGCGGAGTAGTTCATCTCGGCCTTCAACAGTTTGCGGCTAGCGTACGCGATGACTCTCTCTTGTCCGTCGACTACTTGGGTCAGCACTGCGCCGAGACCATAGTCGCTAGCGTCTGTCTGCAGTACGAACTTGGCGGAAAAGTCCGGACACGCGAGAACCGGAGCCGTAGTCAATCTCTCCTTGAGTTGGCGAAGCGCATCCTCCTGCTCCTCCCCCCAAAACCATTTCTTCCCTTTTTTCAGTAATTCTGTCATCGGCTGCACTAAGGTCGCGAAATTCGGTACAAACCGCCTATACCATGACGCCATCCCTAAGCATTGGCGTAACTCTTTGCAAGTGGTGGGTGCTTTGAGATTTTGAATGGCCTCTACTTTCTCAGGGTCGGTACAAATCCCCTCCCCGCTTATCACATGCCCGAGGTACACCAGTCGTTTCCGAAAGAAACTGCACTTCTTTCGGTTCAACTTGAGGTTCGCCGCCCTTAGCCGACGGAACACCTCCCTTAAATTGGCTACATGTTGCTCCTTGGTTGCCCCTATCACGACAATGTCGTCCAAATAGGCGAAAGCATGGGGTTCCATCTCCGGCCCGATCACAGTGTCTAAGGCTCGCTGGAACGTGGCACAGGCGGAGTGTAAGCCGAAAGGCATCACCCTCCATTGAAACAACCCTCGGCCAGGCACAGTAAAAGCCGTGCACTCCCGACTATCGGCCGCCATGGGGATCTGCCAGTATCCCTGCTTCAAATCTAAGGTGGATATGAACCGAGCGTGGCGTAACCTCTCGAGAATGTGGTTGATCCGAGGGACAGGGTAAGCATCCGGAATGGAGTGCGCGTTGAGTTGCCGGTAGTCTATGCACATACGCCAATCTCCAGTCTTTTTCTTGACCAGAACTATTGGGGCGCTGTGTGGACTATGCGACGGCTCGATCGCCCCTGCCTGTATCAACTCGTCCACCTGCTCATCGATCACCCTCTGCATGGCCGGGTTCTTAGGGTAGTACCTCTGCTTCAGAGGCTTGTCGTCCTTCAACCTGATCCGATGCTCCGCAATGTGAGAGACCCCTTTAAGCCCCTCAAAAAGTGCCAGTTCTGTCTCCAGGAACTCCTGCAGTTCCGGTTCCAGACCCGCTGGCCACTCAGCCTCCTCGTCAGGGGATTCCTTCTCCGCATCCGTTCCGACCTCAACCACCGCCTGCTCCGATGGGGATTCCATCGTGACACCGCCGGACGGGCTCACTACCCGTGGGCCTGCTGGCGATCGATGACAAACGGAACCGGGTGTCCCGCCCTTTTCTTTCCTATCTAACGGCGTCCTTGTCTCATTCTCAGCTATCGTTGCCACTCTGCTGGCGTTGAGCTCCGCGAGCGGTACCCTCGCCGGCTCGCTCGCTCGGGCCTGGTCAGCCCCAAGCGGGACTCTGGACCGTGGCGACCCCCTCCTGTGCCTCCTCCTGCCACGCCGCGTGGGTTCTCCGCCTTCCACAGACGAGAAACTATTATGGCCTCCCTCGGCTTGCACGGCCGGCCCCGTCGGCCTTGTACCTGGTAACGGTACGGTTTCCAAAATCAACTTCGCGTTTCCGCACCTCACGGTCGCGCCCATCGCGCACAGAAAGTCCATGCCGAGAATTACGTGGTCCAACATAGACGGCATGATCAGCATGGGCATGCTTATGACGTCTCCGGCCATACCCACGTCAACCCTCAACATTCTCCTCACCTCCAGCGTGGAACCGTCGGCCAGCCGGATCCGCGATTGCACGTCTCGGGCTTCGCCCTGTATCGCCCATTTACGCACACAGTCCTCACTCATGAAACTGCGTGTCGCTCCCGTGTCGATCGTGGCCGGCATGGGGCTCCCGCCGATCTCCACGGTGGCGATGATCCGGCCGCCTTCCACTACGAGGGGACACCTTAGAGCCGGGTCGCGGGCGCACTGGCGTCGCCCTGACCCTGACCTAGGGGACGCCATGGCTCGTTTCCCGTGTCTCGGGACGCGCAACAATTCTGGGTGCTCCTTCCACGTTGGCCACACTGCCTACAAAACTCTACCCATGCGTTCGGGCACTCCCTAGCGAAGTGTCCCTCCTGCGCACACTTGTGGCAAGCACGGCGCGGATTAAACCTAGGCACACTGTCCTGGGTCAACATCTGATTGGTCGCGTCGTTCGGAGCAGATGAGATTGGGGTGCTCCCAACTGGCGCAACTGCCGACTCCGGCGAGGACCTGAACGGATTACGGTGTCTCCCCCCAGGTGCAGGGCTGGGATTCTGATTTTTCCCAGCAGACGCTGCCCTCTGGCCCTTTACACTTTCGTACTCCGCAGCCATTTGGATTAGCTGACCCAAGGTCGAAAAATCTTGTCGCCGCACGTACAATTTGTACTCCGGAGCCGCGTTTTCGTACACGCGATGCAAAATCCGCGGAGGACTGTACCCGGCATGATGCATTAATGCCCGAATGTCGATAATAAAATCTTTGAACAGTTCCCCCTCTCGCTGCCTGCGGGATCGGATCTGATCCTCCAGACGCTCAAAATACTGCGGCGGCAGGAAGAACTCCAGAAACTCACTCCTGAACTCTGCCCACGGCACGTCTCTTAACCCACTGGACAGAAACCAGCGGGCCGCCCTATCCACGAATATCTCGCCGACTGCCCGAGACATCCGGTCGAGCTCAATACCGTAGGTAATGGCTCGCTCCTCCAACAATTCCAAAAACTCCAAAGGATCAGTCTGACCATCATACCTCATTCCCCATTTTCGGACTTGCTCGGCCACAGCCCGTGGTGGCCTACCCTCCAGCGACGAACCGGCCACGGGTTGGTCACGGGAAATCCCAGGGGTAACCTCTCGGTCTGGCCTGACCGCGGGTACCACCAAAGCTCCGGGAGCGCTGACCCGGCCGGTCTGAGTTAGCGGTGTCTCAAGTAAGGGAGCGCTACTAAGATCTGACTCGGATCTCAGGCGGCCCCGTCCGCCTAAATTCGGATCTCCGCCCTCTACTGGGATCTCCAGCGTCTTCGCGTGCTGTGCCTCGAGAGCGGCAAGTCGTGCCCAAGTCTCGGGAGAATGGTTCCCCTCACGGATAAAAGCACAGAGACGCTTTCGAAGATCCTCCACGAGGCCCTCGCTATCTAGGCCGAACTCTTGGGCTACGGCTACCAATTCATCCTTACGACGTTGGTGGACCCAACGGACACCCACCCCCGGGTTCTTGGACTCACCTGTCTCGACCAATTACCAGCCGGTCGTACAATCTCTTAAAATTTTCGCACTTTCCACACAAAAAAAAACACAAAAAAAAATTAATCTTTTATTTTTTTAAAAAAAATAAACTGTTCTTGTTCTTTTCCTTAAAAAAAAACCTTTTTTTTTTTTTTTGTTTTATACACAAGAAAATGGAGGGAAGCAAAAAAAATTTCCTTTTGTTTTTTTTTTTCCAAAAAAAAACACAAAAAAACTTCGAAGAAAACCGAATAACCAACACAGCGAAATTATTTTCCCTTTTTTTTTTCTCTTTTATTTTCCTTCCTTTTCACTACTTCCACTCACGATATTCTTGCGTCTTTTCACTGTTACCTTTTTTTCACTGTATTTTTTTTTTCCCTGACGCATCACTTTCAGATGTCACTGTTTTATCAGATGTCACTGTTTTTATACCACTCTGCAACGTTACTGTTTTATTGCGCATCACTTTCAAACGTTACTGTCTTATTGCGCTTCACTTTAATACGTCACTGTTGCGCGGCCATTTTGCGTTGGCTGCCGCGACGCGTGTTCGCCCAACTTTTTGGCAGAGCAGCGACGCTCACGCTCACGACGTTGACTGCGACGCCCGCTCTCCCGACAGAGCGTACCGAAAACGTTTATTCTCTGCTTTGCGACGGCGCGTGCTTGGCTCGCGACGGCGACTGCGCTGCCGCCACCGGCGCCGGCTACTTTGCCTGTATGAGTGAGTATGGGAAGATCCCGTTCGTTTTCGGGTCCCTTTTCACGTTTTCTTTTCACGCGTGCCTAATTTTGCTACGCTGAAAAGTAAAACGTAGGGTATGGCGGGGTGCATACGACTAATTACAAAACAAAATCAAATTCCTCTGATTCCACTACGGACAAACATTTATTTGGGCACAAGTGTGGGGTTTTATGCCACTTTTGTGCCACGCTCCTTTTGTGCCTCCAGCGTCCCTGCTCGGGCGCCACTTGTAAGGAAGCTTCTAGCCAGGGTATAGACTCAGTCTGCCGGGGCCAGAACTTACAAGAAAATTTGTAAGATTCGCTGGACGCGAAGCAAAGGGTGGGGAAATGTTTGTTCGTAATGAAACTACAACGATAATGACCTCACGTATGCCCCAACGGCGGGCGCGTGGGACAACTCTATATGGCCGGGAGCGGTACAGGGTATACTCTGGTGCTCCGCTGGCAGCAAGAACTACAGGGATTTACTGGGAAAAGTTAGCAGCAATGGTTGCCGGGATTTATCGCACGGCCAACGGGATCGATTCCTCGTTCAAACCAAGGGATAGTTAGTAGGGATTAATGCCGGGATTAGTCACGCGGCTAACGGGAGCAATTCCTCGTTCAAACTACAGGGTATTTAATAGGGATTAATGCCGGGATTACTCACACGGCTAACGGGAGCAATTCCTCGTTCAAACTACAGGTATCTAATAGGGATTGTTGCCGGGATTAGTCACGCGGCTGACGGGATCGATTCCTCGTCCAAACTACGGGATATGTAATGGTTGTTAGCAAATAATTAAACGGAGGCTTGGGTTAAATACAGTTAAACTTTATTGGCTTTTTCTTCTAGTTTATACTTCTACTACTACGCGTTCCCTACCGCACGGTTTTGCCTAACCTCTTTACTCACTCTCTTTTACTCCTTGACGCGCCAAATTGCGACGTCCACTCGCTTCCACTTCTCGATCGCAACTCTCGAGCCTCTCACCGCCAAGCCATGCGCTAGTGTCGGTCGTACAACTCACCACAGCTTTCGCTCTCTTCACCTCGGAGCTTTCGCTCTCTCACAACGAGATGAAGAGGCGCTGCGTTCGGCAGTGTTGTACAACCGATCACTAACGCCTGCATGGTTGTAATGGTGACCGTTGCGTTCGAATTCAATTTTAAGTCCTAACCGCTATCTTGATTACATGCAACAATTACTTAGGTTTAATGCGCTCCGTGCGCTTTTCTTTAATTAATTAATGCCTTAATTCTAACTTAAAAACTAACAAGAGCGCTTCATTGCGCGAGGTGAGATCCATTTCTCTACTTATGATCTATACAAAGGGACTATAAAAATAAACAAAACGCTTCATTGCGAACCCTTATTGCCTATAATACTGTGGGGTGGTGCGCGCCTAGCGCCGCCTCACAATATACTTTTACATATGAATTGAAAATGAGGTGTGTTATAGCTATCCTTTTTCATTCCATTGTACATGACATGGGTAATGTTGCTCTCCTTTAACTTTTTAAAAGGTGTCTTTGGTGGAAAGATTCTTACAAATGCCTTGGGTAGAAAAATCCATAGAGGTTTGCCCTCTCTGTCACTCAGATAAAGTGCAATTTTGTCCCCAAAGGTAGTCTTTTTAAGACGACAATCGATTATAGTATACTCATATCCAATTGCAAGGCTCTCAACTTTGGTGTAGCCTTGGCCGCCAATACTTTTAATGTCATTTATAGTTTCCAGGAAAGCCTGCAAGTCTATGTTATATACAATTGTTAAACACAAAAAATAAAAGAGACAACATACCATTATTTATAACTTCGATCGCACTCCTTAATGTGTACACAGGCTAATATGTATAAAAACTAAATAAAAATCCGTTTGCGTTCGTCTTTTATGGGAAACAAGCACTCATTTTGGATACATGTTAGAATGAAATAGATATTGTTTTTAAGTCTAGCATCCAAAGATAGAATAGACAATAAACTTCCTTGTCTATCCTTTGTGTATAATTAAAAGTATATGCCTTAAACTGGTAGTAGCTAGTTGTATATAAATATATTTGTCTCTCTTCTGTGAGATTGGGATAGAATTTTTTTATATAAACATGACTACTTTTTATACTCTTCTAACATAAGTATGAAACAGTTAGAGTCTAAAGGAACGATGCCTGAGTACTATTGCGAGCTATGTAAAATTGTAAAGAAATTTCAAAGTAAATGCGGTTTTAAAAAACATATACTTAAAAAGCATAACTTTAGTAATGAAAAAAGAAAGTATAAATTTGGCTGCGAACTATGTGCATATAAAAAGTTATACGCAACTAAATCTGGATTTAAAAAACATATACTGTCTAAGCATAACTTTAGTTATAAAAAAGCAAAGTCAAATAAATTTGTAAATAAAGTATAATATATCCACAATCATAATGTCTATTTACATTTGATATATATATACCATTCATTTCTAGCGTTCACCTGTTCACACAAGTTGTTTTTCAGAGGTTCCCAAAAATCATTATTGGATGACCGTTGCATTTGTTTGTTATGCAGGCGGTGTTCATTAAAGGAAAAGGGACAAGTACTCAGAACGGAAAATAATGACAGTGGTAATAAAATAACTGACATGGGATATCACTGACATGGGATATCAGTTTAACCCATCTTCATCATGTTCATTCAGGTCCTTCAACATGCTCATTATCGGATTCATTTTGACTCCTACACTATTGCATGTTTAGAATGCAAGTGGAAATAATTAATGAAAAGGGATAACACTCAAAACATAGAAAATGACCCTGGTAATAAAATCACTGACATAGGTTATCAGTTTGACACATCATCTTCGTTTTTATTCACGTTCATACATGTCCTTCAACCTGCACATTACAGAATGCATTTTGACCCTTACCCTAATGAGGTGTTTAGAATGCAACCGGCGATAATCAAGGAAAAGGGACAAATACTCAACCCCTAAAAAATGACAGGGGTAATAAAATCAGTGACATAGGTTATCAGTTTGACCCATCATCGTCTTGTTCGTACGTGTCCTTCAACCTGCACATGACCGGATGCATTTTGACCCTTATCCTATTGCATTGTTTAGAATGCAAGCGGCATTAATTAAGGAAAAGGGGCGACTTCTCAAACCATAACAAATGACAGTGATAATAAAATCACTGACATAGGGTTTTGGATTGACTACAGCTACAAGCTCTAAGAAGTTATAATATAGGCAGCCAGGGATTTCTGGGTGCTGTCCCATTGTTTTGGACTCATAAAATCATTACCTCACAAGGATTGCATTTTCCCAATGAATCGACTTTACAGCAAGATTCTTTGAAATATTCAACAAGGGTGTCACAGCAAAAAGTGTCAAGTATCCTCTTTTTCCGGTTCCGGTTGCCTATATCTATACTACTTGTTCTTCCTCTTTTTTTCTTCTTTTTTTTTCTCCTTTTTCTTTTTTTTTATTCCTCTCCGCGCGAAATTTTTTAACATGACCCCTAACTTATGCAATACTTTTTTATAATCCCCCTAACGTATGCTTTATTTTTTACCACCAGAAATTCAAATGACCGTTACGATCATTTCAACTCTTAAATTACCTGGCATGTCCCACGTCCCTTTTTTATTATCGAACCACAGGTACTCTATTGTCCCTTCTAAAAAAATAATGTTTACTACCCATACACAGATACTTGACACTTTTTGCTGTGACACCCTTGTTGAATACTTCAAAGAATCTTGCTGTAAAGTCGATTCATTGGGAAAATGCAATCCTTGTGAGGTAATGATTTTATGAGTCCAAAACAATGGGACAGCACCCAGAAATCCCTGGCTGCCTATATTATAACTACTCACTTCCTTTGTGACTGGAACCTTTCCATCGTATATATGTCGGGGAATTTGCATCGAATTCAGGCTTTGTAAATCATCTCGATAGTCCTTCCATTCGATCTGAAGAGCTGTAGGTAACTCGTCATCCCATTCCAGTTTGTCTTCCCAGAGTCGTTGCATGAAAATCTTGGCCTTCACAACGACTGGGGCGAATAAGCCTAGGGGATCGAAGATTTCTGCCAGCTCAGAGCAAACGACACGTTTAGTAATTTTCGTAGCTGTGCTGCTCTGAGCCCGGCCACATAGATGGTCCTTTTTGGGCATCCAAATAAGGCCCAATGTTTTGATCCAGTAGCCGTCCAATGTGTCCTCAAACTTTACGTCGCTTGCTACGTCGTCTTTGGGTATTCCTTGCAACACTTGCTCGTTGTTCGAGCACCATTTTCGTAAATTGAATCCATTAGGGCGCAGGATCTTCAGTAACTCCTCCCGAATTTGGATTGCTTCTTGGGCTGAATCTGCTCCTGTGAGGCAGTCGTCAACATAGAAGTCATTCACTAGTGCAGCGGCTCCTACTGGTGATTTGTCCATGTGTGTTGTGCCCAAGTGATTTAGACACTTGGTTGCTAGGAATGGAGCCGACGCCGTGCCATAGGTAACTGTTTTTATTATACCCTGTGCCCATTGAAAATGTTCAAAAAGGGTATATTAGATTTGTGTGATGTATGTAACAGGCAGAAGGAAGCATCTCCGACCGTATAAAGTACATATATTCTTGATCAGCATCAACGGCCGAGTCGATTAAGCCATGTCCGTCTGTCTGTCCGTCTGTCCGTCTGTTTGAACGCGTCGATCTCAGAAACTATAATAGCTAGAGATTTTAAATTTGGTATGTAGGTTGCTGGATACCGGACGCAGATCAAGTTTGTTTTTAAATTTGGATCGGACCACTATATCATATAGCTGCCATAGGAACGATCAGTCAAAAATCAAGTCTCGGTATGAAAAACTTTTTTGTTGCTTGAGATATGTAAACCAAACTGACAGAATATGCATATGGGATGGTCCGATATATCCTGACCAAATTTGATTGAAATCGGACCACTATATCCAATAGCTACTATAGGAACGATCAGTCGAAAATCAAGTCTCAGTATGAAAACCTTTTTTGTTGTTCGAGATATGTGAACCAAACTGGCAGAATATGTATATGAGATGGTCGCATACATTCTGACCAAATTTGGTTGAAATCGGATCTCTATATCATATAGCTGCCAAATCAACCATCAGTCGAAAATCAAGTCTTAGTATGAAAAACTTGTTTGTTGTTTGATCTATCTAAATCAAACTCACAGAATATGCATACGCGATAGTCCCTTATGACCTAACCAAAATTGGTTGAAATCGGATCACTATATCATATAGCTGCCATAGGAACGATCAGTCGAAAATCAAGTCTTAGTATGAACAACTTTTTTGTTGTTTGAGATAGCTGAACCAAACTGACAGAGTATGCATATGAGATGGTTCCTTATAACCTGACCGAAATTGGTTGAAATCGGATCACTATATCATATAGCTGCCATAGGAACGATCAGTCGAAAAAATCAAGTCTTAGTATGAACAACTTTTTTGTTGTTTGAGATAACTGAACCAAACTGACAGAGTATGCATATGAGATGGTCCCTTATAACCTGACCGAAATTGGTTGAAATCGGATCACTATATCATATAGCTGCCATAGGAACGATCAGTCGAAAATCAAGTCTTAGTATGAACAACTTTTTTGTTGTTTGAGATAACTGAACCAAACTGACAGAATATGCATATGGGATGGTCGCATACATTCTGACCAAATTTGATTGTAATCGGATTACTATATCATATAGCTGCCATAGCAACTATCAGTCGAAAATCAAGTATCAGTATGAAAAACTTTTTTGTTGTTTAAGATATGTGAACCAATTTGACAGAATATGCATATGAGATGGTCCCAACCAATATTCTATTTTGTGGCTACTGGCACAGGGTATCCTCCAGTCGAGCAAACTCGACTGTAGCCGCGCCCACTTGTTTAGTCTGTAGTACCTTAACTCCTCATTGGGATTGTTTCTCCAAACAATCATCTGGTGGAACTGGTTCTCAGGATTGATCCAAATCTGACGGTACATTTTCTCGATGTCTGCAGTGAACACATATTTATGTGTTCTAAATCTTAATAAAATTGACATTAGGTCGCTCTGCACAGTGGGTCCTACTTGCAGTATGTCGTTAAGTGATTTTCCTGTCGACGTCTTGCAAGATGCATCGAAAACCACTCTTAGCTTTGTAGTGCTGCTATCAGGTTTCAGCACACAATGATGAGGGATGAAGTAGATGCTTGATGGAAGTAGGTTGCGAGGGACAATTTTCATGTGACCTAATTGTTCATATTCGGCCATGAAGTCCACATATCCTTTCCAAATCTCTGCCTTGGTCCTTTTTTCTAACGACAAGAACCTTCTTTCTGCAGTCTCCAACGAGGGCCCCAGGGCTGAAGGATGTTCAGAAAATGGCAATTTGACAATGAATCGCTCATCAGCAGCGATTTTTAAGTTGTCGATGAAGTATTTTTCGCATGCCTTCTCAATTGGCGTACGATGCTTTTCCGACGTTTCAAAGTTGTCTTTGATCCGCCAACGGACGATTTTTCGGAATATTCCAGTTTTCATCATTAATGTTTTGGGATGGCTGATCCGTGATAATGTGCGGTAGAATGAATGCTTCGATCCGCACTGTAAAATTGCTGTGTAGTGACTTCACTAACACATTTACCCGAGCCCTACTGGTTCTCGGTTGTCCACAGATACCTTCAATTCGTAGGGCGGTATCACGGCGTTTTAGGGACAGTGATGATGCAAGACGTTCTGATATCACGTTAATTTGTGATCCAGAATCTAGCAGTGCCTTAAACGTGGCTTGTTGTCCATTATTTCCTTGGACTAAACCCTTTGCTGTTGCAAGTAGACTTATAGTTTTGCTGCTTGCCGATGCCACAACTGGATTATGTGGTTCCACTGAAGTCGTCTCCAGATGCAGCAGCGTGTTGTGCTTCTTGTCGCACTTGAAGCATTTATATTTGCTTTGGCACGCCTTCGCCATATGATCTGCTTTGAAGCAGTTGACGCATAGCCTTTGGCGTTGAACCCAATTCAATCTCTCAGCGACTGATTTTGAGCGGAAGTCGTCACAATGAAACATCGTGTGATTTGGTTTCTTGCAGTTGATGAAGAGGCACAAGTTGCTCCCTTCGAATCCCGTTTGGCTTGGTTCTGTGTTTTGCTCCCGGTGGCTAAAACACGGACTCTTTGTTCAAGAAACTGAAGCATGGTGTCGAGTTTATGAATTTGCTTCGAGTCGCTTATTGATTGCTCGTACAGCGTCCTATTTGTGCTGTCCAGCTTGTTTCGTAGAACCTCTATAAGTATCGGGTCCCACGTCGAAATGTCTAAGCCGAGTCCCTTGAGAGATGCAAGAGACTCCATAGTGACTATGTATAGTTCCTTGAGCGATTTAACATTGTCGTTGATCGCCTGTCGAGTCAAAAATCGGTTTAATACCGTTGTTGTCCTCTTGGATTGTCATAGGTGTCCACCAAGATGTTCCATGCGTGAAGATAGTTGTCTTCTTTTAGGTCGATTTGGCGTATCATTCTTTCTGCCTCGCCGACCACGCTGGTTTTTAGATACCACATTTTCCGAATAATGGGCATATTGGTTTCGTGAACCATGGACACAAACATATCGAAGAATTGTGTCCATTTCAATATATCACCATCGAATTTGGGAATAGTTATTCGAGGTAAATTTCTGTCAATGGTGCACTCTGTAGGGCCTTTCGCCGCTAGCGCCCTTTGCACATCCCGTTCTGCTTGTAGATACTTCTTTGTATCATATCCATTGTCTTCCGGGACTTCAACTTCTTCATAAAGTTGAAAGTGGACCTCCTGAATTTGGGACCATAGATTCCTTGTTAGATCCATTGCGGTATGCTCCATAGGCTGTTGCAATGTGCGATATAGTGATGCAATCATTGCCTTTTGCCGTCTGCATAACGCGATGACTTTTGGTTCCACGCTTGGTTGCTGACGCTGTCCGTCCTCGACTTTTGTAGTCTTGAGTTCCAAGCTTGGTTGCTGACGCTGTCCGTCCTCAACTTTTGCAGTCTTTTTGCTTAGGCTTTCCGCATCTTTATTGATGGCTTCTTGGAACTTCAGGACCGTGGACCTTATGTCATTAAAAAAAGTGAAGTACTCATGGTTTTCCGGTAGGCCGCCAGATTTTCTAATGATTTCATCATTTGCTTGAATGATGCTCCATTTTTCATTGAGAGTTTTGGCCTTAATCTTATGATAACCGGCCTGGCATTTTCTCTCAGCTGAATCCTTTTTGTAGTTGGATATCAGCTTTAAGATTTCTTGGCTGACATCTTGTTGTACATCTAGTAACTCATCGATGGTTACTTGTTCTGATGCCATTTTTAGTAAGTTAATATTGTTTGTGTAAAGTTTTGAAAGCAGTCAGCACATAAACTGACTACTAAAAGGGCGTCGCAACTGGCACTTGTAACCAGGTGGACTTCGGAGAGGGAATTCCTTGATGCGCAAAGCTGGGTGCGATCGTAGAAATGAGTGAATGGTTCTTGTAGTTTGTACTAAAAACACACTGATTTTATTAATCCAAAAATCACAATATTTATAGGTAAAAATAGCTTAGTTAACAGGTGTGTGGTGTCAATTAAAATTAGGTTATTGTGTACTCAGCAGTTGCGTATAATGTAGGGTAGCTTACTTTGCAACTACCGGGTTGGCTTATTGCTGCTGTTACGGCACACATTGTGTGTTGTGCAGTCAGCGATATTATGTGTGGTCAGTTATGCTGTCAGCGATATTTTGTGTGTGAAGTGTTGACATAGTTTTATAAATTGTGTTACATAGCTGTTCTGTTCTTGTTTATAATTTAGATATGTGTAATTTAAATGCACCTAAACATTCTCCCGGCCGTTGAAACGGTGTTCAACCATCGTCTAGCTCCACTGTGAATCGTCTTGGGGATGCTGATGGAGCGGACGGAGCAGATGGATTGGCGGCCTTATTCCTTGTGGCTGTGGGTCGCAAAGTCCATAGGCGTTGCTTCCGCATTGCATAGGCACATAGTAGTATAACAGATACCACTTAAGCAGCATAGGCGGCTATATGATGATGTTGGACCGAGCTTATTTGGTTGGGCAGCTCTTGTTTGTTGAGTGTTGCCAATTTTAGCTGCAAGTCGTCCAGATCTTTGTCTTCTTGTACCTTGTAATCCGAGATATTGAATTTTGTTGGTGGTACAATTGTGATGTTTGGCTTGATGATGTCACCAAAACGTGCGTAACTTTTCGTAGCTTGACTTATAATGTTGTCAAAGGTACTGATGCTGATTTCTGCGTTGCGTGCAGTACAGCCTGATGATAGCGAAAGTAGTCCGGTGTCTTCTAGTTGTATTGTGGATGGTGTTCCGCTGCATACGGCTTGTAGTTCCATTGTAGAATGTGTTGCAAAAATCCAGTTATTCGGTTGGTGTGTTTTTTCCCATACCATATTGGTTGTTCTGCGAGTTATTTGACACATTGTTGGTGTCTTGTTGTTAAACAGCTGAAACTCACATCGATTGTTTACATTAAACACAGCTTGATGGTCAAAGCATATGTATTCTTCATTTGGTAGTGTGAAACAGCGTCGCAGATCATCGTGTGTAAGTCCCATGAATTGATCCCTGTGGTCGTTTACAGCTATTATAGGTGTTTTGAGCTCAAACAATCTCCAACTTGTTGAGTCCCACACCGGAATTGGCACAATATTAAATAGGTCTAATATTGATGTTGACACTAGTGGTAATATTACTCTGAATATTACATGAGTGTCGGTGGCTGTGCCTTCTGCTCGCATAATTCTGTACAGTTGAATTACGTTGGATGAAGTCACAGGTAGCATTTGATCTGTTGGCAAATGATCCCGTATTTGATCCAATTGATCCTTTAGTTGATTAGGAGAAATCAATATTGGGCTTATTGTCTGGTGTCGAATTCCAGTTAGTACGTCCACTATTTCCAATTGCATGCGCTGAAGCGTGGATGCTAGCAGTGTTAGTTGAGTTGTCAATGCCAGGTACGTCTCCGTGAGCCGTGCTCCAGCGTACTTTCCTCTGCTTTAGGCAATGGCAGCAACTTGTTGCTCAAGTAGTCGAAGACGCTTGTCCGATGTAGCCCTTGTCTTTTTGACAACGTTAATGGTTGAGTCCAGTACTGATGTTTGATTTCTCAGCAGGCTCAGTACGAATTCCTCGTTGGTTTGTACCTTCTTGATGACCTTGGTCATTTCATTAGCGTAGTTTGAGTCTAACACTCCAAATAGACTATTCGCAATATTGCCTACTGCATCAAATGGGGATCGACGTGTTCGAGTGTGCTGCATAAATACGTTTGCCATTTGCAGTTTGCATAATACAAGTGTCGATAGTGCTGTGATATGAAATCACATGTTTGTTTGTTGTTCACCTCTGGGCATAGGCATTGGAATTCGTCTATTCCTTGGTAAAATGTCTTCATATCTCGCCAGTATGAATCCCGTTCATAGTATACGACAATGGTCCAGTCGGATATTGCTCTTTTTGCTTGTCCAATTTTTTCATAATAGATCCCTGGCTTTGTGTCGAATTTTGTTACTGATACTGACTGTGTCAGCACCAAAGGTAGCATCAGCAGCAGGATCAGCAAGGACGAGGATATGGTTGGCGACATTAATCGCTTTCGTTGGACGAGTGGTGCATCTGTATCTCCCGCGTCATTGATGGGTCGTTTCTTGGCCATCTCTTCTGGAAAGATTGGCGCAAGCCTGGTTATGGGGCGCTTAAAGATGCCTGAGGCAGTCTTTACGTCAACCACTCGGACGTGGTTATCTTGTCCTGGATATGTTTTTACAATGCGTCCCATTGGCCAGCTCATCACAGGTATGTTGTCTTCTTTGATTAGGACAAGCATACCTTCCTTGATGTTGGTATTAACGGTTTTCCATTTGTGTCTGGCTTGCAGCTCTTGCAAATATTCTTCTGACCATTGCTTCCAGAATCCTTGCTTAAGTCTGGAAACTAGTTCCCAACGTTTCAGTAAGGATTTCTCATTGCGGTCGGCGTTGACATCGGGGGGAGCAGTGAGCGTTTCCCCAATTAGAAAGTGTGCTGGAGTAAGAGCAGTGGTGTCCGTAGGATCATTTGACATCGGTGTAATTGGGCGTCATCGATGGATGACATCGATGATCACCGTGTTTAATTCTTCAAATGTTAGAGATGCAGTGTTGGTAGTCGTAACCAGTAGCCGCTTTGCAGACTTGACTGCAGCTTCCCATAGCCCTCCAAACGATGGTGCTCGTGGCGGAATGAATTTGAACGCCACTTGCTTCTTGTTGCAGTGATTGATGATCTCTTCTTGGGCCTTTTCGCCAAATATTGTTCCTTCCAGTTCCTTCAGCTGGTTGTTTGCTCCAATAAAGTTGGTGGCATTGTCACAATGAATTGTTTGACATTTGCCGCGGCGGCTTAAGAAGCGTCTCAACGCTCCCAAAAAGGCGTTTGTAGTCAGATCACTGACTAGTTCAAGGTGTACTGCCTTTGTGGAGAAGCAGCAGAATACAGCTATGTATGCCTTATCTGGTCTTTTTCCACGAATTTTATGATGAATCCAGATTGGTCCGCAGTAATCTACGCCTGTAGTTAGAAACGGGCGTGTCGGTGTTACTCGATCGGCTGGCAAGTTGCCCATGATTTGGTTCATTAATTTAGGCCTTGCCTTATTGCATGTCACGCAATTGTGAATAATGTTCCTTGACATAGTTTTGTCGTTCAGGATCCAGTATTGTTGTCTTGCCATTGCTCGTAATGCTTGGGCACCGCAATGCATGTTATCTTCATGCAGCTCTCGCAATATCATTTTTACTTTTGAATCGTTGTAAGGCAGTAGAATTTGGTGCTTTGCATTGTATGGGAGCGGGGCTTGCTCCAATCTACCTCCAACTCGCATAAGGCCATCTAAACCTAGTAGAGGAGACAGCGGTGAGATGGAACTCTTTTTGTCCACCGTGTTGTGACGCTGCAACATTTTTAGGTCAGCGGAAAATTCAACTTGCTGTATTGTCCGCAAGATCAAGTTGCGAGCTTGGTCCAGCTCTGTTCACAACGTGGTCGTTGCTGCTCTGTTCCCTTTGTAACAGAAGCGTAACATGTAAGCTACAATGCGTTGTAACTTGTAGAATGAATTGCTGTGTCTACAGGTGTACAGCTCTTCCCCTATTGAGGACGGAGAAATTGCCAGACTTATGTGTTTGGTTTTCCTTTCCAAGTTGCTTGGGGTGATGATAGGTGGGGCTGTCCACTGGTCTGGAGAGCCATGCAGAAATAGTGGTCCATACAGCCGTAGGTTGTGCTCGTGTAATCTTCGAGCGGGTATTCCTCTTGAGAGCACATCTGCTGCGTTGTTGGTGGAAGACACATGGCGCCATTGATTTTGACTTGTCAATGCTTGTATCTTCGCTATCCGATTGGCCACAAATGTATGGTATGTGGACGCAGCTGCATTGATCCATGAAAGGACAACAGTAGAATCCGACCAAAAATATCCTGGTACTGTGCTGGAGTCTAGGTTAAGGTCTCGTCGAATCCTGTCCGCGAGTTCAGCACCCAATAATGCAGCACAAAGCTCTAGACGAGGGAGTGACTGCTTTGCCGTTGGGGCTACTCGAGACTTCGAACATAGCAGACGAACAGAAATTTGTTTATTTTTGTACGTTGCGCGTACGTATATTGCGGCGCCGTATGCTCGTTCCGATGCATCCACAAATGTATGCACTTCCTTTGTGACTGGAACCTTTCCATCGTATATATGTCGGGGAATTTGCATCGAATTCAGGCTTTGTAAATCATCTTGATAGTCCTTCCATTCGTTCTGAAGAGCTGTAGGTAACTCGTCATCCCATTCCAGTTTGTCTTCCCAGAGTCGTTGCATGAAAATCTTGGCCTTCACAACGACTGGGGCGAATAAGCCTAGGGGATCGAAGATTTGTGCCAGCTCAGAGCAAACGACACGTTTAGTAATTTTCGTAGCTGTGCTGCTCTGAGCCCGGCCACATAGATGGTCCTTTTTGGGCATCCAAATAAGGCCCAATGTTTTGATCCTGTAGCCGTCCAATGTGTCCTCAAACTTTACGTCGCTTGCTACGTCGTCTTTGGGTATTCCTTGTAACAGTTGCTCGTTGTTCGAGCACCATTTTCGTAAATTGAATCCATTAGGGCGCAGGATCTTCAGTAACTCCTCCCGAATTTGGATTGCTTCTTGGGCTGAATCTGCTCCTGTAAGGCAGTCGTCAACATAGAAGTCATTCACTAGCGCAGCGGCTCCTACTGGTGATTTGTCCATGTGTGTTGTGCCCAAGTGATTTAGACACTTGGTTGCTAGAAATGGAGCCGACGCCGTGCCATAGGTAACTGTTTTTAGTCTGTAGTACCTTAACTCCTCATTGGGATTGTTTCTCCAAACAATCATCTGGTGGAACTGGTTCTCAGGATTGATCCAAATCTGACGGTACATTTTCTCGATGTCTGCAGTGAACACATATTTATGTGTTCTAAATCTTAATAAAATTGACATTAGGTCGCTCTGCACAGTGGGTCCTACTTGCAGTATGTCGTTAAGTGATTTTCCTGTCGACGTCTTGCAAGATGCATCGAAAACCACTCTTAGCTTTGTAGTGCTGCTATCAGGTTTCAGCACACAATGATGAGGGATGAAGTAGTTGCTTGATGGAAGTAGGTTGCGAGGGACAATTTTCATGTGACCTAATTGTTCATATTCGGCCATGAAGTCCACATATCCTTTCCAAATCTCTGCCTTGGTCCTTTTTTCTAACGACAAGAACCTTCTTTCTGCAGTCTCCAACGAGGGCCCCAGGGCTGAAGGATGTTCAGAAAACGGCAATTTGACAATGAATCGCCCATCAGCAGCGATTTTTAAGTTGTCGATGAAGTATTTTTCGCATGCCTTCTCAATTGGCGTACGATGCTTTTCCGACGTTTCAAAGTTGTCTAAGCTCCAGAATCGTTCCAATATGGCATTAGTTTCTTCTCCTGTAGTAGCTGCACATATGGCTGGTGACATGTTTGCTTCTTTTATTTTTCCAGCCACAACCCACCCCAACCTGGTTTGTTGCATGATTGGACCAGAGGGCGTGAGTTTTTGCTGTTGTGGGAGCAATAGTGCATAATAATGCTCAGCACCGATCAGCATGTCAATTTTTCCTGGTTTGTTAAATTGGGGATCCGCCAACGGACGATTTGCCGGAATATTCCACTTTTCTTCATTAATGTTTTGGGATGGCTGATCCGTGATAATGTGCGGTAGAATGAATGCTTCGATCCGCACTGTAAAATTACTGTGTAGTGACTTCACTAACACATTTACCCGAGCCCTACTGGTTCTCGGTTGTCCACAGATACCTTCAATTCGTAGTGCGGTATCATGGCGTTTTAGGGACAGTGATGATGCAAGACGCTCTGATATCACGTTAATTTGTGATCCAGAATCTAGCAGTGCCTTAAACGTGGCTTGTTGTCCATTATTTCCTTGGACTAAAACCTTTTCTGTTGCAAGTAGATTTATAGTTTTGCTGCTTGCCGATGCCACAACCGGATTATGTGGTTCCACTGAAGTCGTCTCCAGATGCAGCAGCGTGTTGTGCTTTTTGTCGCACTTGAAGCATTTATATTTGCTTTGGCACGCCTTGGCCATATGATCTGCTTTGAAGCAGTTGACGCATAGCCTTTGGCGTTGAACCCAATTCAATCTCTCAGCGACTGATTTTGAGCGGAAGTCGTCACAACGAAACATCGTATGATTTGGTTTCTTGCAGTATGGACAATCCTTCCTTGAAGTTGATGAAGAGGCACAGGTTGCTCCCTTCGAATCCCGTTTGGCTTGGTTCTGTGTTTTGCTCCCGGTGGCTAAAACACGGACTCTTTGTTCAAGAAACTGAAGCATGGTGTCAAGTTTCTGAATTTGCTTCGAGTCGCTTATTGATTGCTCGTACAGCGTCCTATTTGTGCTGTCCAGCTTGTTTCGTAGAACCTCTATCAGTATCGGATCCCACGTCGAAATGTCTAAGCCGAGTCCCTTGAGAGATGCAAGAGACTCCATAGTGATTATGTATAGTTCCTTGAGCGATTTAACATTGTCGTTGATCGCCTGTTGAGTCAAAAATCGGTTTAATACCGTTGTTGCAATGTCTCTTGGATTGTCATAGGTGTCCACCAAGATGTTCCATGCGTGAAGATAGTTGTCTTCTTTTAGGTCGATTTGGCGTATCATTCTTTCTGCCTCGCCGACCACGCTGGTTTTTAGATACCACATTTTTCGAATAATGGGCATATTGGTTTCGTGAACCATGGACACAAACATATCGAAGAATTGTGTCCATTTCAATATATCACCATCGAATTTGGGAATAGTTATTCGAGGTAAATTTCTGTCAATGGTGCACTCTGTAGGGCCTTTCGCCGCTAGCGCCCTTTGCACATCCCGTTCTGCTTGTAGATACTTCTTTGTATCATATCCATTGTCTTCCGGGACTTCAACTTCTTCATAAAGTTGAAAGTGGACCTCCTGAATTTGGGACCATAGATTCCTTGTTAGATCCATTGCGGTATGCTCCATAGGCTGTTGCAATGTGCGATATAGTGATGCAATCATTGCCTTTTGCCGTCTGCATAACGCGATGACTTTTGGTTCCACGCTTGGTTGCTGACGCTGTCCGTCCTCGACTTTTGTAGTCTTGAGTTCCAAGCTTGGTTGCTGACGCTGTCCGTCCTCAACTTTTGCAGTCTTTTTGCTTAGGCTTTCCGCATCTTTATTGATGGCTTCTTGGAACTTCAGGACCGTGGACCTTATGTCATTAAAAAAAGTGAAGTACTCATGGTTTTCCGGTAGGCCGCCAGATTTTCTAATGATTTCATCATTTGCTTGAATGATGCTCCATTTTTCATTGAGAGTTTTGGCCTTAATCTTATGATAACCGGCCTGGCATTTTCTCTCAGCTGAATCCTTTTTGTAGTTGGATATCAGCTTTAAGATTTCTTGGCTGACATCTTGTTGTACATCTAGTAACTCATCGATGGTTACTTGTTCTGATGCCATTTTTAGTAAGTTAATATTGTTTGTGTAAAGTTTTGAAAGCAGTCAGCACATAAACTGACTACTAAAAGGGCGTCGCAACTGGCACTTGTAACCAGGTGGACTTCGGAGAGGGAATTCCTTGATGCGCAACGCTGGGTGCGATCGAAGAAATGAGTGAATGGTTCTTGTCGTTTGTACTAAAAACACACTGATTTTATTAATCCAAAAATCACAATATTTATAGGTAAAAATAGCTTAGTTAACAGGTGTGTGGTGTCAATTAAAATTAGGTTATTGTGTACTCAGCAGTTGCGTGTAATGTAGGGTAGCTTGCTTTGCAACTACCGGGTTGGCTTATTGCTGCTGTTACGGCACACATTGTGTGTTGTGCAGTCAGCGATATTATGTGTGGTCAGTTATGCTGTCAGCGATATTTTGTGTGTGAAGTGTTGACATAGTTTTATAAATTGTGTTACATAGCTGTTCTGTTTTTGTTTATAATTTAGATATGTGTAATTTAAATGCACCTAAACAATCACCAAAACGGCTTTCGGAAAGCACGCTCAACAACGGATGCCATCTCACGAGTGACAAGCATCGCCCAGAAAGCAATTGAAGGAAAGCGTTGGAAGGGTGGCACGAAGCAATATTGTCTGGTGGTCACTCTTGACGTGAAAAACGCCTTCAACTCGGCATCGTGGCTAAGCATACTGGAAGCTCTGCGGGATTTCAACATCCCACAATGGCTGATGGCGATAATCAGGAGCTACTTAGACAACAGGTGGCTGTTGTTCGACACTGAGGAAGGCACGGATAAGTACAAGATCACTGGTGGCGTCCCACAGGGTTCTGTAATAGGCCCAACTTTGTGGATCATTGTCTACGATGGAGTCCTACGCCTAGCCCTGGCGCCGGGAGTTGACATAACTGGTTTTGCGGATGATGTGGCATTAACTGTGGTTGCCAACGCTATTCAGCGGTGGCTGTCGTCAGTTGGCCTTCAGCTGGCTGAGCATAAAACGGAGGCGGTCCTCATAAGCAGCCGGAAGCTGGTGGAAACTGCTACAATAAGGCTAAGTAACGCGACCATTACATCACGACGCGCCATCAGGTACCTGGGCGTTATGTTGGACACTCGGCTATGCTACCGAGAGCATCTTCAAATGATAGGCATCAAAGCCACAGAAGTCAGCAGGTCACTCAGTAGAATGATGTTAAACCACGGAGGCCCGAAAACCTGCCGCCGCCAGCTGTTGCACAGCGTGGTCACGAGCACTATCTTGTATAGTGCCCAAATCTGGGCCAGCGCTACCAGCACACCAACATACATTAAAGGCATCGGGGCGTCCTACAGGATGGGGGCTCTCAGGATCTGCAGAGCGTTTCGCATGGTGTCAGGAGAAGCTGCTATGGTTATAGCGGGCGTGATCCCTGTCGACATTCTGGCACAGGAGAGGAGGGATATTCAAAATCGCATATAAGCTCTATGCAGATGCCAACCGAGATAGCGGAGATAAAAGCGGCTGAACGTGAGCGAAGGTTCTTAAAGTGGCAACGACGATGGGAAGACACAGACAAGGGCAGATGGACGGCTCGGCTAATTCCACGTATAGAGCAGTGGATAAGCAGGAAGCACGGGGAGTTGACTTTCTTCTTGACACAACTTCTCAGTGGACATGGATGTTTCCGAGCGTATCTTCACAGATTCGGGCACGAGGAGTCCCCCCTATGTCAGGAGTGTGCCACTGAAGAGACTGCTGAACACGTGTTATTAGTATGCCCTAATTTTGCAACGGAGAGAAGACAGGCAGAAGCTATCCTCGGGGTGCGAATTGAGGTGTCCTCCATCATTAGCCATATGCTGGAAAGCGATACAAACTGGAGTGGAATGTGCTGTTTTGCTGAAACAGTTGGAAAGAGGTTACGCAGGATGGAGCGGGACCGGAATAGTTCACCCACAGAAGCGGCGCACTAAGCCATGCCAATGCCTGTGAAGCATTACTGCCCGGTAGTACCGCAGGATTGGTCCAGAGGTTCCAGCTTGCAGACTCTCAATTGTATCTCTATTGTTAGTTTACAAGCTGTTTCTTTAATCTTAATTTTATGAATAAAAAAAAAAATAAAAAAAACATATGTTATGCACCTAAATACAAATACAAATACGCATACACATATATACACAGTGCAGTGGCAGCAACAACAACAACAATATAACAAACGGCCACATGTTGGCAACAGAAATAACAAATGCAAAACAAAAAGTTAACGCATCAACAAACAAATCAGAACCAAAGCCAAAATAAAACCAAACGTATATAAAGAATTAAGTCGACATCCACACTAACATACCATACACACAATTAAAATTATTAAATCAAAATCCACACCAGCATAAACATTTAATCAATATGCACAAACACACACACGAGAAGCGGCGACAATAACAACAACAGCGAAAACGGCATTCTGACACCTGTTTTGCTGACACCGGCGGCGTATTCTTTATTAATTATTTATCATTTGTTAATTATTTATGCTTTTGTTGTTAACGTAAAGTTCAGTTATAATTTTATTTTGTTAAATCTATTTATTTATTATTTATTAATTTTTGTTTATATTATTTATTTGTCAATTATTATCGTTTAATTCAATCATCTTTTATTATTTTGATTTATTAATTTATTATTTCTCACACTTTTTTTTAATTTCGAAAATCATTCAAATTATCATTTACATTTTATTTTTGATATTGCTTATTTTCTTGTTTCTTGTTTATTTTTCATTATTTACCTATTCTTTTGATTTTGTTTGTTTGTTTATTTATTGATTCATTTTAATTTCTGCCACCGGTCCGGCTATATATACATATAAATATATATATATTAGGGTGTCCCTTATTTTGGCAAAGTTGTTATTTTTAAGCGCATACGGGCTAGATCTGTTCATTTGGTCCTAAAGCACTTGGAAAGTCCAAGTCCGATCCGACTTGGATCGGAAAATTTAAAAATTATATGGGGCAAAAAAGAATTAAAATTTTTTTTTTTTAATTTTTTATTATTTTGTTTTGTTCATTTAGTCCTAAATTACTCGAAAATAAATTTTCGTCTTAATCGGAGTACGATAACACATTCAAAATTGCATCGAAACATGAAAAAAGGTGTTTTAGCACTGATTATACATTTTTCGACGTTTGCGCTTATTTTTTCATACCTAATAAATATTTATTTTTTGCGCAGTGCCGACTGACAAACATTTTTATTAGTAATTTATAAGTAAAACTTAACATTATTCGTCACAAAATTGGATATGAGAAATTTTGGCGCATGAAAATGTTTTCGTCACTAGACTTTTACCTCGTTAAGAGGTTTTTTTGTAAGATATTATTGAGTTGACAGGGCAAGTTTATAAAAGACTCATCTCTATTTTCGTATAAAACGGCTGTTAGGTAAACATCAACGACGAAGTTTGTTAGCCACTGGCTGCCGTTTAATAAAAACAATGTTTCACAACTGAAATATGTTTCAGTTCTAAAATATTGTTTAAATTGCTATGCTTTTTTAAAGTGGACAAATATTTCTTGAACTCCATATTAAAATTTGAATTCCATATTAAAAGCATTCTTGCGCTCTGTTGATGTGTAGGAATGGTCATGGCTTATTGAAGCCTCATGATTTTCTTGGATTTTTAATAAATCAGAAAAATCACTTTCGAACATTCCTACTTTTAATCTTTTATTTAGCGATTTTTTCCAACTTTCCTTATGCTTGGAAAACTTTCGCTTGCACGACATTTCATCTAAATCTTTAGTAGATTTCGATACATAATGTTTTTTTCGTGGTCTTACAACCATTTCATTTAATGGTTGCAAAACTTCTTGTTTTGCAAGCTGGACTTTGAAAGTTCATCTAAGTGTTCTGAAAAACGATTCTACTGGAGCATTATTTGGCCTTTTATTAGATTTATCAATAAAAGTTCAATAATATTGGTCCAAAATGGCGCGTACACAATATTTGGACGTTGATGTACTAAACGAGCAGACTGACGCGCGGACAAAGAGACAACCAGAGACAAAGACGGACAAACATTGTGTAAAACAACAAAAAACAAAACCATAAATTAACTATAAGCTAGATAAGTAAGAAATAAATGAAGTATTCAGAGATTGTACAGAAGAAGAATTAGTTATAAATTGAAAAAGATTGTTATAATTACAGCAAAGTACTCGGAAAGGGTTATGAATAGCATAGTTAGCAACACAGAATTGAAGAGAAAGGTGTAAAAAATGTCTAGAAGTTCTGATCGGGACAGCAAAACTAATCTGGCTAATTAATTCAGATGAATCAATTTCACCAATAATTAGTTTGTGTAGAAAGACTACACCAAGCATTGTTCTCCGATCAGAAAGAGAGGGAAGATTAATTAGTAAAAGTCTACTACGATAAGGAGGCAAGCGAATGTTAGTATTCCAGTTCAGACCCCGTACGACAAAGAGTAAAAATTGTTTTTGTACAGATTCTATTATGTCCTGATAAATCTTATATTGGGGACTCCATATACAAGAACCATGTTCCAGAATAGGTCTGACAAGTGAGGTATAAAGTAGTTAAGTAATATAGGGATCGTCAAATTCTTTCGACAAACGCTTTATGAAACAACTCCAGAATAAACTTGAACAGGCTTAGAAACTAAACCATTAAAAAAGACTTTTTGGGTTCTAAAATCTATGTAGCTTGAAATCCACAAAATTAGGTTACTGGGAAAACCTAAAAGATGGAGTTTACGCAATAAAAGATTGTGATTAACGGAATCAAAAGCTTTCCTAAAATCAGTGTAAATGACATCAGTTTGCATTTTATTTTGAAAACCATGTATAACAAACGTTGTGAATTCCAATAAGTTAGTGGTAGTAGATCTATATTTCACAAACCCATGCTGGTAGGGTGAAATAATAGATCTACAAAGATATTGCAGCTGAGAAGTTATCATTTTCTTAAAAGCCTTAGGAAGAGCAGACAACTTAGAAATACCTCTATAGTTACAGACATTAGACTTGTTTCCTTTCTTAAGGAGAGGAATAATAAATGATTCTTTCCAAATTTTTGGGAAAGAGCATAACTCAACAGACAGTTTAAAGAGGTTATACAGGGGTTTCAAAAAACCTGCAGCGCAGTACCGAAGAACACATCCTGGTACTCTATCAGGTCCCGGTGAATACACCGTTTCTACGGCTTTTAGTTCACTTAAAAGCGAGCTTTCCGTAATTTAAGGTCTAAAAATGCAATTAGAAACATTTACACGATATGGATAAGGCGATCTTAATTGATCATTTTGAGCGCTATAAGTTGTTTGAAAAAATTCGGCAAATAAATCGACGACAGGCTGATCAGAATCCGCGGTCTTTTTTTTTCAAAAAACACGGTTTATGGAAGTGTTGATGATCTACGCTTGGAATTAACAAACGTATAAAACTTTTTAGGATCTCTTCGAAACTGCAATTTGCATCTTCCAAGATAATCTTCATAGCATTGGGTATTAATATTAAGAATAACAGTTCAAAAGAAGTATTCAGCTCCCAAAATAAACAAATGAAACAAGCTTTTGTTTTGTTTATTCAACTCTAGACAGAAATCGAATGACTGAAAATCAAATTGTTACTTCTTAAAAGGATGGAGACTGTAGTCTCAGTGCTATATAGATTATAAATATCTAGATTACCAAATTCTTTATTTCAATCAAAGCAGCTTTTGCTTCTTTGAACAGAGTGATATTTCAACAATTAAGAACAGAAAAATTGGATCGTGCAATCAGATAACGAGAAAGATCCAAGAAAGATAAAGTTTTCTTGAACTTTTTATACATTCTTGATTTTCTACTTTTTCAAGCTAGTTAACTCCCTCGTAAACCAAACAGGTTTATTAGACCTGCATGGAACACATAGGGGAACACATAAATCAAGTAAGGAGTTTAAAGTCGAATAAAAAATCGAGACTGCACTATCCAAACCCCTGCACCCATATAGCCGGGATCAGTCAGTCTGTAATAAGAGTAAAGTCTGTAAATCGGTTTTCCGAAATTGACGAGCTCTCTTTTTATGCTCATTACAAAAATTAGGAGCCCGGACAGGAAAGGATATGGGATTAGTACGAAAAACAGATAAGAAAGAGGGATCCAAAACAAAAATAAGATCAAGCATCATATTCAGAGAATTTGGGATATCATTGATCTGACACAATGACATCCCAAAAAGATTATCAAGAAAATCATGTTGCGTCGTGGAAGTCAAAACGTTGGAGTCAAAACACAAAATCCATTGTGTTCCGGCAATATTGAAATCACCAAGAAAAATAAGAAAATCACGATCAGAGAGCATAGATAAAACAGAATGTATAGCAGAAGCATGCAAAGTATAGACTGAGTTGTCTGAAGAAGGAGGAATATAAGAGCATGTAATGAAAACATTAATGCCACATATACTCATTAGGGTGTCCCTTATTTTGGCAAAGTTGTTATTTTTAAACGCATACGGGCTAGATCTGTTCATTTGGTCCTAAAGCACTTGGAAAAAAAGTTTTAGCTCAATCGGAGTATGATAACCCGTGCCGACTTGGATCGGAAAATTTAAAAACTATATGGGGCAAAAAAAAATCAAAATTTTTTTTTTTAATTTTTTATTTTTTTGTTTTGTTCATTTGGTCCTAAAGTACTCGAAAATAAATTTTCACCTTAATCGGAGTACGATAACCCACTCAAAATTGCTTCGAAACATGAAAAAACAGTATTTTAACACTGATTATGCATTTTTCGATGTTTTTTCATGTTTCGAAGCAATTTTGAAGCAGTTTTGAGTTAAAAATAATGACTTTGAATAAATAAGGGACACCCTAATACTCATATTGACAGCAACAAATTCAATATCAATAGATGTCATATTAATGCTCAGAGCCTAACTAAGAAAATGGATGAATTTCGGTATATATTTGTAGGTTCTTCTGTTGATATTGTGTGTGTATCTGAAACATGGTTTTTGTCTGAACTGTCTGAATCGTTAATATTGTGTAGTGGTTATGTTGTATATCGTGCTGATCGTGAGGGGCATGCGGGTGGTGTGGCAATATATGTCAGAAATTCCCTAAAATCCAAAATTGTTGCAAAGCATAACGATGGAAGTCCCGTAGAATGTATTTTTGTTGAGATAAAATGCTCGAGATATGAGCAGAGAATACTCATTGGTTGTGTGTATCGTCCCAATCGATCTATTGATTATGACCCTATTTTATCTCTAATATCTAGATTATCTATTGAATATCTTGATATTGCTATTTTAGGTGACTTTAATAGTAATTTACTCGTTGAGAATCACCTCCTCGAGAATATGTTATCACTTGGACTCAAAGTAGTAAACTCAACCATGCCGACTCACTTTACTAGCTCTTGTAGTACTCTTCTTGATGTTGTGTTTGTCAATGACCCAATTAAAATTCAACTTTATGACCAAATCCCTGTACCTGGCTTCTCCAAACATGACCTAGTCTTTGTGTCGTATGATATTTCATACCAGAAAGTTGAACAGACGATTACTTTTAGGGACTATAGAAATTTAAACATTGATCTTTTAAATGACGAATTTATTAAATGTGACTGGACTATGATATATAATATGACCTCAGTTGATGACCAAGTTGACCATTTACAATCTAACATTCGCAGTTTATTTAATACCTGTGTCCCATTAAAAACAAAAATAATTAAGCCTCATGATAGACCGTGGTTTAATCAAACTATTAAAAGTGCAATATTTAAACGAAATGAGGCTTATGCAAAATGGAAGAGATTTAAGACTGCTTACTCTTATGCGAATTTTAAACGACAAAGGACTGAAGTGGGAAAGTTGATAAAGACTGCAAAATGTGCTTTCTATTCTGAAAAATTTTAAAAATCTACTTCATCAAAAGAAAAATGGAACATGATAAAGGAAATAGGGATAGGGAAACCTAAAATAACTCAGGATACTCACATCGACTTAGATATTCTTAATGCAAAATTCGTAGACTGTCACGTACCTGAAACTACTTATAATGACTACCTGAATTGTGATCCTCTAAACTGTGATATTAGCTTTAGTTTCATGTGCGTTAACAAATATGATGTCCTTCAATCAATGTTAAATGTTAAATCAAATGCAGTGGGCTTGGATGAAATCGACCCTAAATTTGTTAAAATAATATTACCCGCCATACTTAATGAAATCACTCATATAATTAACACTGCAATTACAACTTCAGTCTTTCCAAAGGATGGAAGCAGGCAAAGATAATACCTATCCCAAAAGCTAATGGAGAATTTAGGCCTATCTCAATCTTACCATTTTTTTCCAAGATACTTGAAAGTATAATGGCAAAACAAATTAATGATTTTATGATAGATAACAGTCTCCTGAGTAATAAGCAGTCTGGTTTTCGTAAGAACAGGAGTTGCACAACAGCAATATTGAAAATCGCCGAAGATATAAGAAAGAACATTGATGCTGGTGATGTAACGTTTCTGACACTGCTTGACTATAGCAAAGCTTTTGATACTGTCAATCATGACATATTATGTACTAAAATGAGAACGTTATATAATTTTACCAACACAGCTGAATTACTTTTAGGGTCATATTTAAGAAATAGATATCAGTCCGTTGTTACTTTGTCACGTTCGTCGTCCTTTCTCTCTATTAAGCGTGGCGTCCCCCAAGGATCAGTCCTTGGTCCTTTACTGTATTCTTGTTATGTCAATGATCTTCCTAATGTTGTCTCTGAATGTAATGTTCATATGTATGCTGATGATGTCCAGATGTATATGTGTCGTCCGTTGTCCAGAATAAATGAATGTATAAATGTTTCAAATAGAGCGCTCTATAAAATTAATGAATGGTCCAAGAAAAATGGTCTAGGATTAAATTCTACAAAATCTAAATGCATTGTCATATATAAGAAATCTCTTAACACGCAAATGTTAGAAAAACTAAAAATTGAAAATAGTGCAATAGATTATGCAGATAGAGTTAATAATTTAGGTGTTGTTTTCAATAAAACTCTTTCTTGGAATGACCATATTAACAAAGCCGTTGGCAGATCCTATGCCTCACTCCGGATACTATACTTGACGCAGCACCTTTTACCCGTGAATATTAAACTCCTTATTGCTAAAACCTACTTGACACCTGCTCTTTTTTATGGAGTTGAGATTTTCTGCAACACAGACTACGTCAGCAAGCGCAGACTCAATGTAGCGTTCAACAACATAGCAAGATATGTATTTAACCTGAGACGACTGGACCATATATCTTCTTACTCGTTTAAAATTTATAACCTCAGCTTGGACCACTGGATAAATCTTAGAGCTTTAATATTGTTGCACAAAATAATTACCACAAAAGAACCTAATTACTTATATGAACAACTTAATTTTTCTACCTCACGACGTACAAACAATATCACAACTGTTAGACATAGACTCACATCGTCAGAAAAACAATTCTTTGTACATGCTGTTCGCCTTTGGAACAATATTCCCCATGACCTTAAGACAATTAGAAGCGCACCCCTTTTTAAAACCAAACTAACTATGCACCTAAACAATCTTATTTAAAAATATTTGAAAAGCAAGTAATACTATAATTTGAATTTATTAAAATTATTAAACTAAAATCGAACTGTTAAAATTAAGCGTAAGTTATTTTAAACCAATTGTTATACCAATTATAGAATACTGAAAACTGCAATTATTAAAATTATTAAATTAAAATCGAATTGTTAAAATTAAGTACAAGCTATTTTTAAAACAATTGTAATACCAATCATAGGATTAAATCTATTGTAATATGTTGTGACTAGTGCAATAATTATAAGTTCTTTAAAACTTGTAGCACTAGGATGTTAAATAAATAAATAAATAAATAGAACTATCGGTTATTATTACTTCCGAAGATAAACCAGCATCAATAGCAATAAGCACACCACCACCAATTCGTGGGGTACGATCTTTTCTATAAATGGAGAATTATGAATGTCGGGCCTTAACCAAGACATTAAAATGAAAGGACAGGCTATTTAGATAAAGATTACTAAGTTTACTACGAAGCCCTCTTACATTCTGATAGCCCAAAGAGAGGGAGGATGTTAGTTTTTTGAGCTATTAGAAAGTACCTGAGGTTGAAAAGGTCTAGTAGATATAGAAGAATTGAAGGCAATACAATCGGAGTCCGATTTTTCTTTTTACACTGTATTCCTTTATTATTAGGTGATCGGGCCAGAATTCTTTACAACAAATTTCGTTGAAGTGATTGACCGGAACACCTATTTTAAACGACGATATCTCCCGTAGATATGAAAATTTAAATTTTTCCACCGAAATTTTGGCATCAGATTTGGCCTGAATAAAAGCCATAACATCATCAGATGTAGTATCAGGGGAAAGCCTAGAAACAAATATTTGTTTTTTTGGTGGAACACCTGATCTTTTTAACAACATCAGCCGTTTCTGCGCTTGTTGAATGACCGTTTGGATCAGTTGTAATATCAGCGCCGGCATATTGCTTGGCAAAAACCGCGCTGACTTTAACCGAAACGGAAATTTTTGCAGTGTAAGGAGGAATCACATCCATAGACAACGCAATGTTATCCGTACTGACAGTCGTTTGAGGAGATGGGGACGAAAGATTAATAAGAGCAGGAGCAGACACAACCGGTGAAAATGTAGGAACTTAAAGTTCATTTGGACCAATGGACAGTCTAAAATTGGCCTTTTTTCGCTTTGGAGACTCATTCAAGAGTGTCATGCCCTTATAATTGGCATCCAAAGCTGAAAAGCTATCAAACAGCGTTTTAAACTGGCTGAAAAGATTCCCAAAGCCTCTCTTAGTCTGCCTCATAAAGCCCATCATGTCCCTTTCGACATCCCTACATGATTCACAAGTCCATTTTAAGCCAGATTTGGCTTGAATCAAATCAACATTTTGTTTTTGTTTTTCTGCTCCACGCATAATTTGTTTGTGCAGTTTTTGATTGAGTTATTTTTTGAGTTATTCTTTGTGTTGCTTGCATAAATTTGTGCTCAATTTTTGGTATCTAACAGGCAATTTTTGCGTTGAATACTTCGTGCTGCAAGGTAAATTGTGCTTATGGTGCCATTAGCGACAGTGACAAACTTAAGTTTGTCAATTGTTGGTTATGCGACAACATGATGCACACTAAATGTGCTGGACTTTCTGGCCGTGACCTTGACAACATTATCTCTTACGATAATAAAAAAGTCATTGGTGGCTTGCGTTGCTCTTGTCCAGTCTGAATCTTTATTCAATTCGATTTTACCAATTTCCAATTTCTTAATTTTCGTCATCTGTCTAAGCAACTCACAACTAGTTTTGATTCTAGTATGGAGTTGCTAAGTGAATTTAAATTCGAGGATCCACCTAACAAGCCTCAATTTTTGGGTGCCCTTTATTCATCTCAACCTGTCTCACCCAGTTTGGCCCCTTCACAATACATGCCTCCTCTTTATCTTTCGCCCTCGCCATGCAAATGTAATGAGCTTTCTTCCCCTTTCTTAGCTGCTTCGGCTTCTTCATTGGCTGCTACTCCTTCAATAGCCCCTTCACTTAAAATGTAATGTCTGAACAGATGTAACTCTATGACTCATTTGTAAGGTTATAAAAACCTATATTCCTGTAAATAAAGTAGTTATTACATTCTTGACTCTCTTAACGGTCGTGTTTTGCACACATATTATTTTTTTATTTTAATGCTTTTCATTTTACACCTAATTGTAGTTAACTTGTAAGTAAACTTAAAAATATTTTTAAATATTATTATATTCCTCTTGAACACAGCATTCATTGGAAGGGCTTAATCTGAAATTTAGAATCAATTAATTGTTTGTTGCCAGAGTATTAAATTGATTATTTCTTACCCTATTGCTGGGCGATTTCCCAATCATCGTACTTTCTATTTTGAACAGCCTTCTACAAGTTTGTTGTAGTGGGGTGGCAAACGAAAGCGGTAAGTCGATGTCGAAATAAGAACACTTTGATTTCACTTTATTAAACTTTTATTTTTTTTTTCACGTCGCGTGTCGCGTCTGATATCTTCATACAGATTTTCTCAACTAACTTAAGACTATGGCGGCTCCATGCAGAGCCATAAAAAAAAAGGCGGAAAAAAAGGAGAGAGCCGTGGTGAAAAGCCGGCATCAGTGCTGCGCAAATAGCTATCGAATAGCTAGCTATTTGCCGTCATTTTCAGCATGAACATTCACCCCCCCTTTGCAAGGATATGCAAGAAATGGAGTGAGGGGGGATCGGAATCAGCATGAGCACGACCCTGAAACCATCCAGCCAAAGATGGTGCTCTGCGCCATCGGGAGCCCGTTCTGGCTCGGCATGAAGCCCTCCGTGACCACATGGTTCGCGGCATCAGCTCCCAAGAGATATGGTGGACGGTCGGTGGAAATTGTCGTTGGCCAACGTGAGATTGGCGAACCTTGCCCTCACGCTGTCCCCGAGCGGCCTCACCGGAGTGCAGATCTGAAGACCCTTGACGAGCTTCAGGAGAACATCGAAACGGAGGTCCGCATCAACTTTGGACGCCACTGTCGCCTTGCAGACTCTGTCCTCGCCGACATGTAAGGCTGGCAGCTTGAGTTGAGCCGCTAAGGAGGCGCTGATGGAGCTTACTGCCGCGCACGGGTCGTACAACGCCAGCACCACAAACGATCTGACTCCCGCGTGGAGGCGGACGATAGCCGTGGGAAGCACGTTCGTGCTCTTGTGCTGGAGCAGCGATGCAAGCGTCGGCGGTGGGCCGGTTGCCTGCTCTAAATGCGTCGACGGAGTCGGGGAGTGAGATCGAGGTGTGGCGGACCGTGCAGAGGAAGATGACCGACTCCGTGGTGGTGAACGGCGCCGGTGCCTGGAACGGGGCGCTTGACTGTGGGGAGCGGCGAGACTGCCGCGTGGACGAGCTGCCTTGCTCGCGCATATGGAGGAGCGTGTGATGATCTTGGCCGCATTTCCGGCACTTGTCCTTGCTCCGGCAGGACTGCCCGGAATGCTGGTGGGCCAGACAATTGGAGCAGTATTTATTTATTAAGACTGCTCGCAGACGCTTCTCCGCACTCAAACGCAGGAACCTGTTGCACTTCCGCAACGGATGAATGCCCCGGCAGACTCGGCAGCGGAAGGATCTAGTTCCTCGAGAACGTCTGCCATCCAACTCCTGCGCGTTTGCTGTACGTGGTGCCATTGTATCTGTTGCGTATTGGAATGTAGGAGATTATGATAAGAAAAATAACAAGTGGGAAAGGCTATAGTCGAGCTCCCGACTATAGGATACCCGTTACTTACCTAAATAAATTTAACTTTTTTTTTATTGCATGCTTTTAGGCACTTTTATTGCTTAAAAGCTTTAATCAGCCAGTACCACCTTTCTGTTTGTCCGATCTTGTTAGGATTTAGTAGAATGATAGGTAAAAACAATAGCTAACGTTCACCGTTTAAAAAAACCTAATATCTTAAAAACTGTGCTTGTGGTGGATTTTCGCGATTTACGGAGGCGGATAGGGGCGTGGAAAAATTTTGAAACAAACTTGACCTGCGTGGGGTTTATAGAAATCTGTGTGCCAAATTTGGTTGCTCTAGCTCTTATAGTCTCTGAGATCTAGGCGCTTACACGGACGTACAGACGGACATGGCTATATCGACTCGGCTGTTGATGCTGATCAAGAATATATATACTTTATAGGGTCGGAGATGCTTCCTTCTCCCTGTTACATACATTGCAACGAATACAATATCCCCTTTTACTTATTTTTAATAAGTAACGGGTATAAAAATATGGAAAATTATAACTACTCTATGCCTATGAAATTTTTGGGAGGATGTAGTGGAGGAGACGCGTCAGCACTTAGCTCTGACTCGGAGCGGATGTGTCAGTGGGAAGGAGGAGCAACTTGACAATAGGCCTTTTCAGGAGTCCTTGTGCAGTCTGGACGTCAACTACACGCACCCTATTGTCGGAGCCCGGGTAGGTGGTGACAATTCTTCCGAGTCGCCACTCGGTGGATGGTAGGTTGTCATCCTTCACGATGACCATATCGCCAACCTGGAGATTCTTTCCCGGAAATTGCCATTTGATCCGCTTGTGGAGCTCCTTGAGGTATTCCTCTTTCCACCGTGAGCAGAACTGTTGGCTCATGGCCTTGAGCCGTTGCCATCGATTGATAATGGACATAGCCGATTCCTTGATATCAGGCTCTGAAACGGATACGAGAGGCCCACCAATCAGGAAATGACCTGGCGTCAATGCCAGAAGGTCGGAGGAATCCTCCAACATCGGAGAAATGGGCCTTGAGTTGAGGCACGCCTCAATTCTACATAAGAAAGTGGACAGCTCTTCAAATGTGTACTTCATGGTCGACGTGGATTTGTAAAACAAGGTCTTAAAACCTTTTACGCCCGCTTCCCAGAGGCCGCCCATGTGAGGAGCGCTAGGAGGATTGAAATGCCAGGATAGGCCGCTGTGACTGAACTTGGACGTCACCAGTTTTGTAGCCGCTAGAAAGTCTTTTGCGAGTGCCCCAGAAGCACCAACAAAGGTTTTCCCATTGTCAGAATGCATCCGACGAGGACAACCACGTCTCGCAACGAATCTTGAGAACGCAGCCAGGAATTTTTCTGTGGTAAGGTCGGACGTGGCCTCTAAGTGGATTGCCTTCGTACTGAAACATACGAAGACACAGACGTAACCTTTCGTTATCAGGCACGCACGACCCGTGTAATTCTTTATGTCGAAAGGACCCGCAAAGTCGACACCCGTGCTGGTGAAGGCTCTTGAAAACGTTGTCCTTTCGACGGGAAGGGAGCCCATCAGCTGAGTCTGCAGTTTCCTGGTGTGTGATGCACACCTTACAGGAGCTGATTGTGGCTTTGACCAGAACTTTCACCTTAGGGATCCAGTACCTGGCCCGTATGAGGCGTACCATCAGCTGGTTGCCTCCGTGGAGAGAAATAAGGTGGGTGAAGCGGACCAGGAGGCGTGAAAAGTCACAATCATAGGGGAGGAGGATTGGATGCCTTTCGTCATAGCTTAAGGAGGCGGACGCGTTAACACGTCCGCAGGATCGAAGTATGCACTTCTGGTCGACGAAAGGATTGAAATTTGCAATGTTGCTGGACTTAGGGAGCTGCTTCTTTTCCTTCAAGCACCAGTATTCCTTTGGGTACCCTGAGCGTTGTGACATCTTAATGAGCTGGTCTTGAGCCTCAGCAATTTCTGCGCTACTGAGCTCATCCGGAAATAAGACCGTAGGCTTTCTGCAACGCTGGATAAAGCGCAAAACGAACGCGAAAGCTCTCAATGCCTTGTCAAGCTTCGAAAAACGCTCCAGGACGTTGCTCGAGGGTACCTGTGCAACATTACATTTTACGGCGCGTTGCTCCAGCTTCGTTTCCTGGACAGCCTCTGGAATGGGCCATTGCTCCTTTCCCTTTTGTAGCCAGTCCGGCCCATGCCACCACAAGGAGCTTCCGATCAGGTCTTGTGGTAAAACGCCTCGGCTCGCCAAATCTGCTGGGTTCTGCTCCGACCGAACATGAGCCCATTTGCCTCTGGATGCACTAATTTTCGCCACTCGATTGGCGACGAACGTGGTCCACCTGCATGGAGTCCTATTCAGCCAGGCCAAGACAATTGTGGAATCTGTCCAATATAATATTTCGGAACTATTGACAGGTAGCAGCGGAGTAATGGCAGTTCCTAATTCTGCCAGAAGCGCCGCGCCACACAATTCCAAGCGTGGCAGCGATACCGTCTTGACTGGCGCCACTCGTGTCTTCGCCGCGAGAAGATGAATGGAAACCCGTCCGCGGACTTCTGTGCGCACATAAAGGGCTGCGCCATATGCGCGTTGAGATGCGTCACAAAATCCGTGGAATTGGACATTTGCTTTGGGCTGGAAACCAACATAGCGAGGAACGCGGATCTGGCCAAGAAATGGATAATTGTGGAGGAATTCGTTCCATCGTCGCACCAGCTCTTCTGGTAGGAGATCATCCCATCCGAGTTCGTGGAGCCAGATTTCCTGCATGAAAATCTTGGCACTGACTATCACAGGAGCGAGCCATCCTGCGGGATCGAACAGCCTCGCGATCTGGGAGAGCACCTCACGTTTGGTTAAGGATTTCGTGGAGGACAAATCAGCAGGATCAAAGAAGAACTCATCGGACTTAGCTTGCCATCGAATGCCTAGCGTTTTTGCAACGCTAGCTTCTTCAATTTCGAGGAATTCAACTCGCAGTAAGTGCTCTTTCGGAATATTGCGCAGCACAGCCTTTTCATTGGCTGTCCATTTTCGTAATGGGAACCCAGCTGTGTCGAGCGCAGCACGCAGTTCTTCGATTGCTAGAATTCCCTGGGACGAGGAGTGCGCTCCTGCCAGCACATCGTCAACGTACATGTGCTCGGACAGAATGACGCTTGCCATTGGATACTGGCTCTGAACATCTTTGGACAGCTGCTGTAGAGCCCGAATCGCCAGGAACGGAGCACAGTTGACACCAAAGGTGACCGTGTTGAGCTCGTAGTCGCACAACAGATCATCTTTGTTGCGAAAGAGGATTCTCTGAAAAGGAGTGTGCTTCGGGTCTACAAGTATCTGCCGATACATCTTGGTTATATCGGCGTTAAAAACGTAACGATAAAAACGCCACTTTAGGATCTGAATCGTCAGATCAGATTGGAGGACTGGTCCCGTATGCAGGACGTCATTAAGGCTTTTACCATTGGCGGTAGGATTGGAGGCGTTAAATACAACGCGAACCTTTGTTGTGGTGCTGTCTGGCTTAAACACAGCATGATGGGGCAAATAGAAGACGTTGGAGTCGTTACTTGGAGGGACTTGCCTCATATGGCCTAAGTCCAAGTACTCCTGAATCACTGAGTCGTACTGTTCCTTCAAGGAAATGTCTCTCTTTAAGCGATTCTCGTTCCTGAGAAACTGAGCCAGTGCGATGGATCTAGAATGTCCCAATTGAATATGATCAGGAGTAACGAAAGGAAGAGTAACGACGTATCTGCCAGAACTATTTCTTGTAGTAGTGCGGATAAAGTTCTCTTCACAGATGGAATCAGACTCCTTCACAAGTTTAACTGCTAGATCTTCCACCTCCCAAAATTTGGTGAGAAGATCCTCGAGTCTTTGTGCTGGACTGACCGTGACTCTCGTCGAAAACGAGGAAACTGCCTTGGCAGGCGACTTTGCTACTGGCCCTGTCAGAATCCATCCAAAAATGGTTTCCTGGCCTAGTAGAGAGCCGCATATATTTGGGAGTGAGCCGCCAACTAAAATGGATGGGAGGATATCTGCACCTAAAAGTACATCTATCTGCGAGCTCAGGTGAAACGAGGGGTCAGCCAGCTGAATATTTGGCAGATCTTTCAACAGACTTTGTGGAATCGGATACGATGGTAGATTCCCTGCCAATTGTGGAAGAACAAAGGCCGAGGTCTCGACTTGAATCCTCGGCTTTGATGGGGAGCCAATGTTGAAGTGACATAGCTTTGATGGACTTGCAGCTACTGCTTGATTTAAGGCAGCGACTTGTGCTTGAACGGGCTGATATGGGAGTTTAATCAGATGGAACATTCGTTCCGAAATGAACGAAGCCTCTGATCCGGAATCAATCAGCGCCCTTGCTTTGTATGTTGTCCCTTGATAGCAAATGTTGATGATGGCCGTACCAAGAAGCACGCCTTGAACACTTGCTGCTAAATAGCTTTGAACATTTGGAACATTGGATGAAGTGGACTGCATGCTTGGAGGAGTTGAACTTGATGAGGCTCCGCCAGATGCTGATGAAGGAGGATGCTGTAGAAGAGTATTGTGGCGACCTTTGCACGTGTAGCAGTTGTGAGCACTCGTGCAATCTTTGAGAAGATGGCCTCTGGCAAAGCAGTTCAAGCATAACTTTTGCTTTTTGATGAACGACGACCTTTCATTGACGGACAAACGTAGAAAACTAGGACATAAACGGATCGGATGATTCTCTTTCGAGCACAACTTGCAGGACTGGGGTTTCACATTGACCCTGGTTTCGAAAGATTTCACCTTTTTCGGGGCGGACTCCTTCTTCCCTGGATTGCTTTGTGATTGCGTATTAGCTTTGATAGCTGCTATCGCCTCCAAAGTACGATACCGGTCGAGCAAAAACGAGTTAAATTCCGACCATGTCGGAATGTCTGACTTATTTTGGATGGACTGCTCCCAGAGGGAGAGTGTCAGAGTCGGCAATTTGAGGGAACACATATAAACAAGGAAACAGTCCCAGTTCACTGTCTGAACGCTCGCGAGTTTCAGTGCATTGAGGCACCCTTGAACCGTGGCCTGCAATCCCTTTAAGGCAGCACCACACTCGTGCGGAATGGATGAGAGACCGAACAAAATTTCAAGCTGACTCGTCACGAGCAGTCTTTTGTTCTCGAATCGTTGCGTCAAGCTTCTCCAGGCAGACTCAAAACCGTCGTTGGTAAGCGGGGACCTAGAAACAATATCCTTTGCTTCTCCACTTGTTTTTGAGTTGAGGTGGAATAATTTCTCAATTGGAGTGAGCCTCGGATTATTGATGTAAATTGCTGTAAACAAATCACGGAATGTGGGCCAACGTGAATAATCGCCATGGAAGACTTCGGTTTCGCACGGAGGCAGCCTGCAGCCGCCGGAAACAGGAGCTGTTTGGTGCGTGGGCGGTCTATTCTGGGTCTCCATGACTTCTATTTGATCGCCTAATTGCGACGCACATCGCTCATAAACAGCGTAGCAGTGCGCATACTTTGCTTGTATAGCTGTTAAGTCTTTGGCATTGGAGGGGTCTTCTCTCAGAGCCTTGGAGCAGCGCCCATACTCCTGCTCGATGATCGCCCAGATATTCTGGACCTGGTCGCGTCGGATCCTCAGGGAAGATAACGACGGAACAGTCTGAGAGGAACCTGCGAGAATAGCCTCGAAATGGCTGAGCCGGTCACTGCCAGCAATGAATCATCGAGAGCCATTTTACTACGACCTTGCTGACTTTGAGTTATAGAACGGGTGATTTTTGGCGTTGGAGTCTTCAGCGACTCGGATTTGGTGCTCGGACTAAGAGATTTCTTAATGTTGGGCGTAAGCGCTTTCGTTGAAGGTTGGAGCCTTGACGACGAAGGAGAAGGTTTTTTTGTCGGGCCAGGAGTGGGCTTGCGTGTAGGATCTGATATCGATTTCCTTCTGGGCTTGTCTCCACTTGACATAATAGACTCACTGCGGAGTCAATGTGTTCTTGGACCTTGCAAAAAAAAACAAATGCAAAAAAAAGGAGAGAAAATGTATCCCCTTTGAATCAATGAGAAAGATTCCACAATATGAGTGGAACGATGGAAACGGAACTGTCAACACGAATTGCAGAAAATAATCTTCTGTTCCCACGATGTATTACAGCACACGACAAAATGCTGTTGTTTCGCAAATGGATAAAATCAGCAAAAAGGAACAGCGGAATTGGAACAGTGTCAGCACAAGTTTCAGAAAATAATTTTCTGTTCCCACGATGTATTGCAGCACACGACAAAATGTTGTTGTTTCGCAAATGGATAAAATCAGCAAAAAGGAACAGCGGAATTGGAACAGTGTATCAACACGAAATGCAGAATTATTTCGATTGGAACGGCACACTGCGATGCTGGTATATTCATATACACATTTAATTTTAAATATATGTAAGTTCGGAAAAATAATAATTTCAAGCAATAAATGTATGTCATAAAAATTATTAAATTGGAAATTATAAACCGACAAGTCACAAACAAAACACAATTTGAATTTAATTAATAATCTTATTAATTGCACCTTGAGCAATTTTCAGGAAAAGTTGCGTTTAATGGAACAACGTGTAAACGATGATTACACTTGCTGAATATGATCTTCACTGCACATTCATCGATAGTTTATTCGGATGATCGCCTTCACTAAGTGTTGTGTTGTGGTAATTAATAATTAAAATTTTATGTTATCTTTTTGTTTTGTTTGTGAACTTGTTTTTTTTTTTATATGTTATGTGTGTTTTATATGGATAAGTGTCGTATATGTGGATAAGTGTTTTATATGTGGATAAGTGTTTTATATGTGTTGTGCATGCAGGTAAGTAATATGTAGATATGTATGTATGTATATCACAGCTGTTCGCACATTTGGGAGTGGATTTTCTTTTTGTTATAATCTCGATTGTATTTGCAGCCAATTTATTGACAATTAGACATGGACCAGAATTTTCGGATCGCGAATTGGAAATTTGCAAATTGGATATTTGCCGGCAGGTATGTACAAACATATATGTATGAACAAAAGTGAACATACATATGTATGTAGGTACGCGGAAATGCTTACAGGAAATTGTGAGTCAATTATTAAGCACTGCGATTAATTTATTCTCCTTTTTATTTACGTTCAGACTGCACATTAGGATTTGGATCTTGGAGTGATGTATTTTGTTGGATTTTGCACACAATTAGTGCAAATGGCGGACACAAAATAATGGTGGTAAGTGCATATGTACATAGGTATGTACAATGGAATAGAAATGGAAGTAATCAACTTATCTTGTCTTTCTTGAGTTCTCCACCGTTCCTAAGTAGAAGCGAGAGGATTCACAATAATCCGGCTCGAAGGACCAAATGTTGTAGTGGGGTGGCAAACGAAAGCGGTAAGTCGATGTCGAAATAAGAACATTTTGATTTCACTTTATTAAACTTTTATTTTTTTTTCACGTCGCGTGTCGCGTCTGATATCTTCATACAGATTTTCTCAACTAACTTAAAACTATGGCGGCTCCATGCAGAGCCATCAAAAAAAAGGCGGAAAAAAAGGAGAGAGCCGTGGTGAAAAGCCGGCATCAGTGCTGCGCAAATAGCTATCGAATAGCCAGCTATTTGCCGTCATGTTCAGCATGAACAAAGTTGATTATAACACTAGTTTACAAAATTAAAACTTTTTTTTGCAAAGTGAACCAAAGTATTTTTTTCTTATGGACATTGGCCTGCTAAACACGAAAAATTCACTTAAAATTTTTTTCATGGAAGCGTTTTCGAAATATACAAATTTTTTCGAATTTTCGAGGTTCCTCCAACACTTTTAAGTATATTTTCATTTCTACAGATCCGATTTAACCGAACAAGGACTTAAATCAAAGGTGAGTTAATTATCTTCAACTTTCTTTTATAAAGTATTAAGATCGGTTCAGCAGTTCAAGTGCTAGCGATTTTAGAAAGTTCGAAAATGGGCGATTTTTGCGATTTTTTCAGTTTGAAAGCTAACATATCGTCCTGGAAAAAATAGAAATCACAAAAATAAAATTATTTTTCAAGATTTAACGTAAAGCTTAAACTGTTCCAAAGAAAATAAAGTATTGTTTATTAATATCCATCGATAGATGGCGACGTAATGCAAAAGTGAGTAATCTTATTTTTAGCGGTTTCCGCATAAGGCGACCAAATGCACTTGCAATGTGCAAGGGCGTTGGCAGGTTAACATAGCTGTTAGCACAAATATAGAAAAAATGTGACAATCTAAAAACGCTCAAATATATATTACTTCGCTATCTGTCAATGGATTTAAATGAACAATACTTTTTTTTTCTATGGAACAGTTTAGGCTTTACGCTAAATCTTTAGAAAAAAATTTATTTTTGGGATTTCTATTTTTTCCAGGACGATATGTTAGCTTTCAAACTGAAAAAATCGCAAAAAACGCCCATTTTCGAACTTTCTAAAATCGCTAGCACTTGAACTGCTGAACCGATCTTAATACTTTATAAAAGAAAGTTGAAGATAATTGACTCACCTTTGATTTAAGTCCTTGCTCGGTTAAATCGGATCTGTAGAAATGGAAATATACTTAAAAGTGTTGGAGTAACCTCGAAAATTCGAAAAAATTCGAATATTTCGAAAACGCTTCCATGAAAATTTTAAGTGCCTTTTTCGTGTTTAGCAGGCCAATGTCCATAAGAAAAAAATACTTTGGTTCACTTTGCATTTTGGCTGTAAACTAGTGTAATAAAACACAATAATTAAACAAATTTGGTGTTTAATTGGTTAAACGTTTCATTTACTTACGTGTAATATTCTCCTGGACTTGCATGCAACAGTGTATATTGTTCGTCATCGGGAAATTAAGTCAGACTATCTATTAGGTTACAAATCAATTAAAATAAACATTTATTAAATTCACTTTCATTTAACACCTTCACTTCTTTTAACACCTTCGGCACCTTGCGTAACGGCGCCAACAACTCCTGTTGTGGCCACTTCTTCGGCTCCTCAACCGGGTTCATCAACCACTGTAGTTCCAGATGTTAGAATTAATGTAATAGACAGACCACCTACCCTCACCTACTTTGTCTCCGCCGCCTCTGTTAACAGTTGTTGCTCCTCGTAAGCAGATTTTTATTTCTAGACTGTCTGCGGACACTACATCTGAGTCTGTGTCAGCTTACATTGCAAGTAAGTCCTCAGCAAATGTTTCAGTTAAAAAGTTTAATTTTTCTGAGCCTAGAGAGATTTCTTCTTTTAAAATTAGTGTATCTTCTGAGTTGTTTCCGAGTATATGCGATCCAAAATTTTGGCCGCCTCATCTTATAGTTCCACCTTCATCTAACATTCATGTTTATTTTCAACACCTAAGTAATATAAAAAAAATTTCTAGCCTTGTGCTTGACACAGACTTATTTGTTGTTGTCGGTGACTTCAATCTACCTCACACCTCCTGGTCATTTTTAAATGACTTTAATTATTTTGTTCCCTCAGTTCAGCATGATTTCTTAGATGGTATAATTGATATTCCACTTTTTCAGATTTATTCAATTTCGAATAATTTTAGCAGAATGCTTGATCTGGTCTTTGTTAATAATTTATCTTGCGCTGCTGTCACTAGATCTTCTCCTGTAGTCGAGCCTGAAGATTCTTACCATCCTACACTTGAACTTTCACTTTCTATTCCTAATACTAACATTGCGTCTTACCAACTTCCTATTAATACCCGCCGTTGTTTTCGTAAAGGAAATTTTTCTTTACTTAACCAACTGACTTCTGCTACTGATTGGTCTACTCTGTATAAAACGAATGATATGAACTTAGATGTCTCTTTCTTTTACAACACTCTAAATTCTCTCTTTGATGTCTGTATCCCTAAAGCCTCACTAAAGCCTCCTTGGTTCACTCCAAGATTATCCTATCTAAAAAATTAAAAATCAAAATATTTCAAAAGATTCAAATTGACGGCTTCCAACTTGGACTTTTTGAAATATTCTAAAGCTAATTTTTCAACTTACAATTTCCAATGCTATGAAAGCTACCTCATTCGATGCAAGAATCAATTTGCGCGGGATCCTAAATAATTTTACTCCTTCGTCAACTCCAAACGTAAAATTTCCTCGTTACCAAAAACTTTTTTCCTAACAAACTAAGCGATGACTTTAATGCTTCAAACCTTTTAGCTGATTTTTTCCAATCTACCTACTTCTCTTCCTCCTCTAATAACATCCCTTTAAATTTTTCAGCTCCTTCATCTAATTCTTTACTTTTACCAAAAATAACCGATAGCTGTGTAATTTCTGCTATTCTCTCACTAAAATCTTCTTACTGTTCTGGCCCTGACAACATCCTTTAATAGCTCTTTTTAATCTATCCTTACATTTAGCTGTCTTTCCATCTATATGGAAAGAATCTTACATTATCCCACTGCATAAGAAAGGATGCAAAGCGGATATTTCGAACTACAGGGGAATTGCAAAGCTATCAGCAATCTCTAAGCTTTTTGAACAAACTATATCTTCTTCTTTGCAGCATCTCTGCAAATCCATTATCTCCCCCGCTCAACATGGTTTCGTCAAGAGTCGGTCAACTTTGACCAATTTACTAGAATTTACTTCCTTAGTAAATGAGGCCTTTCTCAATAAAATGCAATCTGATGTCATTTACACAGACTTCAATAAAGCATTTGACTCGGTAAACCATAGCCTTCTTACGGATGGGACCCAAAGAGTACTGCTTAGATCAGCCACCTCTAAGTTTGTCAAGGTCACTTCTGGCGTACCTCATCAAGTCATCTAGGTCCCCTACTTTTCAATCTTTTATTAATGATCTCCCGACTGCTTTAGCTCACTGTCACATACTTATGTATACTGATGACGTGAAACTTATATTACCATATAAGGAAGCCGATTGCCATAAGCTTTTACAAGATGACTTAAACGCAATGCATCTTAATTAAAATTTTTCTAAATGCCTGTTCATGACTTTTAACAGGGTTCCTCCTTTCTTGGCAACTTACTCAATTGATAATGTTCCATTACAACGCATATCGACAGTCGAAGATCTTGGTGTTCTTTTTAGACCCCGTACTTTTAAAAACTAAAGGGGTCTATTAACTTTGTCACAAAATAAAATGTGCGTAACAGGCAGAAGGAGGCGTGGCAGACCCCATAAGGTATATATATTCTTAATCAGCATCAACAGCCGAGTCGATATAGCCATGTCAGTCTGTCCGTCTGTAAGAGCGCCTAGATCTCAGAGACTATAAGAACTTGGTATGTAGGTTCGTCTATATTGCAAGCAGATCGAGTTTGTTTTAGATTTTGGATCGGACCACTATATCAAATAGCTCCCATAGGAACAATCAGTTGAAAATCAAGTCTTAGTATGGAAAACTTTTTTGCTGTTTGAGATATTTCAACCAAACTGACAGAATATGCATTCGCCTTAGCCAACGGACGTGTTTTTTTATTGCGCTTCGTATTTATTTATATTTCCCCGCTTTAATCTGTTTTTATCCTGTAATTTTTGTGCATAAAGTTATTTGTGGCTTGCCTGATACATCGGTTGTGTTTCAACAAAGTCTTAACTTAATAAATAATCATAAATTGAATAAATTGTGTTCAAGTACAACAACAAATTGCAGACCAAACAATCTGTTTGCTTTGTTTTGTGCATTTTACATTGCCGCCTGCTAAATTTTGTTTTTGTATTTTTTTTTACTTTGTTCTTGTGCATCGCGTCTTTCGCGCTCTAACGTCGCTCACCGCGCTCTCTTTATCTATCGCTCTCAACGCGCTCTCTAAGCTTTGCTGTTGGTGTTGGTCGCAGTTCCGTTTTCCTTCGCTCTCTGTGAATAGATTCCGTTGTGTTTCGGTTCGCGCTCGCGCTCGCGCTCTTATTTGTCTTTGTCTACTGTTGTTGTTGTTTGTAAGTACAAATTCAGCATCTGTAGTAATTAACCCTAGTGTGCCTTATATTCTTTTTTTATTTCTTGAACTACTATTATAATTTTCCTTTACTTTTTTTTTTTTTTTTATTGTTTTCTTTCACATATATTATTTTATCAATATATTTAATTCAATAATGGATGTCTGTTACAATAAAAATTGCCAGGTTCGAGCAAACGTTAAGATGGGTTTTGTTTGTTGCTGGCTGTGTGATAACATTTCACACGAAAAATGTGCTGGCCTTAACGGCCGAATTGTTGATCTTATTCAAGCCAAATCTGGCTTAAAATGGACTTGTGAGTCATGTAGGGATGTTGAGAGGGATATGATGGGATTCATGAGGCAGACTAAGAGAGGCTTTGGGAATCTTTTCGGCCAGTTTAAATCGCTGTTCGATAGCTTCTCAGCTTTGGATGCCAATTATAAGGGCATGAAACTCTTGAATGAGTCTCCAAAGCGCAAAAAGGCCAATTTTAGACTGTCGATTGGCCCGAATGAACTTTCAGTTCCTACATTTTCACCGGTTCTGTCTGCTCCTTCTCTTATTAATCTTTCGTCCCCTTCTCCTCAAACGACTGTCAGTACGGATAGCATTACCTTGTCTATGGATGTGGTTCCTCCTGACACCGTAGAAGCTTCTGATTCGGTTGTTGTCAATGCTGATGTTGCCGATCAACATAACAGCGCTAATACAACAGCTGTCTCAAACGGTCAATCAACAAACGCAGTAACTGCTGATGGTGTTAAAAAGACCCTTGTAGGTGTTCCACCAAAAAAGCAAATTTTTGTTTCTAGGCTGTCCCCTGATACTACATCTGATGATGTCATGGCCTTTATTCAGGCCAAATCTGATGCCAAAATTACGGTGGAAAAATTTCAATTTTCATATCTACGGGAGATTTCGTCGTTCAAAATAAGTGTTCCGGTCAATCATTTCAACAAAATTTGTTGTAAAGATTTCTGGCCTGATCACATAATTGTAAAGGAATATACTGTGAAAAAGAAAAATCGGACTCCGATTGTATTGCCTTCATCTTCTTCTACATCTGTTAGACCTGTTCAACCTCATGTACTTTCTAATAGCTCAAAAAACTAACATCCTCCCTCTCTTTGGGCTATCAGAATGTAAGAGGGCTTCGTAGTAAACTTACTAATCTTTATCTAAATAGCCTGTCCTTTCATTTTAATGTCGTTGCCTTTTCCGAAACTTGGTTAAAGCCCGACATTCATAATTCTGAAATACTTTCTAACAAATTCTCCATTTATAGAAAAGATCGTTCCCCACGTATTGGTGGTGGTGTGCTTATTGCTATTGATGCTGATTTATCTTCTGAAGTAGTAATAACCGATAGTTCTATTGATATTGAATTTGTTGCTGTCAAACTGAGTATATGTGGCATTGATGTTTACATTACATGTTCTTATATTCCTCCTTCTTCAGACAACTCAGTCTATTCTTCGCATGCTTCTGCTATACATTCTGTTTTATCATTGCTTTCTGATCGTGATTTTCTTGTTGTTCTTGGTGATTTCAATATTGCCGGAACACATTGGATTTCGTGTCCTGACTCCAACGTCTTGACTTCCACGACGCAGCATGACTTTCTTGATAATCTTTATGGGATGTCATTGTGTCAAATCAATGATATCCCAAATTCTTTGAATAAGATGCTTGATCTTATTTTTGTTTTGGATCCCTCTTTCTTATCTGTTTCTCTTACTAATCCCATATCCTTTCCTGAAGACCCTTATCATCCGACTTTGGAGGTGTTGTTGGACTTACCAGTCTGTGCTCCTAATTCTTGTAATGAGCCTACAAATTCTTGTAATGAGCCTACAAAGAGAGCTCGTCAATTTCGGAAAACCGATTTTTCACAGCTTTCTCAACTCTTATTACAGACTGACTGGTCCCGGCTATATGGGTGCAGGGATTTGGATAGTGCAGTCTCGATTTTTTATTCGACTTTAAACTCCTTACTTGATTTATGTGTTCCCTTATGTGTTCCATGCAGGTCTAATAAACCTGTTTGGTTTACGAGGGAGTTAACATGCTTGAAAAATAGAAAATCAAGAATGTATAAAAAGTTCAAGAAAACTGGCTCTTTCTTGGATCTTTCTCGATATCTGATTGCACGATCCAATTTTTCTGTTCTTAATAGCCAATGTTATAAAGATTATCTTGAAAGATGCAAACTGCAGTTTCGAAATGATCCTAAAAAGTTTTATACGTTTGTTAATTCCAAGCGTAGATCATCAACACTTCCATCAACTGTGTTTTTTGAAAAAAAGACAGCGGATTCTGATCAGGCTATCGCCGATTTATTTGCCGAATTTTTTCAAACAACTTACAGCGTTCAAGATGATCAATTAAGATCGCCTTATCCATATCGTGTAAATGTTTCTAATTGCATTTTTGGACCTTTAATTACGGAAAGCTCGCTTTTAAGTGATCTAAAGGCCATAAAACCGGTATTTTCACCGGGACCTGACGGAGTACCAGGATGTGTTCTACGGTACTGCGCTGAAGGTCTTTTGAAACCCCTGTATAGCTTATTTAAACTTTCTGTTGAGTTATGCTCTTTCCCAAAAGTTTGGAAAGAATCATTTATTATTCCTCTCCTTAAGAAAGGAAACAAGTCAAATGTCTGTAACTATAGAGGTATTTCTAAGTTGTCTGCTATTCCTAAGGCTTTTGAGAAAATTATAACTTCTCAGCTGCAATATCTCTGTAGATCTATTATTTCACCCTACCAGCATGGGTTTGTGAAACATAGATCTACTACCACTAACTTATTAGAATTCACTACGTTTGTTATACATGGATTTCAAAATAAAATGCAAACTGATGTCATTTACACTGATTTTAGTAAAGCTTTCGATTCCGTTAATCACAAACTTTTATTGCGTAAACTCCATCTTTTAGGTTTTCCTAATAACCTAATTTTGTGGATTTCAAGTTACTTAAATTTTAGAACCCAAAAAGTTTTTTTTAATGGTTTAGTTTCTAAACCTATTCAAGTTTATTCTGGAGTTCCACAAGGTAGTCATCTCGGCCCCTTGTTATTTACGCTTTTTATAAATGATCTGCCTTCTGTTATAAATTATTCTCGGGTTCTCATGTACGCCGATGACGTTAAACTTTGTATGTCGGCCACTGACAATCTTCTTGGTGTCAGGCTGCAAACTGATCTTGACAGTTTTCAGACATGGTGTAAAGTAAATTTTTTAAATCTTAATTGTAGTAAATGTAAAGTTATGTCTTTTAGTAGGCGAACTCCATTTGAGTTTAATTACGTTCTTTATTGTAAACCGCTTGAACGCATTATGTCGGTTACTGATTTGGGTATTCTTCTGGATCCTAAGCTGAAGTTTGACAAGCACATTGCATCTATTGCTAATCGAGCGATTGGCGTCTTGGGTTTCATAAAGCGTTGGTCGAAAGAATTTGATGATCCCTATATTACTAAACTACTTTATACTTCACTTGTCAGACCTATTCTGGAATATGGGTCTTGTATATGGAGTCCCCAATATAAGATTCATCAGGACAGAATAGAATCTGTACAAAAACAATTTTTACTCTTTGCCCTCCGGGGTCTGAACTGGAATACTAACATTCGCCTGCCTCCTTATCGTAGTAGACTTTTACTAATTAATCTTCCTTCTCTTTCTGATCGGAGAACAATGCTTGGTGTAGTCTTTCTACACAAACTAATTATTGGTGAAATTGATTCATCTGAATTAATTAGCCAAATTAGTTTTGCTGTCCCGATCAGAACTTCTAGAAATTTTTTACCTCTTTCTCTTCAATACTGTGTTGCTAACTATGCAATTCATAACCCTTTCCGAGTACTTTGTTGTAATTATAACAATCTTTCTCAGTTTGTAACTAATCCTTCATCTGTACAATCTCTAAATACTTCAATTATTTCTTACTTATCTAGCTTATAGTTAATTTATGGTTTTGTTTTATGTTGTTTAATAAAAGGTGTGTCCGTCTTTGTCTCTTTGTCCGCGCGTCAACAAGCCCGTGCTTGGTGTCGTTTGGGCCACTTGAATGTACTGCTCGTTTAGTACATCAACGTCCAAAAAAAAAAAAAAAAAAAAAAAAAGATGGTCCCATACATACTGACCAAATTTGATTGAAATCTGTCCACTACATTATATAGCTGCCATAGGAATGATCAGTAGAAAATCAGGCCTTAGAATTAAAAACTTTTTTGTGTTTTGAGATATCTCAACCAAACTGACAGAATATGCATGTATAATGGCCCTATATATCCTGACCAAATTGTTTGGAATCGGGCCATTTTATCATATAGCTACCATAGGAACGATCAGTCAAAAATCAAGTCTTAGTATGAAAAACTTTTTTTCCATAGTAAGTACGGGGTCTCCGACAGTCGAGTATGCTCGACTGTAGCACCGTCCACCAGTTAATAATAAGTTAGGTTTCTCTCTTCATATCTCCTCTATTAGAAATAAGGCTAGGGGTACTCTTGCATTTATAAAGCGTTGGTCTAAAGAATTTAATGACCCCTATATCACAAAATGACTATACACATCTTTAGTTCGACCCATTCTTGAATATTGCTCTTGCGGGATTTACCTTGGAATCCAAATTTTCGTTTGCCACCTTACTCTAGCAGACTTCTTCTCCTTAATCTCCCGACCCTTGTCAACCGTAGAACAGTTCTTGGAGCTATTTTCCTCCATAAAAAAATTATTGGGGATATTAGTTTTCCAGCATTGTTAGATCGTTTAAGCTTTAATATTCCTTTCAGGGCGACTAGGAACTTCGCTCCTTTATCTTTACCTACATGCACAAGTGACTACGCTTTACATAATCGATTTCGTGTATTATGCTCGGATTATAATGAACTTTATCATCTAATATCACTCAATCTCTCTCTCGAACGAATTAAGTCATCTCTTTTTAATCACCTCCGGTAGATTTCTTATCTCAATGGACTGAATTTGACCTTGTGCTAATTTCTCCCCATTGGATCAGTGGTCTTCCAAGAGGTCTCTAACAAAATTTTCTTTATTGATCTGATTGGGTCTTTCTAGGTTTTCCCCAATCCTTGCAATAAATGTTGGATCGCTTTTTTATTATTTTTATATCCCAGGCTTAACTTAATTTTACTTTTTTCTTTTCAGTTTATAGCTTAAAGTTTACATATTTTATTTTATTATTTTGTAATTTTAATTTTTAATTTTAATAATTATTTTACTTCTGCAGACTGCTTTTAGTCGTGCTAAATAAATAAATAAAATAAATAAAAAAACAATTCGGCCCTTAAGGCCAGCACATTTTTCATATGAAATATTATCACACAGCCAGGAACAAACAAAACACATCTTAACGTTTGCTCGTACTTGACAATTTTTATCACTGCGGACGGCAGTCCGCGCTAGTGACGAAAGCAGCATGAAGGGTGCGAAGGCGACTAGCATATATACACAGGAAGAATGGAAAATTTGCTTTGACTGTCCGATCAGGTCGAGTTATTAAAGGTAAGGTATTAAATTAAAGGTATTAATTTAACTTACAAATGTGCATACTAAGACTTTTGGAAACTCACCTGGTTCGTGAGATAAACAGGTGTGAGTGGGAGGCGAACAATTTAAATTATTGGAGAAAATGGGGCCGTTGGAGCCTTTTGGATTATTTTTATAATTTTTTAATATTCTAATCAAAAATACGCGTCGAATAACACCCCAGTCATCAAAATTCGACTACTCGGTCAAAAGATAATTAATTTTGAAATTTTTGGTGGCCTTCCAAAAATGAAATGAAAAGTTAGTTTTGTCTGTTTGTTTGTCTGTTTGTTTGTTTGGATCAAATCGTTCATTTAGCTTAAAAGTTTGAATGGTGACTTGTTCCCGATCAAAATTCTAGAAACTTTTGTTCTACGACTTTTTCGAAAAATCGCTAGTTTAGCGGGAAATCGCTGAAAACCGCTAAAATTGTTTAACTAAAAAAATCACACACTTCTAACGGACCTAGAAAAAAATGGTTCACACCAAAATCTTTATTTTTTCTTGATCTCTGCATTTCCGTCGTGATTTTTAAATTTATGATTTTTTTGTTTTTCTTCACTGATAAAAATTATTTTTGAGTAATTTTATAAAACTTAGACCGTAATCAATATTTTTGATAAAAAAAATAAAACTCAAAAATAATGATTTTTACTTTTTTCTTCACTGATAATAATTATTTTTGAGTAATTTTTTAAAACTTAGACCGTAATCATTATTTTTGATAAAAAAAAAATTAAACTCAACTAGTGGACGGTGCTACAGTCGAGCATACTCGACTGTCGGAGACCCCGTACTTCGTTGGGCGTTGACGTACTATGTATGTACGTTCAAGTGGTCCAAGCGACACCAAGCCTTAGCTTGTTACGCGCGGATCAGAAGACGAGTTCGCGGGCGGACGGAAACGAGTTGAACGGCATGCAAATTTAAAGGTCGCGAAGAGAGAAAGAAGATAGACAGTTACGGACATAAAATATAAAAACGGATATAGATTTAAATTACTAAGAAATATAATAAAAATACTAAACTAATTATTATTAGCTAAATGGGTTAGTAGCAAAATTTTTAGATTTGAAATGGAGTTAGCTTCGGAAACAATATAAAAAAGCCTATTGTATTCCGAACACAGCATTCTAAAAGGTTCATGCAATGCATAGTTAGATCTACAGATAGGAAGAGAAATAGGAATAAAATTTCTAGATACTACTCTACGAGGAACAGAAAAGTTGAGTTGTGACATTAATTCAGTAGAGTCAATGTCACCACCAATAAGCTTAAACATAAAAATAATACCAAGCATAATTCTACGATTTGATAAAGATGGAAGGTCTATTTATAAAAGTCTACTAGAGTACGAAAGCAGTCTCACGTCCCTATTCCAATTAAGGCCACGTAGAGCAAAGGGAGAAAAGTTTTTTGTACCGATTCAATGCGACTTTGGTGCACAGTATACTGAGGACACCAGACACATGAACCGTACTCCAAAATTGGACGGACTAAAGATATGTAAAGAGTCTTAGTTATAAATGGGTCATCGAATTCCTTCGACCACCTATTTATAAAACCCAGAACTGACATAGCTTTATTGACCCTCTTAAATATATGGTCGGAAAATTTAAGCTTGTGATCTAAGAGTATACCTAGATCATCAACAGCAGTAATCCTATCAAGAGGACCACAATACAGTGAGTATGACGCCAAATAAGGGTTAGTGCGGTAAAAAGTCATTACGTTACATTTAGAACAGTTTAAATTTAAAAGATTCACACGGCACCATGACTGAAAAGAGTCAAGATCTTCCTGCAATTTGAAGTGGCATGGCCAATCTTTATATTGCAGACAAATTTTAACATCATTGGCATACATAAGTACACGAGAGTTTGTTAAAACTGTTGGTAGATCATTTATAAACAGTGTGAAAAGCAAAGGACAGAGATGACTACCTTGGGGAACTCCAGAGGTAACCCGGAATGACTTAGAAAAAAAGTTATTAAACAGAACTTTTTGAGTTCTGTGTTTCAAATAGCTTGAAATCCAGCGAATTAGGGTGGTCGGAAAACCAATTCTGTCAAGCTTATATAATCTTATAAAAAAACCTCTTTACGAGGTAAAAGTCTAGTGACGAAAACATTTTCATGCCCCAAAATTTCTGATATCCAATTTTGTGACGAAAAATATTACATTTTACACATGAATTATTAAAAAAAAAATTTTGTCACTGGACACATTGCGCTAAATTTTTCATAACTAATAAATACCAGTATATACTAGTAGTACTTTTTTGCGCAGAGCCAGTGACAAAATTTTTTTTTTAATAATTCATGTGTAAAATGTAATATTTTTCGTCACAAAATTGGATATCAGAAATTTTGGGGCATGAAAATGTTTTCGTCACTAGACTTTTACCTCGTAAAGAGGTTTTTTTATAAGATATCAGAAATTTTTTAATAAGACATAGGAAGTTTTGACAATTGAAATATTTTTTTACTGTGTAACTTTGTCAATCGGTGTTTATTGTTTGTACAAGCAAAAAGAAACTGTCTGGCAACACTGTTTCTCTTTACTAACACACATGCCAACATGCCAAGCGCAAAATTTATCAGCACTCTCAAACTCTGGCTGCTATGACACTTTGTTGCTGCTGTCCTTTTCCAATTCAAAGTAAAACGTCTATATTCAGTTAATAGGTTATATCTTCCAAACCAATCAACAAAAATTTATGCATGATGTATCAAAAAACGCGAAATATAAAAAGCTCAAACATGTTCAAAATTAAAAAAAATCGCTAGCGGCGTTTTCTCGAAAACCGCCAAAATGTGGAAAAAATTACCTTTTTTCACCTGTAGCTTTTTACCTTTGTACTTTAGAAAAAAAGTTTGAACATATGCTTAAGAGCCCTTCAAAGTACCTTTCCAACGACATATAGATCATATCTGTAGCTTTCATAGTTTGGACACTATGGGGGTTTTTAGTTTTAGCGGTTTTTAGCGATTTCCCGCTAAACTAGCGATTTTTCGAAAAAGTCGTAGAACAAACGTTTCTAGATTTTTGAGCGGGAACAAGTCCTCATTCAAACTTTTAAGCTAAATCATCGCTTTGATACAAACAAACAAACAAACAAACAAACATACTGACTTTTCATCTCATTTTCGGAAGGCGACTCAAAATTTCAAAATTAATTATTTTTTGAACCAGTTGTCCGATTTTGATGATCGAGGTGTCATTCGACGCGTATTTTTGATGAGAATTGTAAAAAATTCAACGAAAATTCAAAAAGGCTCCAACGGCCCCATTAGCTCCAATAATGTAAATTTTGCCCCTCCCACTTACACCTGTTTATCTCACGAACCAGGTGAGTTTTCAAAAGTCTTAGTATGCACACTTGTAAGTTTAATTAATACCTTTCGATCGGTATATAACTCGACCTGATCGGACAGTCATAGCAAATCTTCCATTCTTCCTGTGTATATATGCTAGTCGCCTTCGCACCCTTCGTGCTGCTTTCGTCACTAGCGCGGACTGCCGTCCGCAGTGATAAAAGAGAATGGTTGACTGAGTCAAAAGCTTTACTGAAATCGGTATAAATGACATAAGTTTGTTTGTTATTACGGAAGCCGCGGATAACAAACGACGAAAGTTCTAGAAGATTAGTAGTAGTGGATCTACGTTTGACAAATCCATGCTGGTAGGGAGAGATAATTGAACAACACAAGTGCTGTAAATGACTGGCTAAAATCTTCTCAAAAACATTAGGAATAGCGGACAACTTAGAGATTCCCCTATAGTTTTTGGCGTCAGACTTACTTCCCTTTTTGTGCAGAGGAATAATAAATGACTCCTTCCAAATAGAGGGAAAAATCGCAGAATCTAATGACAGAGAAAATAGCTTCAGCAGGGGTCCACATAGCGCTCTGGCTCGGACCAGGTGAAAACACCGGCTTAACTATCTCAAGATCACGAATCAGCGACTCCTCACTAATTAAGGGACTGAAAATACAGTTCAAAAGGATAAGATTCAAAAGAATAGTTAGACGAAGAGTAAGTGGTTTAAAAAAACGTTGCAAAAAGATCGGCGATCGCCTGATCTGTGTATGCCTTCGAATTTTCATAGGATAGAGAAGATGGATAGGAAGAAGATTGACGCTTTGTGTTCACAAAATTAAAGAACTGCCTAGGGTCTTTCGCGAGTCGTACCCTACAGCGAGATAGATAATTTCTATAACACATAGCATTTAGCTCGATGAAGTTGGCCCGAGCAATTAAATAGCGAGAAAAGGCAGAAGAAGAACTTGATTTTTTTGAATTTTTTCATACTAAGACTTGATTTTTGACTGATCGTTCCTTTGGTAGCTATATGATATATTGGTCCGATTCCAATCAAATTTGTTCAGGATGTATGGGAACATTATACATGCATATTCTGTCAGTTTGGTTGAGATATCTCAAAGCACAAAAAAGTTTTTCAATTTAAGACTTGATTTTCAACTGATTGTTCCTATGGGAGCTATATGATATAGTGGTCCGATCCAAAATCTGAAACAAACTCGATCTGCTTGCAATATAGACGAACCTACATACCAAGTTTGGAGTCTCTAGCTCTTATAGTCTCTGAGATCTAGGCGCTCTGACAGACGGACAGACGGACAGACGGACATGGCTATATCGACTCGGCTGTTGATGCTGATTAAGAATATATACACTTTATGGGGTCTGCCACGCCTCCTTCTGCCTGTTATTAAGGTAAGTAACGGGTATCCTATAGTCGGGTGCTCGACTATAGCCTTTCCCACTTCTTTTATTTAAAATTAAACAATTCAATTCATACAATAACAAGTGGGCGCGGCTACAGTCGAGTTTGCTCGACTGTAGGATACCCTGTGTCAGTCTCCATAAAATAGAATATTGGTTGGGACCATCTCATACACATATTTTGTCAGTTTGGTTCACATATCTTAAACAACACAAAGTTTTTCATACTGATACTTGATTTTCGACTCATGGTTGCTATGGCAGCTATATGATATAGTAATCCGATTACAATCAAATTTGGTCAGAATATACGCGACCATCCCATATGCATATTCTGTCAGTTTGGTTCCGTTATCTCAAACATTAAACAAGTGGGAAAGGCTATAGTCGAGCTCCCGACTATAGTATACCCGTTACTTACCTAAATAAATTTAACTTTTTTTATTGCATGCTTTTAGGCACTTTTATTGCTTAAAAGCTTTAATCAGCCAGTACCACCTTTCTGTTTGTCCGATCTTGTTGGGATTTAGTAGAATGATAGGTAAAAACAATCTAACAAGCTAACGTTCACCGTTTAAAAAAACCTAATATCTGAAAAACTGTGCGTGTGGTGGATTTTCGCGATTTACGGAGGTGTAAAGGGGCGTGGCAAAATTTTGAAACAAACTTGACCTGCGTGGGGTTTATAGAAATCTGTGTGCCAAATTTGGTTGCTCTAGCTCTTATAGTCTCTGAGATCTAGGCGCTCACACGGACGGACAGACGGACGGACGGACAGACGGACATGGCTATATCGACTCGGCTGTTGATGCTGATCAAGAATATATATACTTTATAGGGTCGGAGATGCTTCCTTCTCCCTGTTACATACATTGCAACGAATACAATATCCCCTTTTACTTATTTTTAATAAGTAACGGGTATAAAAAGTTTTTCATACCAAGACTTGATTTTCGACTGATCGTTCCTATGGCAGCTATATGATATAGTAATCCGATTACAATCAAATTTGGTCAGAATGTATGCGACCATCCTATATGCATATTCTGTAAGTTTGGGTCAGTTATCTCAAACAACAAAAAAGTTTTTCATCCTGAGACTTGATATTCGACTGATCGTTCCTATGGTAGCTATATGATATAGTGTTCCGATCCAAATTTAAAAGCAAACTTGATCTACGCTTTACATAATCGATTTCGTGTATTATGCTCGGATTATAATGAACTTTACCATCTAATATCACTCAATCTCTCTCTCGAGCGAATTAAATCATCTCTTTTTAATCACCTCCGGTAGATTTCTTATCTCAATGGACTGAATTTGACCTTGTGCTAATTTCTCCCCATTGGATCAGTGGTCTTCCAAGAGGTCTCTAACAAAATTTTCTTTATTGATCTGATTGGGTCTTTCTAGGTTTTCCCCAATCCTTGCAATAAATGTTGGATCGCTGTTTTATTATTTTTATATCCCAGGCTTAACTTAATTTTACTTTTTTCTTTTCAGTTTATAGCTTAAAGTTTACATATTTATACCCGTTACTTATTAAAAATAAGTAAAAGGGGATATTGTATTCGTTGCAATGTATGTAACAGGGAGAAGGAAGCATCTCCGACCCTATAAAGTATATATATTCTTGATCAGCATCAACAGCCGAGTCGATATAGCCATGTCCGTCTGTCCGTCCGTCCGTCTGTCCGTCTGTGTGAGCGCCTAGATCTCAGAGACTATAAGAGCTAGAGCAACCAAATTTGGCACACAGATTTCTATAAACCCCACGCAGGTCAAGTTTGTTTCAAAATTTTGCCACGCCCCTTTCCGCCTCCGTAAATCGCGAAAATCCACCACTCGCACAGTTTTCAATATATTATGGTTTTTTAAACGGTGAACGTTAGCTACTGTTATTACCTATCATCCTATTAAATCCCAAAAAGATCGGACAAACAGAAAGGTGGAACTGGCTGATTAAAGCTTTTAAGCAATTAAAATGCCTAAAAGCATGCAATAAAAAAATTTTAATTTGTTTATGTAAGTAACGGGTATCCTATAGTCGGGAGCTCGACTATAGCCTTTCCCACTTGTTTATTTTATTATTTTGTAATTTTAATTTAATTTTAATTTTTAATTATAATAAATTTTTTACTTCTGCAGACTGCTTTTAGTCGTGCTAAATAAATAAATGAAATAAATAAAAAAACAATTCGGCCCTTAAGGCCAGCACATTTTTATACCCGTTACTTATTAAAAATAAGTAAAAGGGGATATTGTATTCGTTGCAATGTATGTAACAGGGAGAAGGAAGCATCTCCGACCCTATAAAGTATATATATTCTTGATCAGCATCAACAGCCGAGTCGATATAGCCATGTCCGTCTGTCCGTCCGTCCGTCTGTCCGTCTGTGTGAGCGCCTAGATCTCAGAGACTATAAGAGCTAGAGCAACCAAATTTGGCACACAGATTTCTATAAACCCCACGCAGGTCAAGTTTGTTTCAAAATTTTGCCACGCCCCTTTCCGCCTCCGTAAATCGCGAAAATCCACCACACGCACATTTTTCAAGATATTATGTTTTTTTAAACGGTGAACGTTAGCTACTGTTATTACCTATCATCCTATTAAATCCCAAAAAGATCGGACAAACAGAAAGGTGGTACTGGCTGATTAAAGCTTTTAAGCAATTAAAATGCCTAAAAGCATGCAATAAAAAAATTTTAATTTGTTTATGTAAGTAACGGGTATCCTATAGTCGGGAGCTCGACTATAGCCTTTCCCACTTGTTCATATTAAATATTATCACACAGCCAGGAACAAACAAAACACATCTTAACGTTTGCTCGTACTTGACAATTTTTATCACTGCGGACGGCAGTCCGCGCTAGTGACGAAAGCAGCATGAAGGGTGCGAAGGCGACTAGCATATATACACAGGAAGAATGGAAAATTTGCTTTGACTGTCCGATCAGGTCGAGTTATTAAAGGTAAGGTATTAAATTAAAGGTATTAATTTAACTTACAAATGTGCATACTAAGACTTTTCGAAGTGGGGCCGTTGGAGCCTTTTGGATTATTTTTATAATTTTTTAATATTCTAATCAAAAATACGCGTCGAATAACACCCCAGTCATCAAAATTCGACTACTCGTTCAAAAGATAATTAATTTTGAAATTTGTGGTGGCCTTCCAAAAATTAAATGAAAAGTTAGTTTTGTCTGTTTGTTTGTTTGTTTGGATCAAATCGTTCATTTAGCTAAAAAGTTTGAATGGTGACTTGTTCCCGATCAAAATTCTAAAAACTTTTGTTCTACGACTTTTTCGAAAAATCGCTAGTTTATCGGGAAATCGCTGAAAACCGCTAAAATTGTTTAACTAAAAAAATCACACACTTCTAATGGACCTAGAAAAAAATGGTTCACACCAAAATCTTTATTTTTTCTTGATCTCTGCATTTCCGTCGTGATTTTTAAATTTATGATTTTTTTGTTTTTCTTCACTGATAATAATTATTTTTGAGTAATTTTATAAAACTTAGACCGTAATCAATATTTTTGATAAAAAAAAATAAAACTCAACTAGTGGACGGTGCTACAGTCGAGCATACTCGACTGTCGGAGACCCCGTACTTACTATGGAAAAAAATTTTTTCACACTAAGACTTGATTTTTGACTGATCGTTCCTTTGGTAGCTATATGATATATTGGTCCGATTCCAATCAAATTTGTTCAGGATGTATGGGAACATTATACATGCTGTGTAGTCATTTCCCATAGTATATAGTTTTGTATTGCTGTCCCACTATGCTTAACATAGTTGGGTATGTTAAGCGCTCAATCTATGTTATGTTGCGCTCAATTTATGTTAACGCTCTCTCACTCTCTGCGCTCTAAGCGAACGAGAGCCCAAATGAAGCTGCGTGGGCAGCAATAAAGCACTTGAATTTATACATCGAAATCGATCGCACGCGAGTTTTTACTTTCCACCAGTTTTGTTGTTGTGTTGCCTGGCGGCAACTTTATTTCTTTTATATTTAGCATCGGCTAAACATTTTGGCGCCCCCGGGTGGACTTGGATTTGGACTTTGGCGTGGATTTGGATTTTTGGATTTGACTTCGATTTGGATTTGACGCATTGGTTGCTGATTGACTGGACTGGATTAGGATTTGGCTTGGATTTCGGACTTGGTTTAATTTGTGGATACGATGAACGGCTGCTGTTGCACTCGGCACACAGTTTGTGGTCAGGTATCAAGTTAATTATTAAATCAAAATATCCAAGTGACCCGTATCTGGTGATGTATGTACATATGTAAATTGTACATACATATCAGAAACCATAGTCAAACAATATTAATAAATTTGAAGTGATTTCAATTTAATTAAACACAAAATTTATTAATTTTTATATCACTGCGGACGGCAGTCCGCGCTAGTGACGAAAGCAGCACGAAGGGTGCGAAAGGCGACTAGCATATATACACAGGAAGAATGGAAAATTTGCTATGAATGTCCGATCGGGTCGAGTTATATACCGATCGAAAGGTATCAAAATAACTTACAAATGTGCATACTAAGACTTTTGGAAACTAACCTGGCTCGTGAGATAAACACGTGTAAGTGGAAGGGGAAAAATTTAAATGATTGGAGCAAATGGGGTCGTTGGAGCCTTTCTGAATTTTTTTAATTTTTTACAATTCTAATCAAAAAAACACGTCAAATGACACCTCGAACCTCAAAATCCGATTACTGGTTCAAAAGATAATTAATTTTTAAATTTTTAGCGGCCTTCCGAAAATGAGATGAAAAGTCAGTATGTCTGTTTGTTTGTCTGTTTGTTTGGATCAAATCGTTAATTTAGCTTAAAAGTTTGAATGAGGACTTGTTCCCGCTCAGAAATCTAGAAACGTTTGTTCTACGACTTTTTCGAAAAATCGCTAGTTTAGCGGGAAATCGCTAAAAACCGCTAAAATTGAATCCCCCATAGCATCCAAACGATGTAATATATATATCGTTTAAAAGGTATTTCGAAGGGCTTTTAGGCATACCTTCAAAGTTTTTTTTCTAAGTCAAAAGGTAAAAAGGTACAGGTGAAATAAGGTATTTTTTCCGACATTTTGGCGATTTTAGAAAAATCTACACATCAAATCACCTTAAAATATGTTATATGTTATAGGCAATTTTATTATATAACACATATCTGTCAAAATTCGTTTGGGAAAGATATTACCAATTAACTGAATATATCTTTTACCTTTACACTACTGCATGTACATATGCAGTAAGTATATACACTGCTTGCAGCGTAATGCGGAAATAAAGTGCTTGCAAGTGGTGAATTCTTTTTGCGGCAGATAAATCATTGTATAATCAAAAATATAGAAACTTTTGTTCTACGACTTTTTCGAAAAATCGCTAGTTTAGCGGGAAATCGCTAAAAACCGCTAAAATTTTAAGTGGTCAATTCTATTTTCGGCAGATAAATCATTTTATAATCTAAAATATAGAAACGTTTGCTCTACGACTTTTTCGAAAAATCGCTAGTTTAGCGGGAAATCGCTAAAAACCGCTAAAAACCCCCATAGCATCCAAACGATAGAAGCTACAGATGTGATATATATATCGTTGAAAAGGTATTTCAAAAATCTCTGAGGCATACATTTAACGTTTTTGTTTTAAGTAAAAAGGTAAACAGCTACAGGTGAAATAAGGTATTTTTTCCCACATTTAGGCGATTTTTGAGAACATGCCAGTAATGTTTTTTTTTAAATTTTCAATAATTGTAGTTTGTAAAATTTCAATGTGTTTGGAAGATATTACCTGTTAACAGAATATAATCGTTTTACTTAGGATTGGAATAGGAAATCAGAAGCAAAGTGTCTTTTGACATACAACACCTATCTGTCAAAATTCGTTTGGGCAAGATATTACCTGTTGATTGAATATACCTTTTTCCTTTACACTACTGCATGTATACTACTGCATGCACACTACTTGCACTGCTTGCAGTGCATGTGGAAAGATACTGCTTGCAAGTGGTGAATTCTTTTTGCGGCAGATGAAACATTTTGTACTTCCGATTACAGCAAGATCGAAATATATTTATAAATATATATAATACTAGGGGGCTCCGCCCCTGCTCGCTTCGCTCGCCAACCCCCGCTCGCTTCGCTCGCAAAATAGAAAAGAAGGTCTTTTGCTGTCCGGTTTAAAAAATGTATACAGCTCGCTTCGCTCGCCAACCCCCAGCTCGCTTCGCTCGCGTAAATGAAAATTGGTTATTTTTTTTAATAAAGTTTGGTCTAATAAAAAAGAGTATATATATTTAAAAGTTTTCCTCACTTCCACACCACCACAGAGGTAAAGGATTTGGCGCATTTTTTTGTAACGTGGTATCCCCAATAGGTATAATCCACTTACATCCATACAATGGAAGTCCACGTAGATTCTGATTGTTCAGAATCTCGATAGTATAATGGACAGCATTGTTAATATCAATGACTAAGTCCAGTGTTATTGTGGCTTTTCATGGCTTTTCAAAAATTTTTTTATATAAGCTCTTCTCAAAAGGTTACAATAGTTTGCAACTATTGAAGTTTTTTTTTTTGCTTTGCCATCTGGGGTAAAAATAAATAAGTTGCTAGCAGAACTAACTCTTGAGCAGGCCACATATAATTGACCATGAGTGAAACAATCATCTCTTAGGTCTAGTCCAGCCAGCTTTAATGTCTGCCCCTGTGACTTATTTATTGTTATAGCAAAACAGACTTTTACAGGAAATTGAAGTCTCTTAAACTCAAAGGGCTGATTTATTTATTCGTTATAAGAGGTATTCTTGGTATGTGTACGGTTTCCCCTTTGGCGCAACCAGTAAAAACAATGGCTTCAATTAAATATTTATGAAGAGCTTTTATTTGCAATCTTGTTCCGTTGCATAGTTTTGGCGGTTTTAAGTTTCGCATCAACATTATTGGTGCGCCGACTTTTAGAGAAAGACTATGCAATGGAAATCCTGGTGGATTTTGCTTGTTGAGAAACTCGACTGGATAATGAACAGCATCGTCAACATTAATAACTGAGTCAATCGATTTGTATGTCATTTCTTGACCATCAAATGATTTTAAAAGTAAATCATTTATTGAAACGGCTCTATCATTTCTTGCAGTTAATATGGCTCGCTCAGATAACCAATCTAATGATTTCTCAGAAATATGCAAAATATCAGGATATATTTTTGAAATAAGATCTTCAAGAGAGGGTACAACAGTTGCCAAACATGATGGTATGGTCACTTTGTCATCAACTGTTTTAAATTTACCATCTCCGATTCTAAGTAAAGATTTCGCAAAAAAATTAGCACTTGTATCAGCTTTTAAGTGTACTCGCATATTTTTCGTTAACGCTATTTTCTTAATAGTGGCCCACAAAACTGATGATTTTAGACACGATTTTATCTCATCGGCTCTTGTTCCACGGGGCACAACTGGAAGCGTTTGTCGAAAGTCCCCAGCTAAGAGAACTGTGATGCCTCCCATTAAAAGATTATTATCCCGGAGGTCTTGTAAAGTTCTATTTAGTGCCTCAAAGCCACCTTTATGAGCCATAGAACACTCATCTCAAACAATTAGCTTACAATCTTTTAAGACCATAGCCGTATTGGATTGCTTAGATATTTTGCAATGCGGAACCTCTTCACGCATTATATCAAATGGAAGTTTAAATGCGGAGTGCGCTGTCCGACCTCCAGTTAGCAATGTTGCAGCAATACCAGAAGACGCAGCAGCTATGGCAATATTCTTATTTTGTCGAACTTTTTCCAACAATAAATTTAATAAAAATGTTTTGCCTGTACCCCCAGGAGCATCCAAAAAAAATATTTCTCCATTTTCAGCTTCAACGCTGATCAATATTTTTTTATATACCTTATTTTGCTCAGCAGTTAGTAAATTTTCGTTATTACTAACAATAATTTCATTGTGTTCATAACTTATTTCTCTGAGATATTCCATATTATTTATGGATTCTTCAGATCTGTTTGGGGCAGGCAATCCATACTTTGTTAAGCAATCGCCTCCTATTGATAATACTATATTTTCAACTCGAATCAGACACTTATTATAAATTCTATCAATAACTGCAGAATCTATATTAGGGTCTCCTGTTAATTTTATTTCGTGTAAAATATCTTCGGAGAGACTTTCCTTGTACCTCTCCCACAGAGACCCTGCGTCAGATATTTGACAAAATACTAATAGTATTGCAAAAATTTCTCGAAGTTTATTTGGGTGTTGGCAGAGAGCAGCTTCGGCCATGGTAAAGTCCCAGTGTTTATCATCTTCAAGTAAACCTAAAGCTTTGCATGCTAATTGAAAAGTGTCATAGGTAACACCGTTTACTGTTTTTAAGTAAACGAATGAGGTTGGACCTCTTACCTCATGGAGTAAAAGCCTCAAGTAAAAGCATTCACTATTGTTGGGGTGTATAGTGTACACTCGACCCAAAGTGCTATCCATTTTGACTCCAGGAAAATTAGGAACATCTGACCCACGCTTCCTTCGTTGAAACTTATTGTTAGTCCATATGTAATAGGACGGCACTTCAACATACAAAAGTGTTTTTGCAAAGGGGTCAACCTTGCAAAGTTCAAAAAAGCCCGTTAATGTCGTTTTAGACGGATTGTTGATCTTATCAGCAAATTCATTGCGTTTATTTGGGTTAAAGGTTACACGCTGGCCATTTTCCAAGTGTACACTTAATTGAAAGATAGCCGGAAACCGTTCATGTATGGGAAATGCTAGAATTCTCCATACTGCTTCAGAACTGCTTATATCACTGCGGACGGCAGTCCGCGCTAGTGACGAAAGCAGCACGAAGGGTGCGAAAGGCGACTAGCATATATACACAGGAAGAATGGAAAATTTGCTATGACTGTCCTATCGGATTGAATTATATACCGATCGAAAGGTATCAATCTAACTTAAAAATGTGCATACTAAGACTTTTGAAAACTTACATGGTTCGTGAGATAAACAGGTGTAAGTGGGAGGGACAAAATTTAAATGATTGGAGCAAATGGGGCCGTTGGAGCCTTTTAAATTTTTTTTATAATTTTTCACTATACTTATCAAAAATACGCGTCGAATGACACCTTGATCATCAAAATCCGACCACTGGTTCAGAAGATAATAAATTTCGAAATTTTTGGTGCCCATTTCAAAACGAGATGAAAAGTCAGTCTGTTTGTTTGTTTGTTTGTATAGATCAAAGCGTTGATTTAGCTTAAAAGTTTGAATGAGGACTTGTTCCCGATAAAAAATCTAGAAACGTTTGTTCTACGACTTTTTCGAAAAATCGCTAGTTTAGCGGGAAATCGCTAAAAACCGCAAAAATTGAAACCCCCATAGCATCCAAACGATAGTTTTTTTTTAAGTAAAAAGGTAAACAGCTACAGGTGAAATAAGGTATTTATTTCCACATTTTGGCGATTTAAGAAAAATCTACACATCAAATCACTTTTAAATATACTGCATGTTGTAGAGAATTCAATTACGCGTTTTTTGACATATAACAGGTATTTTAAAGGGCTCTTAGGAATACCTTTAGTGTCTTTTTAAGATAAAAGGTAAACAGCAAGAGGTGAAATAAGGTATTTTTTCCCGCATTAAGGCGATTTTTGTGAAAACGCAAGTAATGATTTTTTCTAATTTTCAATATATTGTAGTTTGTAAAATTTCGATGTGTTTGGAAGATATTACCTGTTAACAGAATATATACGTTTTGCTTAGAATTGGAATAGGTCAGCAGCAACAACGTGTCGTAGCAGCCAGAGCTTGAGAGTTCTGTTAGATTTTGACAAAATTGTACCGTCAAAATATATTGCAATTTTCATAACTTTTGATATCTTACTCCAAAATTTCTGATATCTTATAAAAAAAACCTCTTTACGAGGTAAAAGTCTAGTGACGAAAACATTTTATTGCACCAAAATTTCTGATATCCAATTTTGTGACGAATAATATTAAGTTTTACTTAAAAATTGCTACAAAAAAATTTTTTTGTCACTCGGCACATTGCGCTAATTTCTTCATACCTAATAAATATATATTTTTTGCGCAGTGCCGAGTGACAAACAAATTTTTTTGTAGTAATTTTTAAGTAAAACTTAATATTATTCGTCGTGATTGACTTCCTGTTGCCGTATCATTATTCTGTAACTGTAAAAACCAAGTGCTGATACAGTCTTCTTGAGATCTTTTTTTGATAGAGGGTCACATTGAGGAATGTCAATGTCATAACCATCTTCCCCGTTACAAAAAAGTAAAGGATATTGTAAAGCGTCATACGAACGGTGTAATTCGCTGATATGTTTCAGTTTTTTATCATGACTCTCAATTACAATATCTCTTTTCTCAAATTGTTGACCGACTATGACCAAAGCCACTTCACTTACTTGTGGTGCATTAAAGCGACCCTTGTGAGCACCGGCTGGTTTTTTTTCGGCATGAATGACCATTTTGTAATCTTTACAATCTTTTGGCACTTTTTGAAGAGCAGTTTTGAAATCGTTGACGTAAGGATCGTATAGATTGCAGTGCCTTAACTAATTCTAATTGCACATCAGAGTTATGTTTACACCTTAAATTGGCTTCTTTGTCATCTTCACCAACGAAATATATTTGAAAAAATTTTTCATCGCCTTTAGAATATGGCCAAAGGCTTCCAACTAAATGATAGACTTGACCCTGAACTTTAAATGTTGGCATATAATTACCCTCTCTAATAATTTTTGTTTTTCCAAATGAAGTCATTTGAAAGCAATTATTGTACTTTCTAATGCAATTCATGAAGTGGACATGGCTGTGATGACTACCAATTATAAGGCTTTTGAGAGGCTCAGGTAAAGCTTTTAGAGGGGGAAGTTGAACTTTTCCTTCTTTGCAGCAAATACCTTTTGGCTCTAATTTCCATTTTAAAGCACTACAAAATTTGCACTTTTGATCCATTTTACCTAATGTAATCATTTTATCGGTGCTATATGCCGTTCCGAAATTATAATTGAAGGCGGAGTTTACCTTAATGCTCCATGGACGCAAGCGTCTTTGATTTCGTGCAGTTGGGTTTTTAGCCTGATATCTGGCTGCTGAAGCTTGATGCACTTCAGGATGCTCAGCCTGATATCTGGCTGCCGAAGCTTGATGCACTTCAGGATGCTCAGCCTGATATCTGGCTGCTGAAGCTTTATGCACTTCAGGATGCTCAGCCTGATATTTAGCTACTGCAGCTTGGTTCACATCAGGATGCTCAGCCTGATATCTGGCTGCTGAAGCTCGATGCACTTCAGGATGCTCAGCCTGATATCTGGCTGCTGAAGCTTGATGCACTTCATTTTGACTCCAGGAAAATTAGGAACATCTGACCCACGCTTCCTTCGTTGAAACTTATTGTTAGTCCATATGTAATAGGACGGCACTTCAACATACAAAAGTGTTTTTGCAAAGGGGTCAACCTTGCAAAGTTCAAAAAAGCCCGTTAATGTCGTTTTAGACGGATTGTTGATCTTATCAGCAAATTCATTGCGTTTATTTGGGTTAAAGGTTACACGCTGGCCATTTTCCAAGTGTACACTTAATTGAAAGATAGCCGGAAACCGTTCATGTATGGGAAATGCTAGAATTCTCCATACTGCTTCAGAACTGCTTATATCACTGCGGACGGCAGTCCGCGCTAGTGACGAAAGCAGCACGAAGGGTGCGAAAGGCGACTAGCATATATACACAGGAAGAATGGAAAATTTGCTATGACTGTCCTATCGGATTGAATTATATACCGATCGAAAGGTATCAATCTAACTTAAAAATGTGCATACTAAGACTTTTGAAACCTTACATGGTTCGTGAGATAAACAGGTGTAAGTGGGAGGGACAAAATTTAAATGATTGGAGCAAATGGGGCCGTTGGAGCCTATTAAATTTTTTTTATAATTTTTCACTATACTTATCAAAAATACGCGTCGAATGACACCTTGATCATCAAAATCCGACCACTGGTTCAGAAGATAATAAATTTCGAAATTTTTGGTGCCCATTTCAAAACGAGATGAAAAGTCAGTCTGTTTGTTTGTTTGTTTGTATAGATCAAAGCGTTGATTTAGCTTAAAAGTTTGAATGAGGACTTGTTCCCGATAAAAAATCTAGAAACGTTTGTTCTACGACTAACCGCTAAAATTGAAACCTCCATAGCATCCAAACGATAGTTTTTTTTTAAGTAAAAAGGTAAACAGCTACAGGTGAAATAAGGTATTTATTTCCACATTTTGGCGATTTAAGAAAAATCTACACATCAAATCACTTTTAAATATACTGCATGTTGTAGAGAATTCAATTACGCGTTTTTTGACATATAACACATATCTGTCAAAATTCGTTTGGGCAAGATATTACCTATTAACTGAATATACCTTACACCTTTACACTACTGCATGTACATATGCAGTATGTACACTGCTTGCAGTGGATGTGGAAAGATACTGCTTGCAAGTGGTCAATTCTTTTTGCGGTAGATAAATCATTTTATAATCAAAAATTTAGAAACTTTTGTTTTTCGACTTTTTCGAAAAATAGCTAGTTTAGCGGGAAATCACTAAAAACCGCTAAAATTGGAACCCCCATATCATCCAAACGATAAAAGCTACAGATGTGATATATATATCGTTGAAAAGGTATTTTAAAGGGCTCTTAGGAATACCTTTAGTGTTTTTTTAAGATAAAAGGTAAACAGCAAGAGGTGAAATAAGGTATTTTTTCCCGCATTAAGGCGATTTTTGTGAAAACGCAAGTAATGATTTTTTCTAATTTTCAAAATATAGTGGTTTGTAAAATTTCGATGTGTTTGGAAGATATTACCTGTTAACAGAATATATACGTTTTGCTTAGAATTGGAATAGGTCAGCAGCAACAACGTGTCGTAGCAGCCAGAGCTTGAGAGTTCTGTTAGATTTTGACAAAATTGTACCGTCAAAATATATTGCAATTTTCATAACTTTTGATATCTTACTCCAAAATTTCTGATATCTTATAAAAAAAACCTCTTTACGAGGTAAAAGTCTAGTGACGAAAACATTTTATTGCACCAAAATTTCTGATATCCAATTTTGTGACGAATAATATTAAGTTTTACTTAAAAATTGCTACAAAAAAATTTTTTTGTCACTCGGCACATTGCGCTAATTTCTTCATACCTAATAAATATATATTTTTTGCGCAGTGCCGAGTGACAAACAAATTTTTTTGTAGTAATTTTTAAGTAAAACTTAATATTATTCGTCGTGATTGACTTCCTGTTGCCGTATCATTATTCTGTAACTGTAAAAACCAAGTGCTGATACAGTCTTCTTGAGATCTTTTTTTGATAGAGGGTCACATTGAGGAATGTCAATGTCATAACCATCTTCCCCGTTACAAAAAAGTAAAGGATATTGTAAAGCGTCATACGAACGGTGTAATTCGCTGATATGTTTCAGTTTTTTATCATGACTCTCAATTACAATATCTCTTTTCTCAAATTGTTGACCGACTATGACCAAAGCCACTTCACTTACTTGTGGTGCATTAAAGCGACCCTTGTGAGCACCGGCTGGTTTTTTTTCGGCATGAATGACCATTTTGTAATCTTTACAATCTTTTGGCACTTTTTGAAGAGCAGTTTTGAAATCGTTGACGTAAGGATCGTATAGATTGCAGTGCCTTAACTAATTTTAATTGCACATCAGAGTTATGTTTACACCTTAAATTGGCTTCTTTGTCATCTTCACCAACGAAATATATTTGAAAAAATTTTTCATCGCCTTTAGAATATGGCCAAAGGCTTCCAACTAAATGATAGACTTGACCCTGAACTTTAAATGTTGGCATATAATTACCCTCTCTAATAATTTTTGTTTTTCCAAATGAAGTCATTTGAAAGCAATTATTGTACTTTCTAATGCAATTCATGAAGTGGACATGGCTGTGATGACTACCAATTATAAGGCTTTTGAGAGGCTCAGGTAAAGCTTTTAGAGGGGGAAGTTGAACTTTTCCTTCTTTGCAGCAAATACCTTTTGGCTCTAATTTCCATTTTAAAGCACTACAAAATTTGCACTTTTGATCCATTTTACCTAATGTAATCATTTTATCGGTGCTATATGCCGTTCCGAAATTATAATTGAAGGCGGAGTTTACCTTAATGCTCCATGGACGCAAGCGTCTTTGATTTCGTGCAGTTGGGTTTTTAGCCTGATATCTGGCTGCTGAAGCTTGATGCACTTCAGGATGCTCAGCCTGATATCTGGCTGCCGAAGCTTGATGCACTTCAGGATGCTCAGCCTGATATCTGGCTGCTGAAGCTTTATGCACTTCAGGATGCTCAGCCTGATATTTAGCTACTGCAGCTTGGTTCACATCAGGATGCTCAGCCTGATATTTGGCTGCTGAAGCTCGATGCACTTCAGGATGCTCAGCCTGATATCTGGCTGCTGAAGCTTTATGCACTTCAGGATGCTCAGCCTGATATTTAGCTACTGCAGCTTGGTTCACATCAGGATGCTCAGCCTGATATTTGGCTGCTGAAGCTCGATGCACTTCAGGATGCTCAGCCTGATATCTGGCTGCCGAAGCTTGATGCACTTCAGGATGCTCAGCCTGATATCTGGCTGCCGAAGCTTGATGCACTTCAGGATGCTCAGCCTGATATCTGGCTGCTGAAGCTTTATGCACTTCAGGATGCTCAGCCTGATATTTAGCTACTGCAGCTTGGTTCACATCAGGATGCTCAGCCTGATATTTGGCTGCTGAAGCTCGATGCACTTCAGGATGCTCAGCCTGATATCTGGCTGCTGAAGCTTGATGCACTTCATTTTGACTCCAGGAAAATTAGGAACATCTGACCCACGCTTCCTTCGTTGAAACTTATTGTTAGTCCATATGTAATAGGACGGCACTTCAACATACAAAAGTGTTTTTGCAAAGGGGTCAACCTTGCAAAGTTCAAAAAAGCCCGTTAATGTCGTTTTAGACGGATTGTTGATCTTATCAGCAAATTCATTGCGTTTATTTGGGTTAAAGGTTACACGCTGGCCATTTTCCAAGTGTACACTTAATTGAAAGATAGCCGGAAACCGTTCATGTATGGGAAATGCTAGAATTCTCCATACTGCTTCAGAACTGCTTATATCACTGCGGACGGCAGTCCGCGCTAGTGACGAAAGCAGCACGAAGGGTGCGAAAGGCGACTAGCATATATACACAGGAAGAATGGAAAATTTGCTATGACTGTCCTATCGGATTGAATTATATACCGATCGAAAGGTATCAATCTAACTTAAAAATGTGCATACTAAGACTTTTGAAACCTTACATGGTTCGTGAGATAAACAGGTGTAAGTGGGAGGGACAAAATTTAAATGATTGGAGCAAATGGGGCCGTTGGAGCCTTTTAAATTTTTTTTATAATTTTTCACTATACTTATCAAAAATACGCGTCGAATGACACCTTGATCATCAAAATCCGACCACTGGTTCAGAAGATAATAAATTTCGAAATTTTTGGTGCCCATTTCAAAACGAGATGAAAAGTCAGTCTGTTTGTTTGTTTGTTTGTATAGATCAAAGCGTTGATTTAGCTTAAAAGTTTGAATGAGGACTTGTTCCCGATAAAAAATCTAGAAACGTTTGTTCTACGACTAACCGCTAAAATTGAAACCTCCATAGCATCCCAACGATAGTTTTTTTTTAAGTAAAAAGGTAAACAGCTACAGGTGAAATAAGGTATTTATTTCCACATTTTGGCGATTTAAGAAAAATCTACACATCAAATCACTTTTAAATATACTGCATGTTGTAGAGAATTCAATTACGCGTTTTTTGACATATAACACATATCTGTCAAAATTCGTTTGGGCAAGATATTACCTATTAACTGAATATACCTTACACCTTTACACTACTGCATGTACATATGCAGTATGTACACTGCTTGCAGTGGATGTGGAAACATACTGCTTGCAAGTGGTCAATTCTTTTTGCGGTAGATAAATCATTTTATAATCAAAAATATAGAAACTTTTGTTTTTCGACTTTTTCGAAAAATAGCTAGTTTAGCGGGAAATCACTAAAAACCGCTAAAATTGGAACCCCCATATCATCCAAACGATAAAAGCTACAGATGTGATATATATATCGTTGAAAAGGTATTTTAAAGGGCTCTTAGGAATACCTTTAGTGTTTTTTTAAGATAAAAGGTAAACAGCAAGAGGTGAAATAAGGTATTTTTTCCCGCATTAAGGCGATTTTTGTGAAAACGCAAGTAATGATTTTTTCTAATTTTCAATATATTGTAGTTTGTAAAATTTCGATGTGTTTGGAAGATATTACCTGTTAACAGAATATATACGTTTTGCTTAGAATTGGAATAGGTCAGCAGCAACAACGTGTCGTAGCAGCCAGAGCTTGAGAGTTCTGTTAGATTTTGACAAAATTGTACCGTCAAAATATATTGCAATTTTCAAAACTTTTGATATCTTACTCCAAAATTTCTGATATCTTATAAAAAAAAACCTCTTTACGAGGTAAAAGTCTAGTGACGAAAACATTTTAATGCACCAAAATTTCTGATATCCAATTTTGTGACGAATAATATTAAGTTTTACTTAAAAATTACTACAAAAAAATTTTTTTGTCACTCGGCACATTGCGCTAATTTCTTCATACCTAATAAATATATATTTTTTGCGCAGTGCCGAGTGACAAAAAAATTTTTTTGTAGTAATTTTTAAGTAAAACTTAATATTATTCGTCACAAAATTGGATATCAGAAATTTTGGTGCATTAAAATGTTTTCGTCACTAGACTTTTACCTCGTAAAGAGGTTTTTTTTATAAGATATCGACCACTCTCATAAAGTTTAACTTCATCCTTTTTATCTTCGATAGTATATGAAGCTTGGTCACTGCCCTTATTTACATATTTGCAAACATATTTAATGCTCTTTACAGAACTGCAGTACTCTACATTTATGTGTGCTTCAAATGTTCGTAGCAGCACACTATTGTAAGGTACAACCCAGCGATTATCAATAATGTTTCCTTTAACATTAGCAGTAAGGCCTTTATCATTTGGTGCTCTTCGTCGATATTGAGGATAACCATCATTTCCCGTTATACTGTCTTTACGGAACTGTCGGGGATATTTTTTGATGCATTTTCCTTGAATCATACATGGAGAACTTTGGTTCATATTACCGCAAGGTCCATGAATCATATTAGATTTGACAATATCATATAACAGAGGATCCTGTTTTGGATCTGGAATTTCTGCAAATATAATGCCATCAATCTGATCAGGCATAATCTTGTTTTCTAACCATAACAATAAATATACATGGGGTAGACCTCGTTTTTGCCACTCTATTGTATACATGAAGCATTTCACTTCACCAAACAAAGCGCCTTTGTTTAATAACGACATTAATGCTTTAACTTTTAAATGAAAGACTCGAGCTATAACATCATGACGATCTTGAGATCTTTGCCCAGGCAATAATGCATTGGTTATATCTTCCCATTTTGGATTACAGGTGAATGTAATAAAGAGATCAGGACGACCATAATTTCGAACATAAGTCATTGCATCCTGAGTCTTTTCAAGCATATACCGTGCTGAGCCAGTGAACGTAGATGGTAAGATTACCATCTCACCAAGTTGATCAATATTTACATCTTCCTTGCTTATGGCATCTTTAAGATGTATATAGCTATCAGCTCTTAACTGTGCTTGATTGTGCCGAATAAAATTGAGTCTTTCAGTTTCAATTTTAGCGTACATATCAACCAAAAATTGACTGAACAAAGATCGGCAATAAATCAAATGATTGACTTCCTGTTGCCGTATCATTATTCTGTAACTGTAAAAACCAAGTGCTGATACAGTCTTCTTGAGATCTTTTTTTGATAGTGGGTCACATTGAGGAATGTCAATGTCATAACCATCTTCCCCGTTACAAAAAAGTAAAGGATATTGTAAAGCGTCATACGAACGGTGTAATTCGCTGATATGTTTCAGTTTTTTATCATGACTCTCAATTACAATATCTCTTTTCTCAAATTGTTGACCGACTATGACCAAAGCCACTTCACTTACTTGTGGTGCATTAAAGCGACCCTTGTGAGCACCGGCTGTTTTTTTTTCGGCATGAATGACCATTTTGTAATCTTTACAATCTTTTGGCACTTTTTGAAGAGCAGTTTTGAAATCGTTGGATCGTATAGATTGCAGTGCCTTAACTAATTCTAATTGCACATCAGAGTTATGTTTACACCTTAAATTGGCTTCTTTGTCATCTTCACCAACGAAATATATTTGAAGAAATTTTTCATCGCCTTTAGAATATGGCCAAAGGCTTCCAACTAAATGATAGACTTGACCCTGAACTTAAATGTTGGCATATAATTACCCTCTATAATAATTTTTGTTTTTCCAAATGAAGTCATTTGAAAGCAATTATTGTACTTTCTAATGCAATTCATGAAGTGGACATGGCTGTGATGACTACCAATTATAAGGCTTTTGAGAGGCTCAGGTAAAGCTTTTAGAGGGGGAAGTTGAACTTTTCCTTCTTTGCAGCAAATACCTTTTGGCTCTAATTTCCATTTTAAAGCACTACAAAATTTGCACTTTTGATCCATTTTACCTAATGTAATCATTTTATCGGTGCTATATGCCGTTCCGAAATTATAATTGAAGGCGGAGTTTACCTTAATGCTCCATGGACGCAAGCGTCTTTGATTTCGTGCAGTTGGGTTTTTAGCCTGATATCTGGCTGCTGAAGCTTGATGCACTTCAGGATGCTCAGCCTGATATCTGGCTGCCGAAGCTTGATGCACTTCAGGATGCTCAGCCTGATATCTGGCTGCTGAAGCTTTATGCACTTCAGGATGCTCAGCCTGATATTTAGCTACTGCAGCTTGGTTCACATCAGGATGCTCAGCCTGATATCTGGCTGCTGAAGCTCGATGCACTTCAGGATGCTCAGCCTGATATCTGGCTGCTGAAGCTTGATGCACTTCATTTTGACTCCAGGAAAATTAGGAACATCTGACCCACGCTTCCTTCGTTGAAACTTATTGTTAGTCCATATGTAATAGGACGGCACTTCAACATACAAAAGTGTTTTTGCAAAGGGGTCAACCTTGCAAAGTTCAAAAAAGCCCGTTAATGTCGTTTTAGACGGATTGTTGATCTTATCAGCAAATTCATTGCGTTTATTTGGGTTAAAGGTTACACGCTGGCCATTTTCCAAGTGTACACTTAATTGAAAGATAGCCGGAAACCGTTCATGTATGGGAAATGCTAGAATTCTCCATACTGCTTCAGAACTGCTTATATCACTGCGGACGGCAGTCCGCGCTAGTGACGAAAGCAGCACGAAGGGTGCGAAAGGCGACTAGCATATATACACAGGAAGAATGGAAAATTTGCTATGACTGTCCTATCGGATTGAATTATATACCGATCGAAAGGTATCAATCTAACTTAAAAATGTGCATACTAAGACTTTTGAAACCTTACATGGTTCGTGAGATAAACAGGTGTAAGTGGGAGGGACAAAATTTAAATGATTGGAGCAAATGGGGCCGTTGGAGCCTTTTAAATTTTTTTTATAATTTTTCACTATACTTATCAAAAATACGCGTCGAATGACACCTTGATCATCAAAATCCGACCACTGGTTCAGAAGATAATAAATTTCGAAATTTTTGGTGCCCATTTCAAAACGAGATGAAAAGTCAGTCTGTTTGTTTGTTTGTTTGTATAGATCAAAGCGTTGATTTAGCTTAAAAGTTTGAATGAGGACTTGTTCCCGATAAAAAATCTAGAAACGTTTGTTCTACGACTAACCGCTAAAATTGAAACCTCCATAGCATCCAAACGATAGTTTTTTTTTAAGTAAAAAGGTAAACAGCTACAGGTGAAATAAGGTATTTATTTCCACATTTTGGCGATTTAAGAAAAATCTACACATCAAATCACTTTTAAATATACTGCATGTTGTAGAGAATTCAATTACGCGTTTTTTGACATATAACACATATCTGTCAAAATTCGTTTGGGCAAGATATTACCTATTAACTGAATATACCTTACACCTTTACACTACTGCATGTACATATGCAGTATGTACACTGCTTGCAGTGGATGTGGAAAGATACTGCTTGCAAGTGGTCAATTCTTTTTGCGGTAGATAAATCATTTTATAATCAAAAATATAGAAACTTTTGTTTTTCGACTTTTTCGAAAAATAGCTAGTTTAGCGGGAAATCACTAAAAACCGCTAAAATTGGAACCCCCATATCATCCAAACGATAAAAGCTACAGATGTGATATATATATCGTTGAAAAGGTATTTTAAAGGGCTCTTAGGAATACCTTTAGTGTTTTTTTAAGATAAAAGGTAAACAGCAAGAGGTGAAATAAGGTATTTTTTCCCGCATTAAGGCGATTTTTGTGAAAACGCAAGTAATGATTTTTTCTAATTTTCAATATATTGTAGTTTGTAAAATTTCGATGTGTTTGGAAGATATTACCTGTTAACAGAATATATACGTTTTGCTTAGAATTGGAATAGGTCAGCAGCAACAACGTGTCGTAGCAGCCAGAGCTTGAGAGTTCTGTTAGATTTTGACAAAATTGTACCGTCAAAATATATTGCAATTTTCATAACTTTTGATATCTTACTCCAAAATTTCTGATATCTTATAAAAAAAACCTCTTTACGAGGTAAAAGTCTAGTGACGAAAACATTTTATTGCACCAAAATTTCTGATATCCAATTTTGTGACGAATAATATTAAGTTTTACTTAAAAATTACTACAAAAAAATTTTTTTGTCACTCGGCACATTGCGCTAATTTCTTCATACCTAATAAATATATATTTTTTGCGCAGTGCCGAGTGACAAAAAAATTTTTTTGTAGTAATTTTTAAGTAAAACTTAATATTATTCGTCGTGATTGACTTCCTGTTGCCGTATCATTATTCTGTAACTGTAAAAACCAAGTGCTGATACAGTCTTCTTGAGATCTTTTTTTGATAGAGGGTCACATTGAGGAATGTCAATGTCATAACCATCTTCCCCGTTACAAAAAAGTAAAGGATATTGTAAAGCGTCATACGAACGGTGTAATTCGCTGATATGTTTCAGTTTTTTATCATGACTCTCAATTACAATATCTCTTTTCTCAAATTGTTGACCGACTATGACCAAAGCCACTTCACTTACTTGTGGTGCATTAAAGCGACCCTTGTGAGCACCGGCTGGTTTTTTTTCGGCATGAATGACCATTTTGTAATCTTTACAATCTTTTGGCACTTTTTGAAGAGCAGTTTTGAAATCGTTGACGTAAGGATCGTATAGATTGCAGTGCCTTAACTAATTCTAATTGCACATCAGAGTTATGTTTACACCTTAAATTGGCTTCTTTGTCATCTTCACCAACGAAATATATTTGAAAAAATTTTTCATCGCCTTTAGAATATGGCCAAAGGCTTCCAACTAAATGATAGACTTGACCCTGAACTTTAAATGTTGGCATATAATTACCCTCTCTAATAATTTTTGTTTTTCCAAATGAAGTCATTTGAAAGCAATTATTGTACTTTCTAATGCAATTCATGAAGTGGACATGGCTGTGATGACTACCAATTATAAGGCTTTTGAGAGGCTCAGGTAAAGCTTTTAGAGGGGGAAGTTGAACTTTTCCTTCTTTGCAGCAAATACCTTTTGGCTCTAATTTCCATTTTAAAGCACTACAAAATTTGCACTTTTGATCCATTTTACCTAATGTAATCATTTTATCGGTGCTATATGCCGTTCCGAAATTATAATTGAAGGCGGAGTTTACCTTAATGCTCCATGGACGCAAGCGTCTTTGATTTCGTGCAGTTGGGTTTTTAGCCTGATATCTGGCTGCTGAAGCTTGATGCACTTCAGGATGCTCAGCCTGATATCTGGCTGCCGAAGCTTGATGCACTTCAGGATGCTCAGCCTGATATCTGGCTGCTGAAGCTTTATGCACTTCAGGATGCTCAGCCTGATATTTAGCTACTGCAGCTTGGTTCACATCAGGATGCTCAGCCTGATATCTGGCTGCTGAAGCTCGATGCACTTCAGGATGCTCAGCCTGATATCTGGCTGCTGAAGCTTGATGCTCTTCATTTTGACTCCAGGAAAATTAGGAACATCTGACCCACGCTTCCTTCGTTGAAACTTATTGTTAGTCCATATGTAATAGGACGGCACTTCAACATACAAAAGTGTTTTTGCAAAGGGGTCAACCTTGCAAAGTTCAAAAAAGCCCGTTAATGTCGTTTTAGACGGATTGTTGATCTTATCAGCAAATTCATTGCGTTTATTTGGGTTAAAGGTTACACGCTGGCCATTTTCCAAGTGTACACTTAATTGAAAGATAGCCGGAAACCGTTCATGTATGGGAAATGCTAGAATTCTCCATACTGCTTCAGAACTGCTTATATCACTGCGGACGGCAGTCCGCGCTAGTGACGAAAGCAGCACGAAGGGTGCGAAAGGCGACTAGCATATATACACAGGAAGAATGGAAAATTTGCTATGACTGTCCTAACGGATTGAATTATATACCGATCGAAAGGTATCAATCTAACTTAAAAATGTGCATACTAAGACTTTTGAAACCTTACATGGTTCGTGAGATAAACAGGTGTAAGTGGGAGGGACAAAATTTAAATGATTGGAGCAAATGGGGCCGTTGGAGCCTTTTAAATTTTTTTTATAATTTTTGACTATACTTATCAAAAATACGCGTCGAATGACACCTTGATCATCAAAATCCGACCACTGGTTCAGAAGATAATAAATTTCGAAATTTTTGGTGCCCATTTCAAAACGAGATGAAAAGTCAGTCTGTTTGTTTGTTTGTTTGTATAGATCAAAGCGTTGATTTAGCTTAAAAGTTTGAATGAGGACTTGTTCCCGATAAAAAATCTAGAAACGTTTGTTTTACGACTTTTTCGAAAAATTGCTAGTTTAGCGGGAAATCGCTAAAAACCGCTAAAATTGAAACCTCCATAGCATCCAAACGATAGTTTTTTTTTAAGTAAAAAGGTAAACAGCTACAGGTGAAATAAGGTATTTATTTCCACATTTTGGCGATTTAAGAAAAATCTACACATCAAATCACTTTTAAATATACTGCATGTTGTAGAGAATTCAATTACGCGTTTTTTGACATATAACACATATCTGTCAAAATTCGTTTGGGCAAGATATTACCTATTAACTGAATATACCTTACACCTTTACACTACTGCATGTACATATGCAGTATGTACACTGCTTGCAGTGGATGTGGAAAGATACTGCTTGCAAGTGGTCAATTCTTTTTGCGGTAGATAAATCATTTTATAATCAAAAATATAGAAACTTTTGTTTTTCGACTTTTTCGAAAAATAGCTAGTTATCGGGAAATCACTAAAAACCGCTAAAATTGGAACCCCCATATCATCCAAACGATAAAAGCTACAGATGTGATATATATATCGTTGAAAAGGTATTTTAAAGGGCTCTTAGGAATACCTTTAGTGTTTTTTTAAGATAAAAGGTAAACAGCAAGAGGTGAAATAAGGTATTTTTTCCCGCATTAAGGCGATTTTTGTGAAAACGCAAGTAATGATTTTTTCTAATTTTCAATATATTGTAGTTTGTAAAATTTCGATGTGTTTGGAAGATATTACCTGTTAACAGAATATATACGTTTTGCTTAGAATTGGAATAGGTCAGCAGCAACAACGTGTCGTAGCAGCCAGAGCTTGAGAGTTCTGTTAGATTTTGACAAAATTGTACCGTCAAAATATATTGCAATTTTCAAAACTTTTGATATCTTACTCCAAAATTTCTGATATCTTATAAAAAAAACCTCTTTACGAGGTAAAAGTCTAGTGACGAAAACATTTTAATGCACCAAAATTTCTGATATCCAATTTTGTGACGAATAATATTAAGTTTTACTTAAAAATTACTACAAAAAAATTTTTTTGTCACTCGGCACATTGCGCTAATTTCTTCATACCTAATAAATATATATTTTTTGCGCAGTGCCGAGTGACAAAAAAATTTTTTTGTAGTAATTTTTAAGTAAAACTTAATATTATTCGTCACAAAATTGGATATCAGAAATTTTGGTGCATTAAAATGTTTTCGTCACTAGACTTTTACCTCGTAAAGAGGTTTTTTTTATAAGATATCGACCACTCTCATAAAGTTTAACTTCATCCTTTTTATCTTCGATAGTATATGAAGCTTGGTCACTGCCCTTATTTACATATTTGCAAACATATTTAATGCTCTTTACAGAACTGCAGTACTCTACATTTATGTGTGCTTCAAATGTTCGTAGCAGCACACTATTGTAAGGTACAACCCAGCGATTATCAATAATGTTTCCTTTAACATTAGCAGTAAGGCCTTTATCATTTGGTGCTCTTCGTCGATATTGAGGATAACCATCATTTCCCGTTATACTGTCTTTACGGAACTGTCGGGGATATTTTTTGATGCATTTTCCTTGAATCATACATGGAGAACTTTGGTTCATATTACCGCAAGGTCCATGAATCATATTAGATTTGACAATATCATATAACAGAGGATCCTGTTTTGGATCTGGAATTTCTGCAAATATAATGCCATCAATCTGATCAGGCATAATCTTGTTTTCTAACCATAACAATAAATGTACATGGGGTAGACCTCGTTTTTGCCACTCTATTGTATACATGAAGCATTTCACTTCACCAAACAAAGCGCCTTTGTTTAATAACGACATTAATGCTTTAACTTTTAAATGAAAGACTCGAGCTATAACATCATGACGATCTTGAGATCTTTGCCCAGGCAATAATGCATTGGTTATATCTTCCCATTTTGGATTACAGGTGAATGTAATAAAGAGATCAGGACGACCATAATTTCGAACATAAGTCATTGCATCCTGAGTCTTTTCATGCATATACCGTGCTGAGCCAGTGAACGTAGATGGTAAGATTACCATCTCACCAAGTTGATCAATATTTACATCTTCCTTGCTTATGGCATCTTTAAGATGTATATAGCTATCAGCTCTTAACTGTGCTTGATTGTGCCGAATAAAATTGAGTCTTTCAGTTTCAATTTTAGCGTACATATCAACCAAAAATTGACTGAACAAAGATCGGCAATAAATCAAATGATTGACTTCCTGTTGCCGTATCATTATTCTGTAACTGTAAAAACCAAGTGCTGATACAGTCTTCTTGAGATCTTTTTTTGATAGAGGGTCACATTGAGGAATGTCAATGTCATAACCATCTTCCCCGTTACAAAAAAGTAAAGGATATTGCAAAGCGTCATACGAACGGTGTAATTCGCTGATATGTTTCAGTTTTTTATCATGACTCTCAATTACAATATCTCTTTTCTCAAATTGTTAACCGACTATGACCAAAGCCACTTCACTTACTTGTGGTGCATTAAAGCGACCCTTGTGAGCACCGGCTGGTTTTTTTTCGGCATGAATGACCATTTTGTAATCTTTACAATCTTTTGGCACTTTTTGAAGAGCAGTTTTGAAATCGTTGACGTAAGGATCGTATAGATTGCAGTGCCTTAACTAATTCTAATTGCACATCAGAGTTATGTTTACACCTTAAATTGGCTTCTTTGTCATCTTCACCAACGAAATATATTTGAAGAAATTTTTCATCGCCTTTAGAATATGGCCAAAGGCTTCCAACTAAATGATAGACTTGACCCTGAACTTAAATGTTGGCATATAATTACCCTCTATAATAATTTTTGTTTTTCCAAATGAAGTCATTTGAAAGCAATTATTGTACTTTCTAATGCAATTCATGAAGTGGACATGGCTGTGATGACTACCAATTATAAGGCTTTTGAGAGGCTCAGGTAAAGCTTTTAGAGGGGGAAGTTGAACTTTTCCTTCTTTGCAGCAAATACCTTTTGGCTCTAATTTCCATTTTAAAGCACTACAAAATTTGCACTTTTGATCCATTTTACCTAATGTAATCATTTTATCGGTGCTATATGCCGTTCCGAAATTATAATTGAAGGCGGAGTTTACCTTAATGCTCCATGGACGCAAGCGTCTTTGATTTCGTGCAGTTGGGTTTTTAGCCTGATATCTGGCTGCTGAAGCTTGATGCACTTCAGGATGCTCAGCCTGATATCTGGCTGCCGAAGCTTGATGCACTTCAGGATGCTCAGCCTGATATCTGGCTGCTGAAGCTTTATGCACTTCAGGATGCTCAGCCTGATATTTAGCTACTGCAGCTTGGTTCACATCAGGATGCTCAGCCTGATATCTGGCTGCTGAAGCTCGATGCACTTCAGGATGCTCAGCCTGATATCTGGCTGCTGAAGCTTGATGCACTTCATTTTGACTCCAGGAAAATTAGGAACATCTGACCCACGCTTCCTTCGTTGAAACTTATTGTTAGTCCATATGTAATAGGACGGCACTTCAACATACAAAAGTGTTTTTGCAAAGGGGTCAACCTTGCAAAGTTCAAAAAAGCCCGTTAATGTCGTTTTAGACGGATTGTTGATCTTATCAGCAAATTCATTGCGTTTATTTGGGTTAAAGGTTACACGCTGGCCATTTTCCAAGTGTACACTTAATTGAAAGATAGCCGGAAACCGTTCATGTATGGGAAATGCTAGAATTCTCCATACTGCTTCAGAACTGCTTATATCACTGCGGACGGCAGTCCGCGCTAGTGACGAAAGCAGCACGAAGGGTGCGAAAGGCGACTAGCATATATACACAGGAAGAATGGAAAATTTGCTATGACTGTCCTATCGGATTGAATTATATACCGATCGAAAGGTATCAATCTAACTTAAAAATGTGCATACTAAGACTTTTGAAACCTTACATGGTTCGTGAGATAAACAGGTGTAAGTGGGAGGGACAAAATTTAAATGATTGGAGCAAATGGGGCCGTTGGAGCCTTTTAAATTTTTTTTATAATTTTTCACTATACTTATCAAAAATACGCGTCGAATGACACCTTGATCATCAAAATCCGACCACTGGTTCAGAAGATAATAAATTTCGAAATTTTTGGTGCCCATTTCAAAACGAGATGAAAAGTCAGTCTGTTTGTTTGTTTGTTTGTATAGATCAAAGCGTTGATTTAGCTTAAAAGTTTGAATGAGGACTTGTTCCCGATAAAAAATCTAGAAACGTTTGTTCTACGACTTTTTCGAAAAATTGCTAGTTTAGCGGGAAATCGCTAAAAACCGCTAAAATTGAAACCTCCATAGCATCCAAACGATAGTTTTTTTTTAAGTAAAAAGGTAAACAGCTACAGGTGAAATAAGGTATTTATTTCCACATTTTGGCGATTTAAGAAAAATCTACACATCAAATCACTTTTAAATATACTGCATGTTGTAGAGAATTCAATTACGCGTTTTTTGACATATAACACATATCTGTCAAAATTCGTTTGGGCAAGATATTACCTATTAACTGAATATACCTTACACCTTTACACTACTGCATGTACATATGCAGTATGTACACTGCTTGCAGTGGATGTGGAAAGATACTGCTTGCAAGTGGTCAATTCTTTTTGCGGTAGATAAATCATTTTATAATCAAAAATATAGAAACTTTTGTTTTTCGACTTTTTCGAAAAATAGCTAGTTATCGGGAAATCACTAAAAACCGCTAAAATTGGAACCCCCATATCATCCAAACGATAAAAGCTACAGATGTGATATATATATCGTTGAAAAGGTATTTTAAAGGGCTCTTAGGAATACCTTTAGTGTTTTTTTAAGATAAAAGGTAAACAGCAAGAGGTGAAATAAGGTATTTTTTCCCGCATTAAGGCGATTTTTGTGAAAACGCAAGTAATGATTTTTTCTAATTTTCAATATATTGTAGTTTGTAAAATTTCGATGTGTTTGGAAGATATTACCTGTTAACAGAATATATACGTTTTGCTTAGAATTGGAATAGGTCAGCAGCAACAACGTGTCGTAGCAGCCAGAGCTTGAGAGTTCTGTTAGATTTTGACAAAATTGTACCGTCAAAATATATTGCAATTTTCAAAACTTTTGATATCTTACTCCAAAATTTCTGATATCTTATAAAAAAAACCTCTTTACGAGGTAAAAGTCTAGTGACGAAAACATTTTAATGCACCAAAATTTCTGATATCCAATTTTGTGACGAATAATATTAAGTTTTACTTAAAAATTACTACAAAAAAATTTTTTTGTCACTCGGCACATTGCGCTAATTTCTTCATACCTAATAAATATATATTTTTTGCGCAGTGCCGAGTGACAAAAAAATTTTTTTGTAGTAATTTTTAAGTAAAACTTAATATTATTCGTCGTGATTGACTTCCTGTTGCCGTATCATTATTCTGTAACTGTAAAAACCAAGTGCTGATACAGTCTTCTTGAGATCTTTTTTTGATAGAGGGTCACATTGAGGAATGTCAATGTCATAACCATCTTCCCCGTTACAAAAAAGTAAAGGATATTGTAAAGCGTCATACGAACGGTGTAATTCGCTGATATGTTTCAGTTTTTTATCATGACTCTCAATTACAATATCTCTTTTCTCAAATTGTTGACCGACTATGACCAAAGCCACTTCACTTACTTGTGGTGCATTAAAGCGACCCTTGTGAGCACCGGCTGGTTTTTTTTCGGCATGAATGACCATTTTGTAATCTTTACAATCTTTTGGCACTTTTTGAAGAGCAGTTTTGAAATCGTTGACGTAAGGATCGTATAGATTGCAGTGCCTTAACTAATTCTAATTGCACATCAGAGTTATGTTTACACCTTAAATTGGCTTCTTTGTCATCTTCACCAACGAAATATATTTGAAAAAATTTTTCATCGCCTTTAGAATATGGCCAAAGGCTTCCAACTAAATGATAGACTTGACCCTGAACTTTAAATGTTGGCATATAATTACCCTCTCTAATAATTTTTGTTTTTCCAAATGAAGTCATTTGAAAGCAATTATTGTACTTTCTAATGCAATTCATGAAGTGGACATGGCTGTGATGACTACCAATTATAAGGCTTTTGAGAGGCTCAGGTAAAGCTTTTAGAGGGGGAAGTTGAACTTTTCCTTCTTTGCAGCAAATACCTTTTGGCTCTAATTTCCATTTTAAAGCACTACAAAATTTGCACTTTTGATCCATTTTACCTAATGTAATCATTTTATCGGTGCTATATGCCGTTCCGAAATTATAATTGAAGGCGGAGTTTACCTTAATGCTCCATGGACGCAAGCGTCTTTGATTTCGTGCAGTTGGGTTTTTAGCCTGATATCTGGCTGCTGAAGCTTAATGCACTTCAGGATGCTCAGCCTGATATCTGGCTGCCGAAGCTTGATGCACTTCAGGATGCTCAGCCTGATATTTAGCTACTGCAGCTTGGTTCACATCAGGATGCTCAGCCTGATATCTGGCTGCTGCAGCTCTGACCGCTTCGGGATGGTCAGCCTTAAATTTTTCTTTTGAAGCCTTTAATTGCTTATTTCTTATTCTGTCAGATACTCGAGCTCGCCCTTTCACTGGTTTTTTTTGAGTAGAAGATGTGTTTTGAGCAGAAGAATTTGCAATATCCAAAGTTTCTAAAGGGATATAAGCATCATAGTGCCCATTAGAAAGTCCGCCAGAAAAGCGTACTCTTTTTATTGGATCTCCTGTTCTTCCAAGTCGTGCCATTAATGTGCAATCATTGAAAACTTCAATATTAATGCCATACAATTCCGCAGCTGCCATTAGCTCAGCTACTGAACCATATGTGTGAGGTTGCATCATTTGTATCTCATATTCTGAGGAACTGTCAAAAATTTCTCCCTCAGAGTTTGAAGTATGTAGATGTAGGTCATTCCAATGCTCAACCACATAACATACTATTTCCTGGCGAATATTATAAAAACATTCTTGGGTGCCATTTAAAAGAAAGGAAGTATACCTAAAAAGGCAAGCTCCGTCGCCTATGATAGGAACTATAGAGTGTGGCTTCATTTCACCCTCTATACTTAGATATTCAGTATTCATAATGACTTTAAGTAGAAAACTAAGGAAGCTCCAAATTTCTTTTAGTCTATAGAATACAGAGTTGTACTACTTATATACTCGAAATATATAAGACTCAAAGTACAACAAATTATCTAGACAATATTAAAAAATATTGCAAATTTATAAGTAGTCTGTATAACTACAGACCTATAGTATTTGCACTAAGAATGTATTAGGCAGAGAATACTACAAATACTTAGAGCAATAATAAAAATTATTGATAAATATTTATATCGAAAAATATCAACTATTTTAAAAAATAGTGATTTCAAATTTAACGATATTATATGGTACAATTTAAATATCTAAAATTAATAATTATACGTAAACTTATAATATTTATTGTACCAAGTTTGCAAATTTGGAATGTACCAAATTTGCATGAAGTCTGTATAAAAACAGGCTTGTATTTTATGCACTAAAAATAAATTTGGCAGAAAATACTATAAATACTTAGAGCAATAATAAAAATAATTGATAAATATTTATATCGAAAAATATCAACTATTTTAAAAAATAGTGATTTCAAAATTAACGATATTATATGGTACAATTTAAATATCTAAAATTAATATTTATTCGTAAACTAATAATATTTATTGTACCAAGTTTGCAAATTTGGAATGTACCAAATTTGCATGAAGTCTGTATAAAAACAGGCTTGTATTTTATGCACTAAAAATAAATTTGGCAGAAAATACTAAAAATATTTAGAGCAATAATAAAAATTATTGATAAATATTTATATCGAAAAATATCAACTATTTTAAAAAATAGTGATTTCAAAATTAACGATGTTATATGGTTCAATTTAAATATCTAAAATTAATATTTATTCGTAAACTAATAATATTTATTGTACCAAGTTTGCAAATTTGGAATGTACCAAATTTGCATAAAGTCTGTATAAAAACAGGCTTGTATTTTATGCACTAAAAATAAATTTGGCAGAAAATACTACAAATATTTAGAGCAATAATAAAAATTATTGATAAATATTTATATCGAAAAATATCAACTATTTTAAAAAATAGTGATTTCAAAATGAACGATATTATATGGTACAATTTAAATATCTAAAATTAATAATTATACGTAAACTAATAATATTTATTGTACCAAGTTTGCAAATTTAGAATGTACCAAATGTGCATGAAGTCTGTATAAAAACAGACAAAGAGTACGGTATAATTCAATAATTGCACCAAGACTCTATTAAATTAAACTTTTAGGTAACTTACGTGAATAAAAAAGAAGAAATAGCTTTCTTTCACTTTTCACTATTTCGCAGAAAACTACGCGTCAAATACAAACAAATCCATACAAACATAAATACAAATGCACAGAATATATGTTTTTAATATTAAACTTGCCAATGTTTGTAAAAAATTGACAATTACTCAAAATTAGAACTTGAGACAAAAACCATATATAAATGCATGTATCTTATTAGATTATTTGTTCGATTTTCTTGTATATTTAGCTGTGCAGCCACTCAACACGTTAATCACCGAAATTTTGCTAAGTTCCGTTATAGTCAAATGTCTATGTATGTACATGCATACATCTGGGCTGCCAGGTCGATCAAATCTGTAACATAGCAGCGGTATGGGCTTTTATTATTATGATCATTATTATTATTTATTAGCATTTATATTATTACTATTTGCATTAATGTGGTATGTTTTAATGTCATACTGCTATTTATTTAGCATAAGTATCATTTTTTGTTTGCATAAGTATAATTTCTCTGTAAAAATATAAAATCGATAGCATCGATATCGATATTATACTCTTGCAGAGAAATAATAATGGTTTTCCGGAAACAACTTTAGATTTGATTTAGATTTTAGCACAAACAATAAACGATAATAAGGTTATCACATCAATCTTGTCATTTTAAATTAAAAGGAATTAACCGCATTATTAAATTTTAAATATTAAATTTAATTACATTATAATTATTATTATTTATCAAAAATGTAATTTGGAAACAAAGATCTGCAACATTTGCGATAGCCTAATAAATATAATTAAATTAAATGTAATATTCAAAATATAGTAATGCAATTAAATTCCTGTTGTTTTTAAATGGTAAGATTCATGTGATTGCTTAAATATTGTTTTTCCTTTGTTTTTCGTTAAATTGTCTGTAAGAATTTAATATCAATATCATCATATCGGTACAAACTGCGCAAATCGAACATACATACATTTGTTCATTTGGATGACGGTGTGAGTGCTCAACAACAGGCACAGCTACTTCCACAAATACAACAGCACCATCAACAAAAACACTAAAACTACTTCTACAACAACAACAACTGCAACAGCACCTCAACACAATAGAAGCCGCCAAAGGGGCAGCTCCCTTAGCTGCAAAACTAAAACAAAGTAAATAAAATAAATTGAAAATGTAAACATAAAACAAACAAGTGGGAAAGGCTATAGTCGAGCTCCCGACTATAGGATACCCGTTACTTACCTAAATAAATTAAACTTTTGTTTTTATTGCATGCTTTTAGGCACTTTTATTGCTTAAAAGCTTTAATCAGCCAGTACCACCTTTATCTTTGTCCGATCTTGTTGGCATTTAGTAGGATGATAGGTAATAATAATAGCTAACGTTCACCGTTTAAAAAAAACCTAATATTTTGAAAACTGTGCGTGTGGTGGATTTTCGCGATTTACGTAGGCGGAAAGGGGCGTGGCAAAATTTTGAAACAAACTTGACCTGCGTGGGGTTTATAGAAATCTGTGTGCCAAATTTGGTTGCTCTAGCTCTTATAGTCTCTGAGATCTAGGCGCTCACACAGACGGACGGACGGACAGACGGACATGGCTATATCGACTCGGCTGTTGATGCTGATCAAGAATATATATACTTTATAGGGTCGGAGATGCTTCCTTCTCCCTGTTACATACATTGCAACGAATACAATATCCCCTTTTACTTATTTTTAATAAGCAACGGGTATAAAAATAATAAAGGCTAATTTGCATCAAATTTTTCCTTTGGCTGCTATATGATATAGTCATCTGACCTTCCCAAACATACAATCTGTGAGTTTGGATGAGATATCTAAAGAAGCAATAAAGTTCTTCATACTATTTACTCATACGTATTACAACAATTCATAATCATTGTTATAACTATTATTACTGTACATTGTACATGGTATTACATTGGAATTATTATTATTATTATTACAATTGTTTTACATTATTATCAAAAACTAAAACAGCTATGTCGCCAGATAGACCAAGACATATTTTCAGATCCATCTCCTCGGTGGAATCGTCTTGGCTCTTTGGCGATGCTTGAGGGCCAGTGCATGTTCTAAGTCAGCAGTGTCGTTCATCAGACGCTCTAAAAAGTATAAAATAAATCGATATTAGTTGAACTATTTATTAAAAATTATTTTCGCCACTTACTGTGCTCATGCCAAATAGCTTGTGACTATTATTATTAGAATTATTGTTATTATTATGATTATTGTTGTTATTAGGATTATGATTATTATTATTTATTTATTAATTATTTATTATTATTATTATTTTTATTGTTTATTATTATTATTATCTTTATTATTTTTGTGTTTATTATTCTTATTATTATACCCGTTACTTATTAAAAATAAGTAAAAGGGGATATTGTATTCGTTGCAATGTATGTAACAGGGAGAAGGAAGCATCTCCGACCCTATAAAGTATATATATTCTTGATCAGCATCAACAGCCGAGTCGATATAGCCATGTCCGTCAGTCCGTCCGTCCGTCTGTCCGTCCGTCCGTCTGTCCGTCTGTCCGTCTGTGTGAGCGCCTAGATCTCAGAGACTATAAGAGCTAGAGCAACCAAATTTTGCACACAGATTTCTATAAACCCCACGCAGGTCAAGTTTGTTTCAAAATGTTGCCACGCCCCTTTCCGCCTCCGTAAATCGCGAAAATCCACCACACGCACAGTTTTCAAAATATTAGGTTTTTTTAAACGGTGAACGTTAGCTATTATTATTACCTATCATCCTACTGAATCCCAACAAGATCGGACAAAGATAAAGGTGGTACTGGCTGATTAAAGCTTTTAAGCAATAAAAGTGCCTAAAAGCATGCAATAAAAAAAGTTTAATTTATTTAGCTAAGTAACGGGTATCCTATAGTCGGGAGCTCGACTATAGCCTTTCCCACTTGTTATTTATTATTATCATTGTCATTTTGTTATTTTTTCAATTTAAAGGTAGGGCTGGAAGGGTATATGAGGTTGGGAATGGAGTTGGGGATGTGGTTGGGACAGAGACTGAGGCTGGAAATGGATCACCTTTTTTTCTAGATTATTTAATTTTTTATTTATTTCATTTATATTATCCTGCAACTTATTTTGATTGACTTGCATCTTTTTTATATTTATACCCGTTACTTATTAAAATTAAGTAAAAGGGGATATTGTATTCGTTGCAATGTATGTAACAGGGAGAAGGAAGCATCTCCGACCCTATAAAGTATATATATTCTTGATCAGCATCAACAGCCGAGTCGATATAGCCATGTCCGTCTGTCCGTCTGTCCGTCTGTGTGAGTTCAAAGATCTCAGAGACTATAAGAGCTAGAGCAACCAAATTTGGCACACAGATTTCTATAAACCCCACGCAGGTCAAGTTTGTTTCAAAATTTTGCCATGCCCCTTTCCGCCTCCGTAAATCGCGAAAATCCACCACACGCATAGTTTTCAAGATATTATGTTTTTTTAAACGGTGAACGTTAGCTACTGTTATTACCTATCATCCTATTAAATCCCAAAAAGATCGGACAAACAGAAAGGTGGTACTGGCTGATTAAAGCTTTTAAGCAATTAAAATGCCTAAAAGCATGCAATAAAAAAATTTTAATTTGTTTATGTAAGTAACGGGTATCCTATAGTCGGGAGCTCGACTATAGCCTTTCCCACTTGTTATGTTTATATTATTTAGTGTTTTGATTATTTGATTTATGTTTTTTTGTTTTAGTTGAAGCTGGTGCTCCGTTTTTTTGGGTTTCAACAGCTTCTTGTTTTTTGCCTGTTGTTGCTTTTTTTCTTTTGGTTGCTGTGGTTGCTGTTGTTGTTGTTGTTGTAGTAGTGGTAGTTGATGTTCTTGGTTATGGCGCTGTTGTTGTCTTTGTTGTTGGTGTAGAAGTTGTTGTGGCTGATCTTCAGAATATTGCTGTGGCATTGATAGTTGTCGTTGTTGTTGGACCCCATATGCAGCTCCGCACATCGACATCCACGGTTGCGGCTGTTGATGTTGTGGCTGCCATTGAGGTCGTGGCGTTGGCCGCTGCGAAAAATGGTTTTGATACATTTTTTTGTTGCCTTTGAATGTTTGCGTTTATATACGGTTGATGCGCGGTTAAATGAAATTAGCGATGGGGTAGCTAACGATATAATGATATCGATATTATATTCTTGCAGAGAAATTAAGCTCATGAAAATGAAAAACGACACTTAAACAATCTCAATAAACTTGTCATTTAAAATGGAAAGATGGAATGTGATTGCTTAAGTATCATTTTTGTTTGCATAAGTATAAATTATTTGTTAGAATTAAAATATATTATCGATATCATCATATACCGATATAAATCCGATCGCAATAGCAGCGGAAAAACGAACATATGTACATTAGAGTTGTGTCGTTTCATTCAGAAAAAGTTCAAATGAACGGTTCATTAAGATGAACGACTGAACTTATTCAGTCAATCATGAACTAAATCGTTCATTTCCAGTTGGTGAGTAATTTCTTTAAAAAAAATTAAAATTTCTTAGAGAAATGCAATTAGAGTTATATACATGGAGTTCCGCGATTGGATTCCATTCCTTCTTTATTTACTTGTAACAATGTTTCAATTTCATAAATTTTTAAGTTTGGAACATTGTGAAAGCGTATTTAAGCCCAAAATAAATATCCAATTTACTCTTTATTCTCATTTTCAATTAGTCAGGGTATAACTATAACACAAATAACTTAAAAGAATGTATCAAATCTAATTGGTATTTGTCGTCTATTCTAATAACAACTTAAACTTAAAACACATTTAACATTTGACAGTTGTAGCCTATTCACATTCTTAATCGTTCATAAGCAATCCACCGACTGATCAGAATAACCTATTCATTTTTCATCGTTTATGGCCAACTGAGTAGAAACCATCTCGTTCATAGTGGATTTAGTTCACGACTGAAAAATTAACGATTGAACTTATTCAGCAAATTGAACTTAAAAGCCTAACTGTAATGTACATACGACCAACTAAATAAAATAAAATAAATCCCCAAAACTTATTAGTCGCAGTGGACAATGCCACAACCCCAATGGCAGCCATAACAACAACCGTGGATGCAAGTGTGTGGGCTCCATATGGACTTCAACAACAACAGCAACCTCAACATTAGCTACAATTACTTTTACAAAACAACAGCACCAGTAACAACAACAGCAACTGCAACAACACCCTCAACAAAAGCAGCAGAAGCAGCCAAAAAAGCAGCAAAGGGAGCAACAACAAATACAGTACAAAAAAATTCTAAAAAGCAGCAGCCCCTTCATCTGCAAAATTCAACAAAATAACAAATAAAATAAATTAAAAATGTAAACATAAAAAAATAAACAAAATAATTTTATGGAAATAAATTAAGAAAATAAATAATATTGGAAAAAACTAAATTATTGTATTTTTATTTTTTAATACTAAAGGTTATAATTACACGATTATTTCTATGACACTTATATGATTAGTCATCCGACTTTGACCAAATTTGGTCAGAATGTACGCGACAGTCCCAGAATTACAATCTGTGAGTTTGGTTAAGATATCTTAAGAAACCAAAGAGTTTTTCATACTAAGCAATTCCACTAACTTTGACCCCGAAGTTGACCCACCTACTGAGGAAATTTCACAACTTACACACAAAACAATTTGTATGTGTCCGGCACGATCGATGCACCCATGATCGATCCCAAAACCTAAAACCTAAATAAAAATACCATAAATTTATTTATCGTTTATAATTTAAAGGTATTATAACAATTCATAATCTTTGTTATAACTATTATTACTGTACAATGGCCGTGTTCACCAGAACTAATCAATCAGTAATCATGTATTTTGTTTGTTCGATAACAAAGCATCACATCACAGAATTTCAGCGTACTATTTTGGTGATGAATTTTCAGTCATCATACATCACAAAATTTGAAATCATGATTGCTAATCACTGCATTTCACCAGAATAATCATGCAAATTTCATCGATTTTCTGTTGTCGATTTGTTCTGGTGAACACGGCCATTGTATATGGTATTACATTGGAATTATTATTATTATTATTACAATTGTTTTACATTATTATCAAAAACTAAAACAGCTATGTCGCCAGATAGACCAAGACATATTTTCAGATCCATCTCCTCGGTGGAATCGTCTTGGCTCTTTGGCGATGCTTGAGGGCCAGTGCATGTTCTAAGTCAGCAGTGTCGTTCATCAGACGCTCTAAAAAGTATAAAATAAATCGATATTAGTTGAACTATTTATTAAAAATTATTTTCGCCACTTACTGTGCTCATGCCAAATAGCTTGTGACTATTATTATTAGAATTATTGTTATTATTATGATTATTGTTGTTATTAGGATTATGATTATTATTATTTATTTATTATTTATTTATTATTATTATTATTTTTATTGTTTATTATTATTATTATCTTTATTATTTTTGTGTTTATTATTCTTATTATTATTTATTATTATCATTGTCATTTTGTTATTTTTTCAATTTAAAGGTAGGGCTGGAAGGGGATATGAGGTTGGGAATGGAGTTGGGGATGTGGTTGGGACAGAGACTGAGGCTGGAAATGGATCACCTTTTTTTCTAGATTATTTAATTTTTTATTTATTTCATTTATATTATCCTGCAACTTATTTTGATTGACTTGCATCTTTTTTATATTTATGTTTATATTATTTAGTGTTTTGATTATTTGATTTATGTTTTTTTGTTTTAGTTGAAGCTGGTGCTCCGTTTTTTTGGGTTTCATCAGCTTCTTGTTTTTTGCCTGTTGTTGCTTTTTTTCTTTTGGTTGCTGTGGTTGCTGTTGTTGTTGTTGTTGTAGTAGTGGTAGTTGATGTTCTTGGTTATGGCGCTGTTGTTGTCTTTGTTGTTCGTGTAGAAGTTGTTGTTGCTGTTCTTCAGAAAACTGCTGTTGCATATTAATGCAACTATTAAGTTGCCGTTGGTGTTGTTGTTGAGGGTGCTGTTGTGGAACTCCATATGGAGCCCCCCACATCGGCATCCACGGTTGCGGCTGTTGATATTGTGGCATTGGCCACTGCGAAAAATGGTTTTGATTCATTTTTTTGTATTTCAATTGTATGTATGTAAATTGGTTGCGCGGTTAAATGAAATTAGCGATGGGATGGGTGTCGATATGGTGGTATCGATATGATACTCTTGCAGAGAAATAATAATGGTATTCCGGAAACAATTTTAGATTTGATTTAGATTTATATACAAATCTAAATTTGTTCCCGGAATACCATTAATACTTATGCAAACGAAAAACGATACTAAAGTTATCACATTAATCTTGCCATTTCAAAATTTATTTATTTATTTATCAAAACTGTTCTGGCAGCAAACATTAATGAAAGCCTAATATAATTAAATTAAATGTAATATTCAAAATATAGTAATGCAATTCAATTCGTATTATTTTTAATAATAATACTTTTGCATAAGTATAAATTCTTTGTAAGAATATATTATCGATATCATCATATATCGATAAAAATCCGATCGCAATAACCGCACAAAAATGTTCATATGTATGTGAACTTAAATACAAAAAAATTAGTCCCCACAATTATTAGCAGTGCTCAATGCCACAACCCCAATGGCAGCCATAACAACAACAAAAACAACTGTGGATGCCAGTGTGTTGGCTCTATATGAACTTCAACAACAGCAACCTCAACAACAGCCACAATCCTTCTATAAAAACAGCAGCACCATCAAAAACTACTACAACAACTGCAACAGCACCCTCAACAAAAGCAACAGTAGCAGCCAAAGGAGCATTTACAAATACAGTAAAAAAAAAATCAAAAAAGCAGCAACAAAAATGAAATAAATTAAAAATGTAAACATACAATAAATAAATAAAAATAAAATAATATAAAAAAAAATAAATTTGGTATTTTTATTCTTACTAAAAATAAATTTGCATCCGATTCCTATGGCAGCTATATGATATAGTCATCCGACTTTGATCAAATTAGGTCAGTATGTAAGAGACAGTACAAAACATATAATCTGTAAGTTTGGTTGAGATATCGTAAGAAAAAAAAAAGTTTTTCATACTAAAGGTGTTTTTCATCGGATTGTTCCTATGGCAGCTATATGATATAGTCATCCGACTTTGACCAAATTTTGTCAGAATGTAAAGGACAGTCCCAAACATACAATCTGTGAGTTTGGTTGAGATATCTTAAGAAACAAAAAAGTTTTTCATACTAAGCAATTCCGTGACCTTTGACCCCGATTTGACCCACTTAGAGGTCGAATTTCGCAAAACGCCGTCTTATTGCACGATGAAATTATCTCATCTATGTTGTGTCAAAGTTTCAGCTCTCTATCTCTTACCGTTTGGGCTGCACGTTGATTCTCAGTCAGTCAGTGAGTCAGTCAGTGAGTCAGTCAGTGAGTCAGTCAGTCAGGACAAAGAGTTTTATATATATGAATATATTTTTTCTGGAGTAAATAGGTAAAAAAAAAAGTTTAAGAAAAATCTGCGTTTTAAATCACTTTAAAATATGTGATATATAGGCAATTTAATTCCGCGTTTTTTTTACACATAACACATATCTGTAAAAATTCGGTAAGGCCCGAAATTACCTATTATCATATTAACTATATAGACCTTTACTTTCCTTGATTAATTGCATGTTTACTGCTTGCTTAAAGTAACCAGTGCTGCCAGAAAGTTTAGTTTTGTTATGTGACAACGCGACTCTAACTTCTTCAAATAAGTTAATAATAGTCGTCTCTCTGTAAATTTATTTTATTTATTTGTCTTTACTATATAATTAATTAATAGCTTAATATTGCATACAGAAAATTTATCTTCATATTGTGCATTGTATGAGTACCTAGTGTTGCCAGACAGTTTGTTTTTGTTTAATAAGAATGCGGGGTATCATTTATTCAAATGAACTAAAATATTCGAATTTTGCTGCAACACATTCTAATTGTATGTTACTTTATTCTCTTATTAAATTGTTTAATTTTAAATTAAAAATTACCGACCAAAAATATAGAACAAATATATTTACATATTTATATGTCTGTATTATCGATATTAATATGCGTGCTAAATACGAAATCTATGTATATTAAAAAAAATAAAGTTATGGAATAGTTTTTAGTTCAATAAAATATTGTAATTTAACTTAATTAACAGCTAAAAAGGACATTGAATAAAAATAAAATTAATAAAGTGTCCGTCTACGCTCAGTTCAATACTGATATCGATAGTCGTTTTGTGTATCGCTACTCCTCTAAGTTTTCCTGTTTGCCATCACTAACTTGTAACGATCACTATAAAATGTATTCAGCAATTAACTGAATATATCTTTTACCTTTACACTACTGCATGTACATATGCAGTAAGTATGTACACTGCTTGCAGCGTAATGCGGAAATAAACTGCTTGCAAGTGGTGAATTCTTTTTGCGGCAGATAAATCATTGTATGATCAAAAATATAGAAACTTTTGACCAAATTAGGTCAGTATGTAAGAGACAGTACAAAACATATAATCTGTTAGTTTGGTTGAGATATCGTAAGAAAAAAAAAAGTTTTTCATACTAAAGGTGTTTTTCATCGGATTGTTCCTATGGCAGCTATATGATATAGTCATCCGACTTTGACCAAATTTTGTCAGAATGTAAAGGACAGTCCCAAACATACAATCTGTGAGTTTGGTTGAGATATCTTAAGAAACAAAAAAGTTTTTCATACTAAGCAATTCCGTGACCTTTGACCCCGATTTGACCCACTTAGAGGTCGAATTTCGCAAAACGCCGTCTTATTGCACGATGAAATTATCTCATCTATGTTGTGTCAAAGTTTCAGCTCTCTATCTCTTACCGTTTGGGCTGCACGTTGATTCTCAGTCAGTCAGTGAGTCAGTCAGTGAGTCAGTCAGTGAGTCAGTCAGTGAGTCAGTCAGTCAGGACAAAGAGTTTTATATATATAGATATATTTTTTCTGGAGTAAATAGGTAAAAAAAAAAGTTTAAGAAAAATCTGCGTTTTAAATCACTTTAAAATATGTGATATATAGGCAATTTAATTCCGCGTTTTTTTTACACATAACACATATCTGTAAAAATTCGGTAAGTCCCGAAATTACCTATTATCATATTAACTATATAGACCTTTACTTTCCTTGATTAATTGCATGTTTACTGCTTGCTTAAAGTAACCAGTGCTGCCAGAAAGTTTAGTTTTGTTATGTGACAACGCGACTCTAACTTCTTCAAATAAGTTAATAATAGTCGTCTCTCTGTAAATTTATTTAATTTATTTGTCTTTACTATATAATTAATTAATAGCTTAATATTGCATACAGAAAATTTATCTTCATATTGTGCATTGTATGAGTACCTAGTGTTGCCAGACAGTTTGTTTTTGTTTAATAAGAATGCGGGGAATCATTTATTCAAATGAACTAAAATATTCGAATTTTGCTGCAACACATTCTAATTGTATGTTACTTTATTCTCTTATTAAATTGTTTAATCTTAAATTAAAAATTACCGACCAAAAATATAGAACAAATATATTTACATATTTATATGTCTGTATTATCGATATTAATATGCGTGCTAAATACGAAATCTATGTATATTAAAAAAAATAAAGTTATGGAATAGTTTTTAGTTCAATAAAATATTGTAATTTAACTTAATTAACAGCTAAAAAGGACATTGAATAAAAATAAAATTAATAAAGTGTCCGTCTACGCTCAGTTCAATACTGATATCGATAGTCGTTTTGTGTATCGCTACTCCTCTAAGTTTTCCTGTTTGCCATCACTAACTTGTAACGATCACTATAAAATGTATTCAGCAAGAGGACGCTACAACGTAAGTATTTTTCTTGCATTTTTTTTAAATAAATTATATATGTTAAATATTAATGTATAAAACTCTTATTTTTATTTCAGAAGTGGGTTCCAGTTCCACAGCAGCAGTGGAGTGGCCGCGGGCGCGGCCGTGGACGCAGTTTTTGATGGCGCCAGTTTGGGCCGCAACCGGCATATGGCTCTTGTGAGTGCCGTTGCCACACAGTGTGCGGAAAGTGTTGTGAGGGGTGGGAGGCCGCTCCACCAGCAGCGGATCCACCAGCAGCGGCCCCACCAGCAGCGGCCCAAACGGCAGTCGTCGTCCCAGCATACCTTCAAAGTTTTTTTTCTAAGTCAAAAGGTAAAAAGGTACAGGTGAAATAAGGTATTTTTTCCGACATTTTGGCGATTTTAGAAAAATCTACACATCAAATCACCTTAAAATATGTTATATGTTATAGGCAATTTTATTCCGCGTTTTTTGACATATAACACATATCTGTCAAAATTCGTTTGGGAAAGATATTACCAATTAACTGAATATATCTTTTACCTTTACACTACTGCATGTACATATGCAGTAAGTATGTACACTGCTTGCAGCGTAATGCGGAAATAAACTGCTTGCAAGTGGTGAATTCTTTTTGCGGCAGATATATCATTGTATGATCAAAAATATAGAAACTTTTGTTCTACGACTTTTTCGAAAAATCGCTAGTTTAGCGGGAAATCGCTAAAAACCGCTAAAATTTTAAGTGGTCAATTCTATTTTCGGCAGATAAATCATTTTATAATCCAAAATATAGAAACGTTTGCTCTACGACTTTTTCGAAAAATCGCTAGTTTAGCGGGAAATCGCTAAAAACCGCTAAAAACCCCCATAGCATCCATACGATAGAAGCTACAGATGTGATATATATATCGTTGAAATGGTATTTCAAAAGGCTCTGAGGCATACCTTTAACGTTTTTGTTTTAAGTAAAAAGGTAAACAGCTACAGGTGAAATAAGGTATTTTTTCCCACATTTAGGCGATTTTTGAGAACATGCCAGTAATGTTTTTTTTTAAATTTTCAATAATTGTAGTTTGTAAAATTTCAATGTGTTTGGAAGATATTACCTGTTAACAGAATATAATCGTTTTACTTAGGATTGGAATAGGAAATCAGAAACAAAGTGTCGTAGCAGGCAGAGCTTGAGAGTGCTGTTAGCTTTTGTGCTTTGCATGTATATTTGTAAAAGGAACTAGTGTTGCCAGACAGTTTTTTTTTGCTTTTACACACAATAAACACCTTTTGACCAAGTTGTACCGTCAAAATATATTGAAATTTTTAAAATTACTGATATCTTACTCCAAAAAACATTTTCATGCGCCAAAATTTCTGATATCCATTTTTGTGACGAATAATATTAAGTTTTGCTTATAAATTACTAAAAAAAAATTTTGTCACTCGGCACATTGCGCTTATTTTTTCACACCTAATAAATTTTTTGTTTTTGCGCAGTGCCGAGTAACAAAATTTTTTTTTAGTAATTTATAAGCAAAACTTAATATTATTCGTCACAAAAATGGATATCAGAAATTTTGGCGCATGAAAATGTTTTCGTCACTAGACTTTTACCTCGTAAAGAGGTTTTTTTATAAGATATCAGAAATTTTTTAATAAGACATAGGAAGTTTTGACAATTGAAATATTTTTTTACAGTGTAACTTTGTCAATCGGTGTTTATTGTTTGTACAAGCAAAAAGAAACTGTCTGGCAACACTGTTTCTCTTTACTAACACACATGCCAACATGCCAAGCGCAAAATTTATCAGCACTCTCAAACTCTGGCTGCTATGACACTTTGTTGCTGCTGTCCTTTTCCAATTCAAAGTAAAACGTATATATTCAGTTAATAGGTTATATCTTCCAAACCAATCAACAAAAATTTATGCATGATGTATCAAAAAACGCGAAATATTAAAAGCTCAAACATATTCAAAATTAAAAAAAATCGCTAGCGGCGTTTTCTCGAAAACCGCCAAAATGTGGAAAAAATTACCTTTTTTCACCTGTAGCTTTTTACCTGTGTACTAGAAAAAAAGTTTGAACATATGCTTAAGAGCCCTTCAAAGTACCTTTCCAACGACATATAGATCATATCTGTAGCTTTCATAGTTTGGACACTATGGGGGTTTTTAGTTTTAGCGGTTTTTAGCGATTTCCCGCTAAACTAGCGATTTTTCGAAAAAGTCGTAGAACAAACGTTTCTAGATTTTTGAGCGGGAACAAGTCCTCATTCAAACTTTTAAGCTAAATTATCGCTTTGATACAAACAAACAAACAAACAAACAAACAAACAAACAAACAAACAAACATACTGACTTTTCATCTCATTTTCGGAAGGCGACTTAAAATTTCAAAATTAATTATTTTTTGAACCAGTTGTCCGATTTTGATGATCGAGGTGTCATTCGACGCGTATTTTTGATGAGAATTGTAAAAAATTCAACGAAAATTCAAAAAGGCTCCAACGGCCCCATTAGCTCCAATAATGTAAATTTTGCCCCTCCCACTTACACCTGTTTATCTCACGAACCAGGTGAGTTTGCAAAAGTCTTAGTATGCACACTTGTAAGTTTAATTAATACCTTTCGATCGGTATATAACTCGACCTGATCGGACAGTCATAGCAAGTCTTCCATTCTTCCTGTGTATATATGCTAGTCGCCTTCGCACCCTTCGTGCTGCTTTCGTCACTAGCGCGGACTGCCGTCCGCAGTGATAGGCCCGTTTCAGCTGCCGCTAATAGAAATACATAGTGCATAATAACGGCGTCACCGTTGCTCATCGTTGGCGTTATTTGCGTTTGGCTTCTCTTTGTGCGTGCATTCGTCGGTTTAGAAGCGCGAAAAGACATACATATATGTATATGAGCAGTGTCGCTTGCTGCTGAGTGTTGTTATTGTTGCAATTTCGACTTCTCCTTTGTGCGTGTGTTGTGCTGGAACGCTTGCAGAGAAAAACATATAAGCATACACAGCAAGCAGCTGAGCAGTGTCGACTGCTGCTGATTGTTGTTGTTGTCAATTTCGTCCATTTGTCTTGTGCATGCATTCGGCGTTAGAAGTAAAGCATACAGGCGCGCAGCGAACATACAGCTGCGGTCAAAAAAATAGTAGTGCTCTTTCTTTTACTAGAACAGCTATTGTAAGTCAAGTCTTCAAATTTAAAAATTATATTTGGAAAGGTCATCTAAATTCCGTTTGAATGATTTATAACTTTCCTTAACCCATTAAGTACCCATTAAAATATTCGAATTTTAAAAAAGGTCTACTTTTTCAACTTTTTTCCTCAATTTTTGCCAAAAAATGTTGGGATGCAAAAACATTTTTCAAACAATTTTAGGAGTAACTGCAAAAGAAATTTTTCAAAAATATTTTTGCTAGTATTTTTAATAATGTTTTGAAAACTGCAAAAAAGGCACTTTTTGCATGAAAATGAGGAAAAATGAGGACCTTGCTGGTCATGAGGATCAAGTAGATCTTGTGTATCAGCTTGAGATGCTCGTGTTAAACATTTCTCGTCTTAAAGAATCGCTCCAGGAGCGTACCGCGCCTCTCGACCCGTATGAACTAGAATGTCGGACGGAGATTTTAAATAGTTATGTTGAGGAGGCATTTAAAATACAGTGGGAAGTCGACAAAATCAATCCTGCTTTAGCATCTCGTGCGGATTTAGAGGAGCTTTGTGTGTCTACCAAGGTTCTGTTGCGGTCTTTAGGAGTGGTACCGAAGTCGCAGCCTTGTGCTAATTCCACAATTGTAGGATCGGTAGGACATCATCGAAAGCTGCCTTATATGAAACTGCCTAAATTCAGCGGAGAGTATTCAGAATATAAAAACTTTATTCGACTGTTTACGAGTTTGGTTGACAACGAGGATTCATTGTCAAATGTGGAAAAGTTCAACCACTTGTTGTCATGCCTGGAGAAGGACGCTCTGGGAACAGTAAAGGCATTCCAAGTGAATGACAGGAATTACCCTAAGGCATTAGACGCGTTAAATAGGGTGTATGATAATGAATCACTGCGGACGGCAGTCCGCGCTAGTGACGAAAGCAGCACGAAGGGTGCGAAGGCGACTAGCATATATATACAGGAAGAATGGAAAATTTGCTATGACTGTCCCATCAGGTCGAGTTATATACCGATCGAAAGGTATCAATTTAACTTACAAATGTGCATACTAAGACTTTAGGAAACTCACCTAGTTCTTGAGATAAACAGGTGTAAGTGGGAGGGGCAAAATTTAAATTATTGGAGCTAATGGGGCCGCTGGAGCCTTGTGGTCAACATTTTTAATTTTTTAATATTTCTTATAAAAATACGCGTCGAATGACACCTCAATCATCAAAATCCGACTACTGGTTCAAAAGATAAATTATTTTTTTGGTGTTCTTCTCAAAACGAGATGAAAAGTCAGTCTGTTTGTTTGTCTGTTTGTTTGTTTGTATGGATCAAATCGTTGTTTTAGCTTAAAAGTTTGAATGAGGACTTGTTCCCGCTCAAAAATCTAGAAACGTTTGTTCTACGACTTTTTCGAAAAATCGCTAGTTTAGCGGGATATCGCTAAAACCGCTAAAACTAAAAACCCCATAGCATCCAAACGATAGAAGCTACAGATGTGATCTATATATCATTTAAAAGGTATTTCTAAGGGCTATTAGACATACCTTCAAAGTTTTTTAAGAAAATAGGTAAACAGCCACAGGTGAAATAAGGTATTTTTCTCCACATTTTGGCGATTTAAGAAAAATCTACACATCAAATCACTTTTAAATATGTAGTATGTTGTCTTTTGACATACAACACCTATCTGTCAAAATTCGTTTGGGCAAGATATTACCTGTTGATTGAATATACCTTTTTCCTTTACACTACTGCATGTATACTACTGCATGCACACTACTTGCACTGCTTGCAGTGCATGTGGAAAGATACTGCTTGCAAGTGGTGAATTCTTTTTGCGGCAGATGAAACATTTTGTACTTCCGATTACAGCAAGATCGAAATATATTTATAAATATATATAATATATATTTTTTCTGGAGTAAATAGGTAAAAAAAAAAGTTTAAGAAAAATCTGCGTTTTAAATCACTTTAAAATATGTGATATATAGGCAATTTAATTCCGCGTTTTTTTTACACATAACACATATCTGTAAAAATTCGGTAAGGCCCGAAATAACCTATTATCATATTAACTATATAGACCTTTACTTTCCTTGATTAATTGCATGTTTACTGCTTGCTTAAAATAACCAGTGCTGCCAGAAAGTTTAGTTTTGTTATGTGACAACGCGACTCTAACTTCTTCAAATAAGGTAATAATAGTCGTCTCTCTGTAAATTTATTTTATTTATTTGTCTTTACTATATAATTAATTAATAGCTTAATATTGCATATAGAAAATTAATCTTCATATTGTGCATTGTATGAGTACCTAGTGTTGCCAGACAGTTTGTTTTTGTTTAATAAGAATGCGGGGTATCATTTATTCAAATGAACTAAAATATTCGAATTTTGCTACAACGCATTCTAATTGTATGTTACTTTATTCTCTTATTAAATTGTTTAATTTTAAATTAAAAATTACAGACCAAAAACATAGAACAAATATATTTCATATTTATATGTCTGTATTATCGATATTAATATGCGTGCTAAATACGAAATCTATGTATATTAAAAAAAATTAAGTTATGGAATAGTTTTTAGTTCAATAAAATATTGTAATTTAACTTAATTAACAGCTAAAAAGGACATTGAATAAAAATAAAATTAATAAAGTGTCCGTCTACGCTCAGTTGAGATTCTATGAATATCGATATTCAATACTGATATCGATAGTCGTTTTGTGTATCGCTACTCCTCTAAGTTTTCCTGTTTGCTATCACTAAGTTGTAACGATCACTATAAAATGTATTCAGCAAGAGGACGCTACAACGTAAGTATTTTTCTTGCATTTTTTTTTAAATAAATTATATATGTTAAATATTAATGTATAAAACTCTTATTTTTATTTCAGAAGTGGGTTCCAGTTCCACAGCAGCAGTGGAGTGGCCGCGGGCGCGGCCGTGGACGCGGTTTTGGATGGCGCCAGTTTGGGCAGCAACCGGCATATGGCTCCTGTGAGTGCCGTTGCCACACAGTGTGCGGAAAGTGTTGTGAGGGGTGGGAGGCCGCTCCACCAGCAGCGGCTCCACCAGCAGCGGCCCCACCAGCAGCGGCCCCACCAGCAGCGGCCCCACCAGCAGCGGCCCAAACGGCAGTCGTCGTCCCAGCAGCGGCCCCGCCTGGATGGGTCAGGATGGACGAACTGAGAGCCCAGGCGGCAATCCAGCAGACCCAATGGGCCCCATTGGACGCCGATGGGAATGTGGCACCGGCACAACCACGTCCGGTGGTCCAATGGGTACCATTGAACGCCGATGGTAATATTCCACCGGCACAACCCCGCCAGTAAAGTCTTTAAAAAATAAAGACTTGATTATTAAAGAAAAAATGTGTTTTATTTTGTATATGTTTGGGTTTTTTTCAGCATGTACACACTTATATTTAAAGTTCGCATGTGTGTATGTACATATGTACATATATACATACATACATGCGTGACGTCACAAACTCAGAATTTTGTTTGCGCGCTTTTTTTTCAAGCGAATTAAACGGGACTTTCTTTTATGCAGCCATTTTCATTTGCGACGAACTATCGAAAAGGTAAAAATACTACTGATTTGTGTTTGACGAACATGTTCGATGAACATGTTCGCCATTGGATACTGTGCTTTAAATAATTAAGCTCTAATTCAAAAACCATTAAAATTAAACAATTTTTTTTTAACATAATCAATGTTAGTCTTAAAATTATACTTGCAATTATAAAAATCAAGGGATAATCCCTGTTACAAACTGTGCCGCGCCGGCTGGCTCATCGGTTCTCAGGTGGAGTCCTATCCCTTGCCCTCAGTTCGCATAATCGATAACTACCCAGTAGAACCTGAATTCATGTGGTGAACAAATTGCACACAGCATTCAGCCGTTAAACTTCAGGGGTAAAGCTATAGCCCAAAGTCTACTAAGGTTTCAGGGCGAGACCCCTGAAAGCGTATAGAAAATGTCTATCGTTTTTTCCGGGGTACTTTTTGCTGCAAGAAAAGAAGTCCCTGCAGCTAACTTAACGTTGCCAACGCCTGGCAATAAATATCAAAAACACTTTTTATGAGTTTTAAACCATACTTTTCAGTAATTCTGTATTGTTAATAGAATTCATAATAAATGTAATATATTCAATAACTTATTTTATTAATTAAACATTTTAAAATATGGTAAAATGTTGTTTTATTATTAAATATTATTATCGTTGCGGTCATCGATAAATACAAAGGGCTGGCAATGATAGTATCGGCAATCGAAGACATTGCAGCCCTTCGTTTGTGTATTTCGTGATTAAAGTGCAATAATAAGGTAAGTTTTAATTATAAATATATGAATAAATGTTTATTTTAATTGTATTTGTAACCCAATAGATCGTCTGACTTAATTGCCCGATGACGAAGATCATACACTGTTGCAAGCAAGTCGAGAAGAGCATCACACGTAAGTAAATGAAACGTATAGCCAATTAAACACCAAATTTGTTTTAATTATTTCATTTTTTAGAATCAACTTGTAGGAAGCTGTTCAAAATAGAAGGTACGAAGATTGGCAAATCGCTCAGCAATAAGGTAAGAATTAATCAGTTTAATGTTATTGCAACAATCAATTAATTGATTCTAAATTTCAGATTAAGCCCATCAAGTAAATGATGTGGCCAATAGGAATGTGATAATATTTAAAATATTTTTAAGCTTATTTTTAAGTTAACTACAATTAAGTTTAAAATAAATGCATTAAAATAAAAAATTAAACAAAAATTTTGTGTGTATAAATTTTTGCCGCCGATTCGGCACAATTTTCCAATGGCCTACAGCAAGGGAAATTCCGGACAAAAATTCCCACCCCTGAAGAAGCGATGCAACATTTCGATACGCTTTCAGGGGTGACGGCCTGAAACCTTAGCGGAAGCTTCCGCCAAATCTTCCGCCAGCGTATACCGAATTACCCCGCTCACGCTAATGTAAAAGCGAATTAGAACTTTACATAAAGTGGCTGCACAGCTCCCCTGAACGTTCAGCTGGCATTCTTAACGTTTTTCGCTACAAAAGAGCCACTGGGTAATATACATCGATACACAAACATACGGAACTTTACAACACTTTCGCAACTAGAAAGCATAAAAAATAACAACAAACAAATGGTAACACAAGATGAATTATGTGAAGTGTTAACATTCGGTTGAAATTCCGTCATTCGATTGGTTGATTTTACATACAAATTTTATGCAGTAGACCCGCCAAGCTACACATACAGAGATAAAAGCAGCACGAAGGGTGCGAAGGCGACTAGCATATATACACAGGAAGAATGGAAAATTTGCTATGACTGTCCGATCAGGTTGAATTATATACCGATCGAAAGGTATCAATTTAACTTACAAATGTGCATACTAAGACTTTTGAAAACTCACTTGGTTCGTGAGATAAATAGGTGTAAGTGGGAGGGGCAAAATTTAAATGATTGGAGCTAATGGGGCCGCTGGAGCCTTTTGGTCAACATTTTTAATTTTTTAATATTTCTTATAAAAATACGCGTCGAATGACACCTCAATCATCAAAATCCGACTACTGGTTCAAAAGATAAATTATTTTGAAATTTTTAGTGTCCTTCCGAAAATGAAATAAAAAGCCAGTTTGTCTGTTTGTCCGTTTGTCTGTTTATTTGTTTGGATCAAATCGTTGATTTAGCTTAAAAGATTGAATGAGGACTTTTTCCAACTCAAAAATCTAAAAACGTTTGTTTTACGACTTTTTCGAAAAATCGCTAGTTTATAGGGAAATCGTTAAAACCGCTAGAATTGAAAGTGGTAAATTCTTTTTCCGGCAGATAAATCCTTTTATAATCAAAAATATAGATGCGTTTGTTCTACGACCTTTTCGAAAAATCGCCAGTTTAGCGGGAAATCGCTAAAAATTTATAAAATTGAAAGTGGTAAATTCTTTTTGCGGCAGATAAATCATTTTATAATCAAAGCTAGTGGACGGTGCTACAGTCGAGCATACTCGACTGTCGGAGACCCCGTACTTACTATGAAAAAAATTTTTCATACTAAGACTTGATTTTTGACTGATCGTTCCTATGGTAGCTTTTTGATATAGTGGTCCGATTCCAATCAAATTTGGTCAAGATGTATTTGATTATCCCATATGCATATACTGTCAGTTTGGTTGAGATATCTCAAAGCAAGGTGGATTTATATATGGTGGTGTATTCGTTTGACGTGCTCTCTTTTTCGGGGCACAAACGTCATTATGAAAGCAAACATCGTAGTGACCGGTTGTATTAAATTCTCTGAAAAATGCCCCGTGTGTGAAAAATACATATGCCGCTCGAACGCAAGTCGTTTGGTTTGTGTTTCCAGAGATATGAAAAGGAGACAAATAAATGCAACAGGAACTGTGGGAGCATGCACCGGTGAGCAGCTTCCACAAAGAGAGCAACAGGGATAACAGTGTCGATGCTGACGGCTAACAGGTGCTTAACAGATCTCCATAATCACAATTAATTAATTGGTTACCTACGGGTCATTACAGGAACAACAAGACAAGCATGTCATTGCATTTTATTTTATATATTGCACAGCGCACAAAACGAAAATGAGCGAAGAGTATAGAAAACAAAACAAAACAAATTTTCTATATATCTATCTCTGTCGTCTCTCTCACGTCAGACTCATTTTGACAGCTTTGCCCCGAGAGAGAGCGAATACACCACCATATATAAATCCACCTTGTATGCGACCATCCCATATGCATATTCTGTCAGTTTCGTCGGAAAAAATAACTTGTCAAAGGAAAATTGTAGGTTAGGTTAGGTAAGGGCGGTGTCGACCAAAAAGTCGACGCACTTAGGCCTTGGATAGGCCCATTGTGATACCGCAGGATCATTCCCCCTCTGCCAGAGAGGGACACTACGTAAACTGGGTTAAAAGGGAGCCCAGTTTGAAAGTCTAACAAAAAGGGCTATTCTACTTGGTGCCAATGTAGCGAGTTCGCATAGACTGGTGAGGAAGGGTTTTCCCAGAGCTCTTCGTCTTCTGTTGCTTAAGGCTGGGCAGAAGCAGAAGAAGTGCTCTGGGGATTCCTCCTCTTCCTCATCCCTGCAGCTCCTACAGAAATCGTTGTAGGGGGCTTTCAATCTGAGGGCGTGTATGCCCACTAGCCAGTGGCCCGTTATGGAACGGACCACGCGAGAGCAGTCGGTTCTGCTTAGACTGCACAGTGCTTTAGATCGGGCCTTGTCAATATGGGGCCAGGTCTGTCGTGCCACGCGACAGTTGGGTGTGCTGTACCATTGTACATTGTGTTTTTCCTCAAAAAGGTTATGGAGCATTAGCTTGCAGGTCGCCAGGGGCATACTGATGCCCTCTTTGTCTGGAAGAAGGGTATCAGTCGTGCCCCGTCTGGCTAATTCATCAGCAATACAGTTGCCTTGGATATCTTGGTGCCCAGGTACCCAGACTAGGCATATGTCGAAAAGCTCTGCCATCTCGTGTATAGATCTGCGGCATTTCGAGACTGAGGTCGACTTCGAAGTGGTCGATGCGATGGATTTGATGGCCGCTTGGCTATCACTGTAAATGTTAATTTTGCCTGGAGAGGCTCGGGATTTCTTTAGAAAGATTAGAGCTTCATTTATTGCTAGTATTTCAGCTTGAAACACACTGCAGTGGTCCGGAAGCCTAAATGAGTGATTAATACACAATTTCTGAGAAAATACTCCGCCTCCCACTTGATTATTCAATTTAGAACCATCAGTATAGAAGGATAGAGCATTCGAGTGCCCTGGTGGCTCAGTGATCCAGTCCTCTCTGCGAGGAATGAGTACGTTAAACGGAGTTGTTGCGTGCTCGGTCGGTACGCAACAATCCGTTTTTGGGGAAAAGATGGCATTTTCTTTTAAAATAAGGGAGTGTCCGGAATGGAAATCTCCCCAGTTGTTGGTATCTCTAATACGGATAGCCGCCAGGGTGGCTACTGCTTGACTTGTCTGTTGGATTGGAGGGAAATTTAGGATGACATCAAGAGCATCATTTGGTGTTGTGTTCAGAGCACCTGTGATGCATATTTCAGCCATTCTTTGTACCTTGTTTAATTGTTTCTTAATGGATTGCTTTGATAGAGCGGGCCACCATACTAATATCCCATATAGCAGGATGGGCCTGATTATGGCTGTGTATAGCCAGCGGACTATATACGGGGACATGCCCCATTTTATACCAATTGCCTTTCTGCAGGTGTAGAGGGCAATTGTCGCTTTCCTGCATCTGTCATGTGTGCTTTGATTCCAGTCTAGTTTCTTGTCAAGTACTAATCCCAGGTACTTGGCACTATCACTAAAGGACAGTGCAGAATCTTTTAGTTTTGGAGGGATAAGTGTGGGAACCTTGTAGCGTCTGGTGAAGAGTACGAGTTCTGTTTTGTCTGGGTTTACGCCTAAGCCACATTTGTCGGCCCAGGCTGCCAGATTGCTTAGCTTGACCGTCATTAGGTCGCACAGAGTTTGTGGATATTTCCCAGTGAATATCATTGCAACGTCATCCACGTAGGCAACTAACTGACAGCCCCCGCCTTCTATGTCACATAGCAGCCTGTTGACCACTAGATTCCATAGGAGTGGGGAGAGTACCCCCCCTTGAGGGGTTCCCCTGCTAACGTACCTGGTGAGAGTCGAGGAACCCAGTGTGGATGTCACCGCCCTGCATGTGAGCAATTGGCTGATCAGTCCCACTAGCCGGTTTTCGATCCCCAGGTTCGTAAGTGCTTCAGTAATTGCTTCCGGGAGGACGTTGTTGAAAGCACCTTCTATGTCCAGGAAGGCTATAAGGGTGTATTCCTTACTAGAGAGGGATTTTTCTATTGTGGCAACAACGGAGTGAAGAGCCGTTTCGGTGGATCTTCCTTTCCTGTATGCATGTTGAGAGCTTGATATAAACTCTGTCGGAATGGATACTCTCAGATAGAGAGAAAGGATACGCTCAAAGGTTTTGAGCAGAAAGGATGTCAGGCTGATCGGTCTGAAATCTTTTGGGCTAACGTGAGAAGCTTTGCCCGCCTTGGGAATGAATACTATTTTTGAAAGCCTCCAGGGGTCCGGGATATAGCCGGTCTTAAAAACTTCTAGAAATATAGCTTGGAGCCAGTTAGTGGCGATGCTACCCGCATGCTGAAGATGTGCGGGTGAGATTCCATCAGGTCCAGGCGACTTAAACGGTTTGAAACTGTTTATTGCCCAGTTGATGTTGTGCAAGCTGAGGAGAGAAGGGCCTAAGGGCACCTCTTGTGGGGAGATAAGATTGTCTGTCTTTTGTTGACGACAGCCTGGAAAGTGCTTTGTTAGTAGGGCATCCAGTGATTCTTCGCTGGATGTTGTCCAAGTATCATCCTCTTTCTTTAGATAACCTAGAGACGGGGTTGACTTAGATAGAATCGTCCGAAGTCTGGCTGCTTCGGATGTTGATTCAATGTCAGAGCAAAAGGATCGCCATGAGGATCTTTTGGCTCTTCTGAGTTCTTTTTTATAAAGGGCAAGATGGAGCTTATAGTTTGTCCAAGATTGCTCAGTGTTTGAGGCTTTGGCTTGATTGAAAAGAGCTCTACAGCTCCTTCGAAGGTTACCGAGGTTTTGGGACCACCATGGTGGTTTTTTATTTTTCTTGGGTCTACTAATCGGGCATGCTGCTTTTCCTGCAGAGTTGCATGCTTTAGTGAAAGTTTTTATTAGGCCATGCAGACGCCGAACGGAGTGGACTCCATTGGGTGCTGTTTCTGGAATGTAATCCCTAAGTAGGGCTTGGTATTTTGACCAATCGGTTTTCCGAAGGTTGTAAAAAGGAGGTGGAGTCGAGTGACTAAGATTAAGTACGAATTCTATGTACCTGTGGTCGGAGAAAGAATGCTCACTTGATACTTTCCAGTTATTAATAAGATCACTTATGGAATGGGAGGCAAGGGTCAGATCAATGACCTCCTTCCTATCCTTGATGACGAAAGTAGGATCATTACCTCTATTCAGGACCTCTAGGTTTGTAGTTAGGATATAGTCTAGGAGTAACTCACCCCTCTTGTTTATGTTTGTGCTCCCCCATTGAGTATGGTGAGCATTGACGTCGCATCCTATTAGGAGGCCAATATTGTTGGTCACGCAGTCATTCACTAGCCTTCGCGTGATGTCTTCGGGAGGAGGGCCTAGTTGGTCGTAGGCCATGTAGCACGACAGTAGCCTGATCGGAGCTGACTGGAGCTCCAGGCTTACTGCCGTATTATCCTCGTTGCTAAAGCTATGGAGCAGAAAGATACTTAAATGCTTTCTAGCTAGTATGCAGGTTCGAATATTACCTTGTGATTCAGCTACTACAAGCTTGTATTCTGGTGCGCGTAATCCAGAGACCTTGCCACCCACAATCCAAGGCTCCTGAATTAGCGCTATGTCGGCTCCGTTCCCAGCCAAACGGAGTAGTAGTGCCGCAGAGACTGCTTTACAATGGTGGAGGTTTATCTGCAGAATCTTTAGAGACATCTGAAGACATACCCTCCACCACTGTCGTATTAGCGTCCTCGTCGTCAGACGCCACATCTGAGGTGAGCTCCATCTCACCCATTTTGCACAGCGCGCTGAGGTCGCGCGTTATTGTGGATGCATCCGAGGTGTATCCATCTAATTCGGGCCGCTCTGGGGCCTCTAGCTCGGTGATGTCTTCCTCGGATGGTTTCTCCGAAAGACCCACACCTGGTGTTGCATCTGACTTATAGACGCGGATGTATACAGAGCTAAACCCGAAGTTTAGCTCCCCGCCAGCCGAGTCGATTGGGGCAAGTGACTCCTTGTTCAGGATCATCACTGCTTGGTTTGTTGGTCCCGGCATCTCCTCTATCTTCGCCACTTTCCAATCCTGGGTTGGCAGACTTGGATTGCATCGTTGCAACATTTTTAGGAGCCGTTCTGGCTCTTTAATTGAGGACGGGATCCACAGTCTGGCCCGAGGGCGGACTGGGACGTCCTTCCAGTGTACGGCGACCAGCTTGGCGCCTGGGTACACCTCTCCGATATTGGAGACCGCTGTTCTATAAAGCTCTGCCGATCGCTCATCGTCGCAGGCTATAACTTTCACGTTCCCCTGGAACCAACCGACGTCTTTGCAGACAGGGGGAGGTCCAGGTTCCTGCTCCAGCAACTCAAAGCAGGCGGTGGCTAGAGCCGTCTCCACCCACTTCCACTGATTCCTCGGGATTGCAGCGTTGCCTTGGTCGAGAACTCCAAGTAGGACTCTCTCCTTGGCGATCTGGGCAAAAGATCTGCCCTGCTGCACTCTCGACCTCTTTGCACTCGGCCCGGGTGCTTCTTGGGAGCGCTGTCTCTTGGCTTGATCCAGCGCTCTAGGTGACTGCATATCGTAGTCGGGCAGCACAGTCTTCGCCCACTCCACCTTCTTCAGCCAATCGGCTGACCGGTTTGAGCCTGTGCTTGCAAAATGACGCTGGAGAACCCATCCAGCACTTCTCTTCTCCGTGTAGGAGAACTTTTTGCCGACGCTGGCTGTAGGAACTTCCCCCACCGTCCCTGTACCAGCTGGAGCCTTGGCCGCGCTTTGAGCGCTCTGCTTCGGTTCCGAGGTATCGGGGGGCGGCAGGATGATTCCTTTTACCCCAAGGCCCGGGTGGAATACGGGTTTACTTGGACCAGCGCCGTTTGTACAAACGGCTGGCATGGTGACCGTCGCCGTTGTATTGGTAGAGCATTGGCCAGGCTTTATAGCCGCTGCCAATGCCGAGGAGGAGGAATCCAGGATTCCGGTTGGCTTTTTCGGAGTGCCAGGCTCCTTTGTTTTATATGTGTTTTTGTTTATATTTGTGTTTTTATTTTTGTTATTGTCTGAATTCATGTTAGTGTCCCACGAGCTGCGGAGAAGGGGTGGTCCGCCTGCACAGAGATCCGCACTATGCAGGTAAGGCTAGCTAGTTCGGAGGGCGCCAGGTATCCGAACGCTCCGTTTACGACTGAGCTATTTTTGGTTAGGGCCCCCAGCCAGGTTGACTATCGGCACGGGTCGCATTACACCTTAGTCCAGCCCTAAGTACCTCAGACCATGACATGTGCCACCATGCATATAGCAGAGCTATTAAGGAGCAAAACTGTATACATGGAGCAAAAGTCTTGGCTAACACCAGCTCTAAGGAGCTACTGGAGTGTTATTTCCAGTCGGCACCCTCGTGGAGGGTTCAGTCGAGGATTTTTGCCGACCAAGGAAAATTGTAAATCAGAGGAATTTTATAACCTGATTATTTACTTACTGTGTTTCAGTCAGTAGAAAGATGCTCTTCCGCAAATTTAAGCCGCGCCTCCTTGTGCCGTGGCAGGAGATGTGGTGCTTTCAACATTTTCGAGAACTGTATACACTTGCTCCTCTGCAGGGTGCGCCAAATCGTGGTTTTTGACACTTTACTGTCCACAGACGCGGCCAAACTGGTGCAAGATACGAATGAGTTTGAACTCTTACTAAGAATCCGTCGCTGATCTCGGTCAGGAAACGCAAGTTTTCTACCCGTAGGTCTCAAAACATCGTAATTAGTGGAATTACACAAAAAATTTCGAGCTACACTGATAAAAAAAAGGATCTAAAATGAAGATTTTGGTCTCAGATCTAAGAACATTGGTCTAAAAAATGCGTCGAGAACATGAAAATCTTAAAGTAAGAAAACACATCTTGATTCTAAGAACATTTTAATAAAGACAAAGTTCTTATTTTTAAGACCATAAATTCTTATATTTTGAAGACCACAAATCTTATTTTAAGAACAAAACTTATTATTTTTTTAAGATTATATAAATTGTCTTATTTTAAAACCAAAAAGTTTTGATTAAGATTAAGCTTCTTAACATTTTTAGAAGAGTGAAGTAAGTTTTAGTTAACTTGAGGTCTAGTAATGTCGATATGTCACTAAACAGCAAACACAAAAAACACTTGCAGAAAGCAAGGAGCATGGCTCGGTACACAGCTGTTTCAAGAGATGCCAATCTCTATCATAAGTACCGTTGTGCTGATTTGACCAGCGATCCAAGGCTAATGTCATCTTTGAGACGCCAGAACCAGTTGTGAATTATAAGTCTCAAGAAGTGACAAAATTTTAAGATTTTTGTTCTTATTTTAAGAGAAAAAGATCTTAGATATAAGATTTTTATTCTTATATAAAGAACTTAAGATTTTTTAGAATAATATTCTTAGTTTTAGTAATTTGGTCTTAAAATGGTCTTATATTAAGAACAAAATATTTAATTTTGAGAATTTTATTCTTATTTTAAGAACTTACGATTTTCAAGATTAATATTCTTAGTTTTAGTAATTTGGTCTTAAAATATTCTTTTTTCAAGAACAAAATATTTAAGATGAATGTTCTTGATTTTAGAAAGTGGTCTTTTTTTTCAGTGTACGCATCGACTTCTAATCATTTTTTTCGAAATTAGAGACAGTGAGAGGCCGGATTCATTGTAGGCCTAAATTTTGCCACGCTCTTCATGTTACAATATCGTACCTCGCGGCATATTTGTTAAAAATGATTAAATATTCAATAAATCATCAAACAAAATCGAACTTATTACATTCAAGCTAACAAAAGTTAAATTTTCGACAACTGTCTTATTATTGTGAAACGGCGCAAATTGAAGAAAACAGAGCGTCGCATGCAAAAAGACAACGGTTCTTTGGAATGCAAGAGAATTGGAGCCACTAACGGTTCTTCGTAGAAGACAATAAATATGAGATCATATATTTCTAAGAAATCGCTAGCTTAAATGTGTTGTTTAATTTTTGTTGAATTTAAAAATTAAAATTTTAAAGTGTCTTCTGATTATGAAACGCACCTTATATAAAACTCTATGTCCTGACTGACTCACTGACTGAGAATCAACGTGCAGCCCAAACGGTAAAAGATAGAGAGCTGAAATTTTTACACAACATAGATGAGATAATTTCATCGTGCAATAAGACGGCGTTTTGCGAAATTCGACCTCTAAGTGGGTCAAATCGGGGTCAAAGGTCACGGAATTGCTTAGTATGAAAAACTTTTTTGTTTCTTAAGATATCTCAACCAAACTCACAGATTGTATGTTTGGGACTGTCCTTTACATTCTGACCAAATTTGGTCAAAGTCGGATGACTATATCATATAGCTGCCATAGGAACAATCGGATGCAATCGGAGATATCCTAACAAAACTTTTAGATTAACTCTTCATGCCAAATTTTGACTAATTCGCTTAAATTAGCTTTTTCCCGCCAAATTTTGCTTTTTCCCGCCAAATTTAGCTTTTTCCCGCTAAATCACCAAATCCGACTTTTTAGCCAAAGTTCAATTGCAAGGAAAAAATTAGGGCAGCGGACAGCGGACAGCGGAAGCTAAATATTTCCGTTTTTTTTTTTTTAGAAAAAATGTTATCTATATATATAAAACTCTTTGTCCTGACTGACTGACTCACTGACTCACTGACTGACTGACTGACTGAGAATCAACGTGCAGCCCAAACGGTAAGAGATAGAGAGCTGAAATTTTCACACAACATAGGTGAGATAATTTCATCGTGCAATAAGACGGCGTTTTGCAAAATTCGACCTCTAAGTGGGTCAAATCGGGGTCAAAGGTCACGGAATTGCTTAGTATGAAAAACTTTTTTGTTTCTTAAGATATCTCAACCAAACTCACAGATTATATGTTTGGTACTATCTCTTACATTCTGACCAAATTTGGTCAAAGTGGAATGACTATATCTTATAGCTGCCATAGGAACAATCCGATGAAAAACACCTTTAGTATGAAAAACTTTTTTGTTTCTTAAGATATCTCAACCAAACTCACAGATTATATGTTTGGTACTGTCTCTTACATTCTGACCAAATTTGGTCAAAGTGGAATGACTATATCTTATAGCTGCCATAGGAACAATCCGATGAAAAACACCTTTAGTATGAAAAACTTTTTTGTTTCTTAAGATATCTCAACCAAACTCACAGATTATATGTTTGGTACTGTCTCTTACATTCTGACCAAATTTGGTCAAAGTGGAATGACTATATCTTATAGCTGCCATAGGAACAATCCGATGAAAAACACCTTTAGTATGAAAAACTTTTTTGTTTCTTAAGATATCTCAACCAAACTCACAGATTATATGTTTGGTACTGTCTCTTACATTCTGACCAAATTTGGTCAAAGTGGAATGACTATATCTTATAGCTGCCATAGGAACAATCCGATGAAAAACACCTTTAGTATGAAAAACTTTTTTGTTTTTTAAGATATCTCAACCAAACTCACAGATTATATGTTTGGTACTGTCTCTTACATTCTGACCAAATTTGGTCAAAGTGGAATGACTATATCTTATAGCTGCCATAGGAACAATCCGATGAAAAACACCTTTAGTATGAAAAACTTTTTTGTTTCTTAAGATATCTCAACCAAACTCACAGATTGTATGATTGGGGCTGTCTCTTACATTCTGACCAAATTTGGTCAAAGTCGGATGACTATATCATATAGCTGCCATAGGAACAATCGGATGCAATCGGAGATATCCTAACAAAACTTTTAGATTAACTCTTCTTGCCAAATTTTGACAAATTCTCTTAATTTAGCTTTTCTCGCCAAATTTAGCTTTTTCCCGCCAAATTTAGCTTTTTCCCGCTAAATCACCAAATCCGACTTTTTAGCCAAAGTTCAATTGCAAGGAAAAAAATTAAGGCAGCGGACAGCGGAAGCTAAATATTTCCGGTTTTTTTTAGAAAAAATGCTATATTATATAAATTTGTTAAAACGGGCAACTAAATACAATGTTGCGAGCGAAGCGAGCTGCGGGTTGGCGAGCGAAGCGAGCAGGGGGCGAATATTATGTAAATTTTTTAAACCGGACAACTAAAGACAATGTTGCGAGCGAAGCGAGCTGGGGGTTGGCGAGCGAAGCGAGCAGGGGGCGTAGCCCCCTAGTCTATATATATAAAACTCTTTGTCCTGACTGACTGACTCACTGACTGACTGACTCACTGACTCACTGACTGACTGAGAATCAACGTGCAGCCCAAACGGTAAGAGATAGAGAGCTGAAATTTGCACACAACATAGATGAGATAATTTCATCGTGCAATAAGACGGCGTTTTGCGAAATTCCACCTGTAAGAGGGTCAAAATCAAGGTCAAAGGTCACGGAATTGCTTAGTATGAAAAACTTTTTTGTTTCTTAAGATACCTCAACCAAACTCACAGATTATATGTTTGGTACTGTCTCTTACATTCTGACCAAATTTGGTCAAAATGGAATGACTATATCTTATAGCTGCCATAGGAACAATCCGATGAAAAACACATTTAGTATGAAAAACTTTTTTGCTTCTTAAGATATCTCAACCAAACTCACAGATTACATGTTTGGTACTGTCTCTTACATTCTTACCAAATTTGGTGAAAGTGGAATGACTATATCTTATAGCTGCCATAGGAACAATCCGATGAAAAAACCTTTAGTATGAAAAACTTTTTGTTTCTTAAGATATCTCAACTAAACTCACAGATTACATGTTTGGTACTGTCTCTTACATTCTGACCAAATTTGGTGAAAGTGGAATGACTATATCTTATAGCTGCCATAGGAACAATCCGATGAAAAAACCTTTAGTATGAAAAACTTTTTTGTTTCTTAAGATATCTCAACCAAACTCACAGATTGTATGATTGGGGCTGTCTCTTACATTCTGACCAAATTTGGTCAAAGTCGGATGACTATATCATATAGCTGCCATAGGAACAATCGGATGCAATCGGAGATATCCTAACAAAACTTTTAGATTAACTCTTCTTGCCAAATTTTGACAAATTCTCTTAATTTAGCTTTTTCCCGCCAAATTTAGCTTTTTCCTGCTAAATCACCAAATCCGACTTTTTAGCCAAAGTTCAATTGCAAGGAAAAAAATTAAGGCAGCGGACAGCGGAAGTTAAATATTTCCGTTTTTTTTTAAAGAAAAAATGTTATCTATATATATAAAACTCTTTGTCCTGACTGACTGACTCACTGACTGACTGAGAATCAACGTGCAGCCCAAACGGTAAGAGATAGAGAGCTGAAATTTGCACACAACATAGATGAGATAATTTCATCGTGCAATAAGACGGCGTTTTGCGAAATTCCACCTGTAAGAGGGTCAAAATCAAGGTCAAAGGTCACGGAATTGCTTAGTATGAAAAACTTTTTTGTTTCTTAAGATACCTCAACCAAACTCACAGATTATATGTTTGGTACTGTCTCTTACATTCTGACCAAATTTGGTCAAAATGGAATGACTATATCTTATAGCTGCCATAGGAAAAATCCGATGAAAAACACATTTAGTATAAAAAACTTTTTTGCTTCTTAAGATATCTCAACCAAACTCACAGATTACATGTTTGGTACTGTCTCTTACATTCTTACCAAATTTGGTGAAAGTGGAATGACTATATCTTATAGCTGCCATAGGAACAATCCGATGAAAAAACCTTTAGTATGAAAAACTTTTTGTTTCTTAAGATATCTCAACTAAACTCACAGATTACATGTTTGGTACTGTCTCTTACATTCTGACCAAATTTGGTGAAAGTGGAATGACTATATCTTATAGCTGCCATAGGAACAATCCGATGAAAAAACCTTTAGTATGAAAAACTTTTTTGTTTCTTAAGATATCTCAACCAAACTCACAGATTGTATGATTGGGGCTGTCTCTTACATTCTGACCAAATTTGGTCAAAGTCGGATAACTATATCATATAGCTGCCATAGGAACAATCGGATGCAATCGGAGATATCCTAACAAAACTTTTAGATTAACTCTTCTTGCCAAATTTTGACAAATTCTCTTAATTTAGCTTTTTCCCGCCAAATTTAGCTTTTTCCCGCTAAATCACCAAATCCGAGTTTTTAGCCAAAGTTCAATTGCAAGGAAAAAAATTAAGGCAGCGGAGAGCGGAAGCTAAATATTTCCGTTTTTTTTTAAAGAAAAAATGTTATCTATATATATAAAACTCTTTGTCCTGACTGACTGACTCACTGACTGACTGACTCACTGACTCACTGACTGACTGAGAATCAACGTGCAGCCCAAACGGTAAGAGATAGAGAGCTGAAATTTGCACACAACATAGATGAGATAATTTCATCGTGCAATAAGACGGCGTTTTGCGAAATTCCACCTGTAAGAGGGTCAAAATCAAGGTCAAAGGTCACGGAATTGCTTAGTATGAAAAACTTTTTTGTTTCTTAAGATACCTCAACCAAACTCACAGATTATATGTTTGGTACTGTCTCTTACATTCTGACCAAATTTGGTCAAAGTGGAATGACTATATCTTATAGCTGCCATAGGAACAATCCGATGAAAAACACATTTAGTATGAACAACTTTTTTGCTTCTTAAGATATCTCAACCAAACTCACAGATTACATGTTTGGTACTGTCTCTTACATTCTTACCAAATTTGGTGAAAGTGGAATGACTATATCTTATAGCTGCCATAGGAACAATCCGATGAAAAAACCTTTAGTATGAAAAACTTTTTGTTTCTTAAGATATCTCAACTAAACTCACAGATTACATGTTTGGTACTGTCTCTTACATTCTGACCAAATTTGGTGAAAGTGGAATGACTATATCTTATAGCTGCCATAGGAACAATCCGATGAAAAAACCTTTAGTATGAAAAACTTTTTTGTTTCTTAAGATATCTCAACCAAACTCACAGATTGTATGATTGGGGCTGTCTCTTACATTCTGACCAAATTTGGTCAAAGTCGGATGACTATATCATATGGCTGCCATAGGAACAATCGGATGCAATCGGAGATATCCTAACAAAACTTTTAGATTAACTCTTCTTGCCAAATTTTGACAAATTCTCTTAATTTAGCTTTTTCCCGCCAAATTTAGCTTTTTCCCGCTAAATCACCAAATCCGAGTTTTTAGCCAAAGTTCAATTGCAAGGAAAAAAATTAAGGCAGCGGAGAGCGGAAGCTAAATATTTCCGTTTTTTTTTAAAGAAAAAATGTTATCTATATATATAAAACTCTTTGTCCTGACTGACTGACTCACTGACTGACTGACTCACTGACTCACTGACTGACTGAGAATCAACGTGCAGCCCAAACGGTAAGAGATAGAGAGCTGAAATTTGCACACAACATAGATGAGATAATTTCATCGTGCAATAAGACGGCGTTTTGCGAAATTCCACCTGTAAGAGGGTCAAAATCAAGGTCAAAGGTCACGGAATTGCTTAGTATGAAAAACTTTTTTGTTTCTTAAGATACCTCAACCAAACTCACAGATTATATGTTTGGTACTGTCTCTTACATTCTGACCAAATTTGGTCAAAGTGGAATGACTATATCTTATAGCTGCCATAGGAACAATCCGATGAAAAACACATTTAGTATGAAAAACTTTTTTGCTTCTTAAGATATCTCAACCAAACTCACAGATTACATGTTTGGTACTGTCTCTTACATTCTTACAAAATTTGGTGAAAGTGGAATGACTATATCTTATAGCTGCCATAGGAACAATCCGATGAAAAAACCTTTAGTATGAAAAACTTTTTTGTTTCTTAAGATATCTCAACCAAACTCACAGATTGTATGATTGGGGCTGTCTCTTACATTCTGACCAAATTTGGTCAAAGTCGGATGATTATATCATATAGCTGCCATAGGAACAATCGGATGCAATCGGAGATATCCTAACAAAACTTTTAGATTAACTCTTCTTGCCAAATTTTGACAAATTCTCTTAAATTAGGTTTTTCCCCGCCAAATTTAGCTTTTTCCCGCCAAATTTAGCTTTTTCCCGCTAAATCACCAAATCCGAGTTTTTAGCCAAAGTTCAATTGCAAGGAAAAAAATTAAGGCAGCGGAGAGCGGAAGCTAAATATTTCCGTTTTTTTTAAAGAAAAAATGTTATCTATATATATAAAACTCTTTGTCCTGACTGACTGACTGACTGACTGACTGACTCACTGACTCACTGACTGACTGAGAATCAACGTGCAGCCCAAACGGTAAGAGATAGGGAGCTGAAATTTGCACACAACATAGATGAGATAATTTCATCGTGCAATAAGACGGCGTTTTGCGAAATTCCACCTGTAAGAGGGTCAAAATCAAGGTCAAAGGTCACGAAATTGCTTAGTATGAAAAACTTTTTTGTTTCTTAAGATATCTCAACCAAACTCAGATATTATATGTTTGGTACTGTCTCTTACATTCTGACCAAATTTGGTCAAAGTGGAATGACTATATCTTATAGCTGCCATAGGAACAATCCGATGAAAAAACCTTTAGTATGAAAAACTTTTTTGTTTCTTAAGATATCTCAACCAAACTCACAGATTACATGTTTGGTACTGTCTCTTACATTCTGACCAAATTTGGTCAAAGTCGGATGACTATATCATATAGCTGCCATAGGAACAATAGGATGCAATCGGAGATATCCTAACAAAACTTTTAGATTAACTCTTCTTGCCAAATTTTGACAAATTCTCTTAATTTAGCTTTTTCCCGCCAAATTTAGCTTTTTCCCGCCAAATTTAGCTTTTCCCGCTAAATCACCAAATCCGACTTTTTAGCCAAAGTTCAATTGAAAGGAAAAAAATTAAGGCAGCGGACAGCGGAAGCTAAATATTTCCGTTTTTTTTTAAAGAAAAAATGTTATCTATATATATAAAACTCTTTGTCCTGACTCACTGAGAATCAACGTGCAGCCCAAACGGTAAGAGATATAGAGCTGAAATTTGCACACAACATGAGATAATTTCATCGTGCAATAAGACGGCGTTTTGGGAAATTCGACGTCTAAGTGGGTCAAATCGGGGTCAAAGGTCACGAAATTGCTTAGTATGAAAAACTTTTTTGTTTCTTAAGATATCTCAATCAAACTCAGATATTATATGTTTGGTACTGTCTCTTACATTCTGACCAAATTTGGTCAAAGTGGAATGACTATATCTTATAGCTGCCATAGGAACAATCCGATGAAAAACACCTTTAGTATGAAAAACTTTTTTGTTTCTTAAGATATCTCAATCAAACTCAGATATTATATGTTTGGTACTGTCTCTTACATTCTGACCAAATTTGGTCAAAGTGGAATGACTATATCTTATAGCTGCCATAGGAACAATCCGATGAAAAACACCTTTAGTATGAAAAACTTTTTTGTTTCTTAAGATATCTCAACCAAACTCACAGATTGTATGATTGGGGCTGTCTCTTACATTCTGACCAAATTTGGTCAAAGGCGGATGACTATATCATATAGCTGCCATAGGAACAATCGGAGATATCCTAACAAAACTCTCAGATTAATTTTTCTTGCCAAATTTGGACTAATTCGCTTAATTTAGCTTTTTCCCGCCAAATTTAGCTTTATCCCGCCAAATTTAGCTTTTTCCCGCCAAATCACCATATCCGACTTTTTAGCCAAAGTTCAATTGCAAGGAAAAAAAATTAACGCAGCGGACAGCGGAAGCTAATTTTTTCCGGTTTTTTTTAGAAAAAATGCTATCTATATATATAAAACTCTTTGTCCTGACTCACTGAGAATCAACATGCAGCCCAAACGGTAAGAGATATAGAGCTGAAATTTGCACACAACATAGATGAGATAATTTCGTCGTGCAATAAGACGGCGTTTTGGGAAATTCGACGTCTAAGTGGGTCAAATCGGGGTCAAAGGTCACGAAATTGCTTAGTATGAAAAACTTTTTTGTTTCTTAAGATATCTCAACCAAACTCAGATATTATATGTTTGGTACTGTCTCTTACATTCTGACCAAATTTGGTCAAAGTGGAATGACTATATCTTATAGCTGCCATAGGAACAATCCGATGAAAAACACCTTTAGTATGAAAAACTTTTTTGTTTCTTAAGATATCTCAACCAAACTCACAGATTATATGTTTGGTACTGTCTCTTACATTCTGACCAAATTTGGTCAAAAAGGAATGACTATATCTTATAGCTGCCATAGGAACAATCCGATGAAAAACACCTTTAGTATGAACAACTTTTTTGTTTCTTAAGATATCTCAACCAAACTCACAGATTATATGTTTGGTACTGTCTCTTACATTCTGACCAAATTTGGTCAAAAAGGAATGACTATATCTTATAGCTGCCATAGGAACAATCCGATGAAAAACACCTTTAGTATGAACAACTTTTTTGTTTCTTAAGATATCTCAACCAAACTCACAGATTGTATGATTGGGGCTGTCTCTTACATTCTGACCAAATTTGGTCAAAGTCGGATGACTATATCATATAGCTGCCATAGGAACAATCGGAGATATCCTAACAAAACTCTCAGATTAATTTTTCTTGCCAAATTTGGACTAATTCGCTTAATTTAGCTTTTTCCCGCCAAATTTAGCTTTATCCCGCCAAATTTAGCTTTTTCCCGCCAAATCACCATATCCGACTTTTTAGCCAAAGTTCAATTGCAAGGAAAAAAAATTAAAGCAGCGGACAGCGGAAGCTAAATATTTCCGGTTTTTTTTAGAAAAAATGCTATCTATATATATAAAACTCTTTGTCCTGACTCACTGAGAATCAACGTGCAGCCCAAACGGTAAGAGATATAGAGCTGAAATTTGCACACAACATAGATGAGATAATTTCATCGTGCAATAAGACGGCGTTTTGGGAAATTCGACGTCTAAGTGGGTCAAATCGGGGTCAAAGGTCACGAAATTGATTAGTATGAAAAACTTTTTTGTTTCTTAAGATATCTCAACCAAACTCAGATATTATATGTTTGGTACTGTCTCTTACATTCTGACCAAATTTGGTCAAAGTGGAATGACTATATCTTATAGCTGCCATAGGAACAATCCTATGAAAAACACCTTTAGTATGAAAAACTTTTTTGTTTCTTAAGATATCTCAACCAAACTCACAGATTATATGTTTGGTACTGTCTCTTACATTCTGACCAAATTTGGTCAAAAAGGAATGACTATATCTTATAGCTGCCTTTAGTATGAAAAACTTTTTTGTTTCTTAAGATATCTCAACCAAACTCAGATATTATATGTTTGGTACTGTCTCTTACATTCTGACTAAATTTGGTCAAAGTGGAATGACTATATCTTATAGCTGCCATAGGAACAATCCGATGAAAAACACCTTTAGTATGAAAAACTTTTTTGTTTCTTAAGATATCTCAACCAAACTCACAGATTATATGTTTGGTACTGTCTCTTACATTCTGACCAAATTTGGTCAAAAAGGAATGACTATATCTTATAGCTGCCATAGGAACAATCCGATGAAAAACACCTTTAGTATGAAAAACTTTTTTGTTTCTTAAGATATCTCAACCAAACTCACAGATTATATGTTTGGTACTGTCTCTTACATTCTGACCAAATTTGGTCAAAAAGGAATGACTATATCTTATAGCTGCCATAGGAACCAAATTTGGTCAAAGTGGAATGACTATATCTTATAGCTGCCATAGGAACAATCCAATGAAAAACACCTTTAGTATGAAAAACTTTTTTGTTTCTTAAGATATCTCAACCAAACTTGCAGATTGTATGATTGGGGCTGTCTCTTACATTCTGACCAAATTTGGTCAAAGTCGGATGACTATATCATATAGCTGCCATAGGAACAATCGGATGCAATCGGAGATATCCTAACAAAACTTTTAGATTAACTCTTCTTGCCAAATTTGGACAAATTTTCTTAATTTTGCTTTTCCCGCCAAATTTAGCTTTTTCCCGCCCAATTTACCTTTTTAACGCCAAATCACAAAATCCGACTTTTTAGCCAAAGTTCAATTGCAAGGAAAAAAATTAAGGCAGCGGACAGCGGAAGCTAAATATTTCCGTTTTTTTTAAAGAAAACATGTTATATTATATGAATTTGTTAAAACGGGCAACTAAATACAATGCTGCGAGCGTAGCGCGCTGCGGGTTGGCGAGCGAAGCGATCAGGGGGCGAATATTATGTAAATTTGTTAAGCCGGACAACTAAAGACAATGTTGCGAGCGAAGCGAGCTGGGGGTTGGCGAGCGAAGCGAGCAGGGGGCGTAGCCCCCTAGTATTATATAAATTTGTTAAAACGGGCAACTAAATACAATGCTGCGAGCGTAGCGAGCTGCTGGCTGCCGAACAAAGCGAGCAGGGGGCGTAGCCCCCTAGTATTATATAAATTTGTTAAAACGTGCAACTAACTACAATGTTGCGAGCAAAGCGAGCTGGGGGCGGAGCTCCCTAGTAATTATATAATTAAGAGAATTAAAAACACATTCAATAAGAGACATTGCAATAAGACTTTAATAGTTTAATTCATATGAATAAATTAAAGCCCACGTTGTTGCAAGACAAAACTAAACTGTCTGGCAGCACTGGCTATTTTCGCTTCACATAAATATTTTATTTACATATGCTTCTGGCATTGTTACTTTGCTAGAAGGTTTTCAATATGCACACAGACAGATCTGACTACAGCGATTGTTTATTTTGCAGCTAAGATATCAGCCAACACCTTTTTTATTTAAATTGAAAAACATTACAAAAAAAACCTTTGCGGATCATCGACTAACAAATTAATTGCATTTATAAATTAAAAAAAAAGTTTTGTCGGTGCCAGAATTCGAACCCGAAACCCGAGCTGAGAATTCATGCAAAAAGTGGACGCTCTACACTTTGCGCCACTGGCGATCATTACGATTGTCTAATTATAGAATTCATTGTTACTAGACTGTTAGTCAAATGTAATTGCTGCTGCTGTCCTATCACTGCGGACGGCAGTTCGCGCTAGGGACGAAAGCAGCACGAAGGGTGCGAAAGGCGACTAGCATATGTACACAGGAAGAATGGAAAATTTGCTATGACTGTCGGATCAGGTCGAGTTATATCAATCGAAAGGTATCAATTTAACTTACAAATGTGCATACTAAAACTTTTGAAAACTCACCTGGCTCGTGAGATAAACAGGTTTAAGTGGGAGGGGTTAGTTTTTTACTATTCTTATCAAAAATACGCGTGGAATAACATCTCGATCATCAAAATCCGACCACTGGTTCAAAAGATATAAATTTTGAAATTTTTAGTGTCCTTCCGAAAATGAAATAAAAAGCCAGTTTGTCTGTTTGTCCGTTTGTCTGTTTATTTGTTTGGATCAAATCGTTGATTTAGCTTAAAAGATTGAATGAGGACTTTTTCCAACTCAAAAATCTAAAAACGTTTGTTTTACGACTTTTTCGAAAAATCGCTAGTTTATAGGGAAATCGTTAAAACCGCTAGAATTGAAAGTGGTAAATTCTTTTTCCGGCTGATAAATCCTTTTATAATCAAAAATATAGATGCGTTTGTTCTACGACCTTTTCGAAAAATCGCCAGTTTAGCGGGAAATCGCTAAAAATTTATAAAATTGAAAGTGGTAAATTCTTTTTGCGGCAGATAAATCATTTTATAATCAAAGCTAGTGGACGGTGCTACAGTCGAGCATACTCGACTGTCGGAGACCCCGTACTTACTATGAAAAAAATTTTTCATACTAAGACTTGATTTTTGACTGATCGTTCCTATGGTAGCTTTTTGATATAGTGGTCCGATTCCAATCAAATTTGGTCAAGATGTATTTGATTATCCCATATGCATATACTGTCAGTTTGGTTGAGATATCTCAAAACACAAAAAAGTTTTTCATACTAAGACTTGATTTTCAACTGATTGTTCCTATGGGAGCTATATGATATAGTGGTCCGATCCAAAATCTGAAACAAACTCGATCTGCTTGCAATATAGACGAACCTACATACCAAGTTTGGAGTCTCTAGCTCTTATAGTCTCTGAGATCTAGGCGCTCTTAAAGACGGACAGACGGACGGGCGGACAGACGGACATGGCTATATCGACTCGGCTGTTGATGCTGATTAAGAATATATATACTTTATGGGGTCTGCCACGCCTCCTTCTGCCTGTTATTAAGGTAAGTAACGGGTATCCTATAGTCGGGTGCTCGACTAAAGCCTTTCCCACTTCTTTTATTTAAAATTAAGCAATTCAATTCATACAATAACAAGAGGGCGCGGCTACAGTCGAGTTTGCTCGACTGTAGGATACCCTGTGCCAGTCTCCATAAAATAGAATATTGGTTGGGACCATCTCATATACATATTTTGTCAGTTTGGTTCACATATCTTAAACAACACAACTGATACTTGATTTTCGACTCATGGTTGCTTTGGCAGCTATATGATATAGTAATCCGATTACAATCAAATTTGGTCAGAATGTACGCGACCATCCCATATGCATATTCTGTCAGTTTGGTTACGTTATCTCAAACATTAAAAAAGTTTTTCATACCAAGACTTGATTTTCGACTGATCGTTCCTATGGCAGCTATATGATATAAGAATCCGATTACAATAAAATTTGGTCAGAATGTATGCGACCATTCTATATGCATATTCTGTCAGTTTGGGTCAGTTATCTCAAACAACAAAAAAGTTTTTCATACTGAGACTTGATTTTCGACTGATCGTTCCTATGGTAGCTATATGATATAGTGTTCCGATCCAAATTTAAAAACAAACTTGATCTGCGTCCGATATCCAGCAACCTACTTACCAAATTTGAAGTCTCTAGCTATTATAGTTTCTGAGATTGACGCGTTCAAACAGACGGACGGACAGACGGACAGACAGACGGACATGGCTCAATCGACTCGGCTGTTGATGCTGATCAAGAATATATATACTTTATATGGTCGGAGATTCTTCCTTCTGCCTGTTACATACATCACACAAATCTAATATACCCTTTTTGACCATTTTCAATGGACACAGGGTATAAAAAAAATTAAGGCAGCGGACAGCGGAAGCTAAATATTTCCGTTTTTTTTAGAAAAAATGTTTTTTATATATATAAAACTCTTTGTCCTGACTGACTCACTGACTGAGAATCAACGTGCAGCCCAAACGGTAAAAGATAGAGAGCTGAAATTTTTGCACAACATAGATGAGATAATTTCATCGCGCAATAAGACGGCGTTTTGCGAAATTCGACCTCTAAGTGGGTCAAATCGGGGTCAAAGGTCACGGAATTGCTTAGTATGAAAAACTTTTTTGTTTCTTAAGATATCTCAACCAAACTCACAGATTGTATGTTTGGGACTGTCCTTTACATTCTGACCAAATTTGGTCAAAGTGGAATGACTATATCTTATAGCTGCCATAGGAACAATCCGATGAAAAACACCTTTAGTATGAAAAATATTTTTGTTTCTTAAGATATCTCAACCAAACTCACAGATTGTATGATTGGGGCTGTCTCTTACATTCTGACCAAATTTGGTCAAAGTCGGATGACTATATCATATAGCTGCCATAAGAACAATCGGATGCAATCGGAGATATCCTAACAAAACTTTAAGATTAACTCTTCTTGCCAAATTTTGACTAATTCGCTTAAATTAGTAGTATTATATAAATTTGTTAAAACGTGCAACTAACTACAATGTTGCGAGCAAAGCGAGCTGGGGGCGGAGCTCCCTAGTAATTATATAATTAAGAGAATTAAAAACACACTCACTAAGAGACGTTGCAATAAAACTTTAATAGTTTAATTCATATGAATAAATTAAAGCCCACGTTGTTGCAAGACAAAACTAAACTGTCTGGCAGCACTGGCTATTTTCGCTTCACATAAATATTTTATTTACATATGCTTCTGGCATTGTTACTTTGCTAGAAGGTTTTCAATATGCACACAGACAGATCTGACTACAGCGATTGTTTATTTTGCAGCTAAGATTTCAGCCAACACCTTTTTTATTTAAATTGAAAAACATTACAAAAAAAACCTTTGCGGATCATCGACTAACAAATTAATTGCATTTATAAATTAAAAAAAAAGTTTTGTCGGTGCCAGAATTCGAACCCGAAACCCGAGCTGAGAATTCATGCAAAAAGTGGACGCTCTACACTTTGCGCCACTGGCGATCATTACGATTGTCTAATTATAGAATTCATTGTTACTAGACTGTTAGTCAAATGTAATTGCTGCTGCTGTCCTATCACTGCGGACGGCAGTTCGCGCTAGGGACGAAAGCAGCACGAAGGGTGCGAAAGGCGACTAGCATATGTACACAGGAAGAATGGAAAATTTGCTATGACTGTCGGATCAGGTCGAGTTATATCAATCGAAAGGTATCAATTTAACTTACAAATGTGCATACTAAAACTTTTGAAAACTCACCTGGCTCGTGAGATAAACAGGTTTAAGTGGGAGGGATTAGTTTTTTACTATTCTTATCAAAAATACGCGTGGAATAACATCTCGATCATTAAAATCCGACCACTGGTTCAAAAGATATAAATTTTGAAATTTTTAGTGTCCTTCCGAAAATGAAATAAAAAGCCAGTTTGTCTGTTTGTCCGTTTGTCTGTTTATTTGTTTGGATCAAATCGTTGATTTAGCTTAAAAGATTGAATGAGGACTTTTTCCAACTCAAAAATCTAAAAACGTTTGTTTTACGACTTTTTCGAAAAATCGCTAGTTTGTGGGGAAATCGTTAAAAACCGCTAGAATTGAAAGTGGTAAATTCTTTTTCCGGCAGATAAATCCTTTTATTATCAAAAATATACCGGGGTGCCACAGAAATCGCAAGCGAAATAGAATTCCGCAGAAAGCAATTCCGCACGGAAATTTCCGAGGTGCCACAGAACTTCGAATGATTTAATATTTTTAGCATTTTCACCAACCTTTTCGAGCTAGGCTGCTTAGGGTTGACACCTTCTCAGATTAAATTACCCAAGGTTTTGCATAGCAGCTTTTTTAAGTTTATAATTGCAGAACAACAGGCTTTTAATTTTTTTCTTATTTAATTAATATAATTTAATTTAATTTATGTAATAATTGAATTTGTTTAGCTGAAAAACATTTAAAAGTAATTGGCGCGAAAAAATAAAAATTCCTCGACAACTCTAGCAATTGTCTGCCATTAGTCTGGCAACTCTTCGTGAAAAATGTTTTCACAAATGGCACAATAAGTTTGTTGACGCAGATCGCGTTATTTTTAATTTTGAAATTTTTATTAGTTAAGTTAGTTGAAATGTAGAAGTAAATTCATGAAGTCTAGTGTAAGTTAGATTTAGGGCGAAGCGGGAGCGCAATAAAGCTCTCTTTTCGTTGCATTTGTCGAATTCGCCCCGTTTCGCCACACTAGCTTAAGATAGGATAGAGAGAAAATTATGAAGTATTAAAGTTAGTTATCGCATACCATTGTCTCGTCGTCGAGTTGGCCAATAAATCGTTAAAATAAAAATCTAAACGCGTCTCATTTTTTCGTTTATCACAAAAACTCTTGTGATTTTTCATGGCGCCCGAGCAGGGACAAGTTTAAATTTTTTTTAATAGTGAACTTTGGTGCAACCAGACAGTGATAAGTGACATACAGTTTTTCAAACACACACATATAAAAGTGGTTAAATTAAAATCATTTTTTATAAATAAAACAAAACAATAACACTAACAAACAAGTTAAAAGCAATTGGCCCGCGACGGTTTACTAAACAAAACTTCAACAACAACATAACCAATCGCGCCAGTCGGGTAATGTCAAACCGCCAGCAGAAGCCTTGTGATTGCTTAAACTGCAAAAGGAAAGTGGCTGCTGGACTTATGAGCCCAAACCACATCCCACAGGTATTGTGCTAAAAATTGAAAGGTCAAAGAATAACAAGTTAATTTATCTTTGATTCGGTGCTGTCAGTTGAGCACGACCCTTTCAATTCTTGGCACCGTAATACAAATAGTAGAGCTTGGCATAATTACTAACAAATTGCATGGCTATTGGCTAACATTTAATAATATATTAATACCAGCTTGGATGCAAAACTGTTTGTTAGAAATTCGCTATTCTGTCGCCCTTTCCCCTCTCGCAACACATACATACAAACATATTTATGCGCAAGCTACTGCAGTTTGTGCATCTCTTCGTTTTCGTTTTCGCTTTCGCTCAACGGCTCACATACATACATACATATATGTATATGCGCAAGCTACTGCAGTTTGTGCATCTCTTCGTTTTCGTTTTCGCTTTCGCTCAACGGCTCACATACATACATACATATATGTATATGCGCTAGCAACTGCAGTCGGTGCATCTCTTTTCGTTCTCGCTTTCGGTCAACGGCACCTTGCTGTTGCTAACGCTTAGAAATTGGCGCGCGCCTGTGCAGCTGTTTACGAAGTGACGCGCGCTCCCCTACAATTGGTGAGGCATATTTGTTTTTTGAAATCGTTTGCCACTTATTGTTTTTTGCAGTACAAATACTGTATTGATTTAGTGTGAGCTATAAATATACTCATACTCGCTCCCCTACACGTGGTTGAGCATATCAGTTTCCAGAAGAGGAAAAAATTATTTTTTTTTAATTTAATTTTTTTTTTTTTTAAATAAAATATTTTATTTTTGCTAAATATGGGAACTGAAGATAAAAAGAAAATAATGGCGACTCTCGAGGATTTAAAAACAAAGCTCAAGGGTCCAACAAAAAACATTCAGAGAATTAAACATCAACTGGATATAGGAAGCGTGGCGCTTCAATTAACAGAACTGGAGTGCAGATTAGAATCCCTAAATAAACATATAGAAAAGGCAAATCATCTACAGTCAAAAATTGATGAACTTGATGTCGAAGATGATGATGATGGAGAATTAGAAGAACTATGCATTTTGACGAAGTCTGGACTTTTATCGTTAATTAATGCCCTCAAAGCGGATAGTAGTCATAATGCGACGGTAGTATCTGCATCTGCTACTGGACAATCGCGCTCTCATCTTCCGAAATTGTCGTTGCCAAAGTTTAGTGTAAAATATTCGGAGTATAAAAACTTTATCAGCCTTTTCGATACTTTGGTTCATAACGATGATTCGATTCCAACAATAGAAAAGTTTACTCACTTGATCTCTTGTCTCTCAGGTGAAGCTCTAGGGACTGTCAGAGCATTTCAAATCACCGAAGACAATTACAAAAAAGCAAAGGCTAGCTTAAAAAATGTTTATGACAACGACTGCCTTATATTCAAGGATCATATTTCAGCGTTGTTTGGTTTGCCGAAAATTTCATCTCCTTCAGCATCAGCATTAAGAAATCTAATCGACACAGTGTCAGCTATATACGGATCATTGTTGTCGATTGGCGACGACAAAAAGATTTCGAATGCTATGCTAATTCATCTCGTTATGAACAAAGTTGATCCAGCGACCAAAAGAAAATGGGAAGAACAGCTTGAATATGACAAGCTCTCTTTGTGGAAAGATTGTGAGACGGTGTTAAATCGCAGATACCAGCATATGTCCGCTGAAGAGTCTGCTAAACCGACACCAGAAGCGAAGCCAAGTCAAACTAAACACAATCGTACCTCGTTTTCATGTGCTATCGCTCAAGCCCCAAATCAAGTAAAGAAATGTGTTTACTGCAATTCAGAAGGACATTCAATTGGGAATTGTTCTGCGTTCTCTTCATTGTCAGTGACACAGAGGTTTGATTTCGCAAAGTCGGCTCCCTTATGTATAAACTGTCTTCAAAGGGGTCATACTGTTGCAAGATGCAAGGCAGCAAAGTGTCGAGTTTGTAGCCGTTCCCATCATACGCTCCTCCACAGATATGCAGCCGTAGGTGACAGTTTAGCGTTACCACCACCACCACAAGCTTCCAATTCAAATAATCCTTCCACAACACATGCTATGCATGTGACGGCCTTAGAGAAGGTGATTTTGGCTACGTCCGTCGTTAGTGTTCGAACTAAAAGCGGTGAGCACATCTTAGCTCGAGCTCTGCTCGACTCAGGTTCACAAACGAACTTTGTGACTGAAGAGTTGGCACAACGATTGCAGATACGTAGGGAAGATGCATGTATCAGCTTGTTAGGAATTGGCGAAGCCAATTCTCAAGTCAAGAAAAAGATACATACGGTGGTGAAGTCGCGAGTTAATAGCAGTGAGTTTTCAGCAGATTTTTGGATTTTGAAATCGATTTCGAGTTATCAGCCTGACCACACAGTAAGCGTGAGCGGCTGGAAGATTCCGGAAAACCTGCAATTAGCGGATCCCTACTTTTACAAGCCGAAAAATCGCCAGTTTAGCGGGAAATCGCTAAAAATTTATAAAATTGAAAGTGGTAAATTCTTTTTGCGGCAGATAAATCATTTTATAATCAAAGCTAGTGGACGGTGCTACAGTCGAGCATACTCGACTGTCGGAGACCCCGTACTTACTATGAAAAAAATTTTTCATACTAAGACTTGATTTTTGACTGATCGTTCCTATGGTAGCTTTTTGATATAGTGGTCCGATTCCAATCAAATTTGGTCAAGATGTATTTGATTATCCCATATGCATATACTGTCAGTTTGGTTGAGATATCTCAAAACACAAAAAAGTTTTTCATACTAAGACTTGATTTTCAACTGATTGTTCCTATGGGAGCTATATGATATAGTGGTCCGATCCAAAATCTGAAACAAACTCGATCTGCTTGCAATATAGACGAACCTACATACCAAGTTTGGAGTCTCTAGCTCTTATAGTCTCTGAGATCTAGGCGCTCTTAAAGACGGACAGACGGACGGGCGGACAGACGGACATGGCTATATCGACTCGGCTGTTGATGCTGATTAAGAATATATATACTTTATGGGGTCTGCCACGCCTCCTTCTGCCTGTTATTAAGGTAAGTAACGGGTATCCTATAGTCGGGTGCTCGACTAAAGCCTTTCCCACTTCTTTTATTTAAAATTAAGCAATTCAATTCATACAATAACAAGAGGGCGCGGCTACAGTCGAGTTTGCTCGACTGTAGGATACCCTGTGCCAGTCTCCATAAAATAGAATATTGGTTGGGACCATCTCATATACATATTTTGTCAGTTTGGTTCACATATCTTAAACAACACAACTGATACTTGATTTTCGACTCATGGTTGCTTTGGCAGCTATATGATATAGTAATCCGATTACAATCAAATTTGGTCAGAATGTACGCGACCATCCCATATGCATATTCTGTCAGTTTGGTTACGTTATCTCAAACATTAAAAAAGTTTTTCATACCAAGACTTGATTTTCGACTGATCGTTCCTATGGCAGCTATATGATATAAGAATCCGATTACAATAAAATTTGGTCAGAATGTATGCGACCATTCTATATGCATATTCTGTCAGTTTGGGTCAGTTATCTCAAACAACAAAAAAGTTTTTCATACTGAGACTTGATTTTCGACTGATCGTTCCTATGGTAGCTATATGATATAGTGTTCCGATCCAAATTTAAAAACAAACTTGATCTGCGTCCGATATCCAGCAACCTACTTACCAAATTTGAAGTCTCTAGCTATTATAGTTTCTGAGATTGACGCGTTCAAACAGACGGACGGACAGACGGACAGACAGACGGACATGGCTCAATCGACTCGGCTGTTGATGCTGATCAAGAATATATATACTTTATATGGTCGGAGATTCTTCCTTCTGCCTGTTACATACATCACACAAATCTAATATACCCTTTTTGACCATTTTCAATGGACACAGGGTATAAAAAAAATTAAGGCAGCGGACAGCGGAAGCTAAATATTTCCGTTTTTTTTAGAAAAAATGTTTTTTATATATATAAAACTCTTTGTCCTGACTGACTCACTGACTGAGAATCAACGTGCAGCCCAAACGGTAAAAGATAGAGAGCTGAAATTTTTGCACAACATAGATGAGATAATTTCATCGCGCAATAAGACGGCGTTTTGCGAAATTCGACCTCTAAGTGGGTCAAATCGGGGTCAAAGGTCACGGAATTGCTTAGTATGAAAAACTTTTTTGTTTCTTAAGATATCTCAACCAAACTCACAGATTGTATGTTTGGGACTGTCCTTTACATTCTGACCAAATTTGGTCAAAGTGGAATGACTATATCTTATAGCTGCCATAGGAACAATCCGATGAAAAACACCTTTAGTATGAAAAATATTTTTGTTTCTTAAGATATCTCAACCAAACTCACAGATTGTATGATTGGGGCTGTCTCTTACATTCTGACCAAATTTGGTCAAAGTCGGATGACTATATCATATAGCTGCCATAAGAACAATCGGATGCAATCGGAGATATCCTAACAAAACTTTAAGATTAACTCTCCTTGCCAAATTTTGACTAATTCGCTTAAATTAGTAGTATTATATAAATTTGTTAAAACGTGCAACTAACTACAATGTTGCGAGCAAAGCGAGCTGGGGGCGGAGCTCCCTAGTAATTATATAATTAAGAGAATTAAAAACACACTCAATAAGAGACGTTGCAATAAAACTTTAATAGTTTAATTCATATGAATAAATTAAAGCCCACGTTGTTGCAAGACAAAACTAAACTGTCTGGCAGCACTGGCTATTTTCGCTTCACATAAATATTTTATTTACATATGCTTCTGGCATTGTTACTTTGCTAGAAGGTTTTCAATATGCACACAGACAGATCTGACTACAGCGATTGTTTATTTTGCAGCTAAGATTTCAGCCAACACCTTTTTTATTTAAATTGAAAAACATTACAAAAAAAACCTTTGCGGATCATCGACTAACAAATTAATTGCATTTATAAATTAAAAAAAAAGTTTTGTCGGTGCCAGAATTCGAACCCGAAACCCGAGCTGAGAATTCATGCAAAAAGTGGACGCTCTACACTTTGCGCCACTGGCGATCATTACGATTGTCTAATTATAGAATTCATTGTTACTAGACTGTTAGTCAAATGTAATTGCTGCTGCTGTCCTATCACTGCGGACGGCAGTTCGCGCTAGGGACGAAAGCAGCACGAAGGGTGCGAAAGGCGACTAGCATATGTACACAGGAAGAATGGAAAATTTGCTATGACTGTCGGATCAGGTCGAGTTATATCAATCGAAAGGTATCAATTTAACTTACAAATGTGCATACTAAAACTTTTGAAAACTCACCTGGCTCGTGAGATAAACAGGTTTAAGTGGGAGGGATTAGTTTTTTACTATTCTTATCAAAAATACGCGTGGAATAACATCTCGATCATTAAAATCCGACCACTGGTTCAAAAGATATAAATTTTGAAATTTTTAGTGTCCTTCCGAAAATGAAATAAAAAGCCAGTTTGTCTGTTTGTCCGTTTGTCTGTTTATTTGTTTGGATCAAATCGTTGATTTAGCTTAAAAGATTGAATGAGGACTTTTTCCAACTCAAAAATCTAAAAACGTTTGTTTTACGACTTTTTCGAAAAATCGCTAGTTTGTGGGGAAATCGTTAAAAACCGCTAGAATTGAAAGTGGTAAATTCTTTTTCCGGCAGATAAATCCTTTTATTATCAAAAATATACCGGGGTGCCACAGAAATCGCAAGCGAAATAGAATTCCGCAGAAAGCAATTCCGCACGGAAATTTCCGAGGTGCCACAGAACTTCGAATGATTTAATATTTTTAGCATTTTCACCAACCTTTTCGAGCTAGGCTGCTTAGGGTTGACACCTTCTCAGATTAAATTACCCAAGGTTTTGCATAGCAGCTTTTTTAAGTTTATAATTGCAGAACAACAGGCTTTTAATTTTTTTCTTATTTAATTAATATAATTTAATTTAATTTATGTAATAATTGAATTTGTTTAGCTGAAAAACATTTAAAAGTAATTGGCGCGAAAAAATAAAAATTCCTCGACAACTCTAGCAATTGTCTGCCATTAGTCTGGCAACTCTTCGTGAAAAATGTTTTCACAAATGGCACAATAAGTTTGTTGACGCAGATCGCGTTATTTTTAATTTTGAAATTTTTATTAGTTAAGTTAGTTGAAATGTAGAAGTAAATTCATGAAGTCTAGTGTAAGTTAGATTTAGGGCGAAGCGGGAGCGCAATAAAGCTCTCTTTTCGTTGCATTTGTCGAATTCGCCCCGTTTCGCCACACTAGCTTAAGATAGGATAGAGAGAAAATTATGAAGTATTAAAGTTAGTTGTCGCATACCATTGTCTCGTCGTCGAGTTGGCCAATAAATCGTTAAAATAAAAATCTAAACGCGTCTCATTTTTTCGTTTATCACAAAAACTCTTGTGATTTTTCATGGCGCCCGAGCAGGGACAAGTTTAAATTTTTTTTAATAGTGAACTTTGGTGCAACCAGACAGTGATAAGTGACATACAGTTTTTCAAACACACACATATAAAAGTGGTTAAATTAAAATCATTTTTTATAAATAAAACAAAACAATAACACTAACAAACAAGTTAAAAGCAATTGGCCCGCGACGGTTTACTAAACAAAACTTCAACAACAACATAACCAATCGCGCCAGTCGGGTAATGTCAAACCGCCAGCAGAAGCCTTGTGATTGCTTAAACTGCAAAAGGAAAGTGGCTGCTGGACTTATGAGCCCAAACCACATCCCACAGGTATTGTGCTAAAAATTGAAAGGTCAAAGAATAACAAGTTAATTTATCTTTGATTCGGTGCTGTCAGTTGAGCACGACCCTTTCAATTCTTGGCACCGTAATACAAATAGTAGAGCTTGGCATAATTACTAACAAATTGCATGGCTATTGGCTAACATTTAATAATATATTAATACCAGCTTGGATGCAAAACTGTTTGTTAGAAATTCGCTATTCTGTCGCCCTTTCCCCTCTCGCAACACATACATACAAACATATTTATGCGCAAGCTACTGCAGTTTGTGCATCTCTTCGTTTTCGTTTTCGCTTTCGCTCAACGGCTCACATACATACATACATATATGTATATGCGCAAGCTACTGCAGTTTGTGCATCTCTTCGTTTTCGTTTTCGCTTTCGCTCAACGGCTCACATACATACATACATATATGTATATGCGCTAGCAACTGCAGTCGGTGCATCTCTTTTCGTTCTCGCTTTCGGTCAACGGCACCTTGCTGTTGCTAACGCTTAGAAATTGGCGCGCGCCTGTGCAGCTGTTTACGAAGTGACGCGCGCTCCCCTACAATTGGTGAGGCATATTTGTTTTTTGAAATCGTTTGCCACTTATTGTTTTTTGCAGTACAAATACTGTATTGATTTAGTGTGAGCTATAAATATACTCATACTCGCTCCCCTACACGTGGTTGAGCATATCAGTTTCCAGAAGAGGAAAAAATTATTTTTTTTTAATTTAATTTTTTTTTTTTTTAAATAAAATATTTTATTTTTGCTAAATATGGGAACTGAAGATAAAAAGAAAATAATGGCGACTCTCGAGGATTTAAAAACAAAGCTCAAGGGTCCAACAAAAAACATTCAGAGAATTAAACATCAACTGGATATAGGAAGCGTGGCGCTTCAATTAACAGAACTGGAGTGCAGATTAGAATCCCTAAATAAACATATAGAAAAGGCAAATCATCTACAGTCAAAAATTGATGAACTTGATGTCGAAGATGATGATGATGGAGAATTAGAAGAACTATGCATTTTGACGAAGTCTGGACTTTTATCGTTAATTAATGCCCTCAAAGCGGATAGTAGTCATAATGCGACGGTAGTATCTGCATCTGCTACTGGACAATCGCGCTCTCATCTTCCGAAATTGTCGTTGCCAAAGTTTAGTGTAAAATATTCGGAGTATAAAAACTTTATCAGCCTTTTCGATACTTTGGTTCATAACGATGATTCGATTCCAACAATAGAAAAGTTTACTCACTTGATCTCTTGTCTCTCAGGTGAAGCTCTAGGGACTGTCAGAGCATTTCAAATCACCGAAGACAATTACAAAAAAGCAAAGGCTAGCTTAAAAAATGTTTATGACAACGACTGCCTTATATTCAAGGATCATATTTCAGCGTTGTTTGGTTTGCCGAAAATTTCATCTCCTTCAGCATCAGCATTAAGAAATCTAATCGACACAGTGTCAGCTATATACGGATCATTGTTGTCGATTGGCGACGACAAAAAGATTTCGAATGCTATGCTAATTCATCTCGTTATGAACAAAGTTGATCCAGCGACCAAAAGAAAATGGGAAGAACAGCTTGAATATGACAAGCTCTCTTTGTGGAAAGATTGTGAGACGGTGTTAAATCGCAGATACCAGCATATGTCCGCTGAAGAGTCTGCTAAACCGACACCAGAAGCGAAGCCAAGTCAAACTAAACACAATCGTACCTCGTTTTCATGTGCTATCGCTCAAGCCCCAAATCAAGTAAAGAAATGTGTTTACTGCAATTCAGAAGGACATTCAATTGGGAATTGTTCTGCGTTCTCTTGTCAGTGACACAGAGGTTTGATTTCGCAAAGTCGGCTCCCTTATGTATAAACTGTCTTCAAAGGGGTCATACTGTTGCAAGATGCAAGGCAGCAAAGTGTCGAGTTTGTAGCCGTTCCCATCATACGCTCCTCCACAGATATGCAGCCGTAGGTGACAGTTTAGCGTTACCACCACCACCACAAGCTTCCAATTCAAATAATCCTTCCACAACACATGCTATGCATGTGACGGCCTTAGAGAAGGTGATTTTGGCTACGTCCGTCGTTAGTGTTCGAACTAAAAGCGGTGAGCACATCTTAGCTCGAGCTCTGCTCGACTCAGGTTCACAAACGAACTTTGTGACTGAAGAGTTGGCACAACGATTGCAGATACGTAGGGAAGATGCATGTATCAGCTTGTTAGGAATTGGCGAAGCCAATTCTCAAGTCAAGAAAAAGATACATACGGTGGTGAAGTCGCGAGTTAATAGCAGTGAGTTTTCAGCAGATTTTTGGATTTTGAAATCGATTTCGAGTTATCAGCCTGACCACACAGTAAGCGTGAGCGGCTGGAAGATTCCGGAAAACCTGCAATTAGCGGATCCCTACTTTTACAAGCCACAAAAGGTAGACATGTTGATAGGAGCTGAAACATTCTTTGAATTATTAGCTGTCGGCCAAATTCAACAAGGTCCAAATTGTCCGATATTACAGAAAACTCTGCTTGGTTGGATCGTTTCTGGACGATATACGTTGGACTCATCAAGATGCCAAGAGAAAGTGGTCAATCTTAGTTGTATAGAGGACTCGATAGCATCTATAGATAGCACACTGCAAAAATTTTGGTCGCTGGAAAATCTTCCCTCGACAATCAAGGTCATGTCGCCAGAACAACAATTGTGTGAGAAACATTTTGTCAACAATTTGCAAGTTTTACCGTCAGGACGTTTCGAAGTTAGGCTACCATTTAAGACCGACCCTAAGATTTTGGGAAACTCATTTGAAGTTACGAAACGACGGTTCTTGTCGCTCGAAAGAAGGCTGTCCCGAGATGACCAATTAAGGAGAATGTACATGGACTTCATGGAAGAATACATGTCATTGGGACATATGATAGAAGTCGAAAACAAAATTCCTGACACACCTCACTATTTCATTCCGCATCAATGCGTTTTGCGACCTGAAAGTACTTCGACGAAGTTACGTGTAGTATTTGACGCGTCATGCAAGACTTCTACTCAGATTGCGTTGAATGACATCCTGATGGTCGGCCCTACGATCCAGGAGGAGCTATATTCTACTCTACTCCGCTTTAGGTTAAATAAATATGCGCTGACTGCGGATATTAAAAAAATGTATCGCCAAGTAATGGTGAATGAAGCGGATAGAAAATTTCAGCTCATAGTTTGGAGAAGAGATCCGTCTGAGCCTCTGAGAATTTTTGCATTAAACACCGTGACATATGGCACTGCTCCAGCGCCCTTTCTTGCTATCCGGTGTTTAAAAAGGTTGAGTGAGACTGCCCAAGTCTCTCACCCCAAAGCAGCAAACGTTATTCGGTCCGATTTTTATGTAGATGATTTGTTGACTGGTGCTGCATGCGTCGAGGAACTACAGACAATTAAGTCTGAAGTGTCTCAGGTGTTGCAAAAGGCAGGGTTCGAATTAGCAAAATGGTTTTCGAATTCCCCTGAGATTTCCGCATCCGAGAGCACGGTCAAACCGATAACGATCTCAGACTCGACAGACTCAACAAAAACGTTAGGAATTTTATGGTTACCTCATGAAGACATCTTCAAATTCAAGATAGACGAATCGTTCATGAGTGTAAAAGCGACAAAACGAAATATTTTGTCGGTGACGTCGAAATTATTTGACCCTCTCGGTTTGCTCAGTCCCCTTATAATAAAAGGAAAGATCTTACTGCAAGAACTTTGGTTACTGAAACTGGACTGAGATGAGTCGATTCCAATGAAAATAGAAACCGAGTGGGAAGCTCTAAAACAAACCTTGTCGGATATACAGAAGATAACTGTGCCACGGTTTGTACACATTGAGCCCACGTCACCAGTTCAGATTCATGCCTTTGCCGATGCTTCTATGAGAGCATACGGTGCATGTGTATACGTCCGTTGTTTGACTGCAGAAGGTTTTAAAGTGTCATTGTTGACCTCTAAATCAAAAGTAGCGCCGCTCAAGACCAAAACGCTTCCTAGGCTTGAGTTATGTGCCGCTCACCTTTTAGCAGAACTCTGTCATCGAGTCAAGCCATGGATCAAGGCTCCGATCGAACGCGTTGTGTTCTGGTCAGACTCGGAAATAACTCTCCACTGGATTCGGTCACATCCCTCGTCGTTGTCTACTTTCGTTTCAAACAGAGTGGCCGAAATTCAAGAGTGGACAGAGAATGCAACGTGGAGGCATGTACCAACAAAGCAGAACCCAGTAGATATTGTATCTAGAGGTTGTGACGTTGACGAGTTGATGGAGTCAATATGGATGACTGGTCCAGCGTTCCTACTGGATCCAGAAGAAGAGTGGCCTGTGAACCCACATTTTTCATTGTCGAAAGAGGTTCTTGAGATGGAAATTCGGAAATCGGCTGTCGGACTGACAGTTGCAAGACCAAGTTTAGGATTATTGGAGATCATCGAGGAATATTCGTCACACCTAAAACTGCTGAGAGTCTTTGCTTATGCGTTCCGGTTCATTCAAAAATGCAAAGACAAAACGACCCAATTTGAAAATACACCTTCTGTTTTGGAGCTCAAAGAGGCATTTGAGAAAATAATCGAAATTATCCAAAAGCAAGAATTTAAAGATGATATCGAAAGGGTTAGAAAGAGCGCGCGTGTAGGCCCGAGTCTTCAGCGGTTAAATCCCTTTATCCATGAGTATCGTGGAACTTGGTGTGCCTTTTCGTTGTTGCGAGTTGGGGGGCGACTAGTAAATGCTCCTATTTCGTATGATGCTAAGTTTCCACTTCTGTTGACGAAGCGTTCTCAATTTGTGCAGAGCTATGTCCGTCATCTTCACCAGACCAACTTCCACTCAGGTCCTCGAGCACTTGTAAGCCAACTTAGAGAGCGTCTGTGGCTAGTTAACGCTCAAGAGATCTGTCGCCAGACAGTGCGATCATGTATCCGCTGCTTTAAGTGCAAACCTAAGCTTCTGACGCAAATTATGGGAAATTTGCCAGCAGATCGGCTTCGTGCTCTCCGCCCATTTTCTACATGTGGCGTTGATTTTTGTGGACCAATTGATACGTCCTTAAAGATTCGTGGAAAGCCCCCATATAAATCGTATATTGCCCTTTTTGTGTGTTTTGCATCCAAGGCGGTACATTTAGAGCTAGTATCTGATTTATCAACTGATTCTTTTTTATTGGCTTTTCAAAGGTTTGTTGGTCGCCGCGGCGTTCCCCAAGTCGTCCATTGCGACAATGCGACGAACTTCGTCGGCGCGAGTCGCCACTTCGAGGAGCTGCGACGGAAGATCGAGGCAGAGGAGAGCGCAATACGTGCATTCGCGTCAAAAAGCGGATGCACGTTTGCGTTCATACCACCAAGGGCACCTCACTTCGGAGGACTATGGGAGGCAGGTGTCAAAACTGCCAAGAACCTACTCCAACGGGTAGTAGGCAGCGCGCTTCTAAGCGCAGAGGAGCTCCAGACGGTGCTGGTAGGAGTCGAGGCCGTGATGAACTCGCGACCTCTGGGACCTCTCAGCCAAGACCCAAGCGATGGAGAGGCTCTCACCCCAGCTCATCTGTTGATAGGCGGGTCGCTGATCGCTCCACCAGCAGTCGGGACCCCGGACCAGCAGGGCCTCAGTTGCTTGAAGCGATGGCGACTTGTCTCGTCTCTCAAGCGCATGTTTTGGCAGCGTTGGTCCCGGGAATACGTGCTGGGATTGCAGACCCGGGCCAAGTGGCACCAGCAGCAGCCGAATCTCGTCGTGGGAGATCTCGTCGTCGTTGCAGAGGACAACATGCCTCCCCAGCAGTGGCTCATGGGCAGAGTCAAGGAGGTACACGTCGGGCAGGACGGCATGGTCAGGGTCGTCGACATTAAGACGGCCAAAGGAGGGACATACAAGAGGCCAATCCACAAGCTGGCCCCACTCCCTGGTTATTGTTGAAGCCTTCCAGCCGTTCAAAGGGGGCGGTGTTGACGCAGATCGCGTTATTTTTAATTTTGAAATTTTTATTAGTTAAGTTAGTTGAAATGTAGAAGTAAATTCATGAAGTCTAGTGTAAGTTAGATTTAGGGCGAAGCGGGAGCGCAATAAAGCTCTCTTTTCGTTGCATTTGTCGAATTCGCCCCGTTTCGCCACACTAGCTTAAGATAGGATAGAGAGAAAATTATGAAGTATTAAAGTTAGTTGTCGCATACCATTGAATTACCACGCATCGTCATTTGTCTCGTCGTCGAGTTGGCCAATAAATCGTTAAAATAAAAATCTAAACGCGTCTCATTTTTTCGTTTATCACAAAAACTCTTGTGATTTTTCAAAGTTAAAGGTTTTTATTGGGAAAACTTGATTTATCTCAAAAGACCTATTTTTGTAAAGCTTAATTTAAAGAACACTGAAGTGGTTCCATATATTTTTTTTAAATACCTTTCTTCGAATTCTGACTAAAAAATGTGGCATCGCTGACCCTGACTTCGAAAATCTGAATCGGACTAGGTGGCAGCATCGGACGCTAGCGATTTTAGCGCTAGTTTAATACGCGTAAATTTATTCTGCGATTTGACCTGTGGCACAGCGAAATGAAATTGAAGAGAAATTCAAGCGAAAGCGATTTCTGTGGCACCCCCGATAGATGCGTTTGTTCTACGACTTTTTCGAAAAATCGTCAGTTTAGCGGGAAATCGCTAAAAATTTATAAAATTGAAAGTGGTAAATTCTTTTTGCGGCAGATAAATCATTTTATAATCAAAGCTAGTGGACGGTGCTGCTTTTTGATATAGTGGTCCGATTCCAATCAAATTTGGTCAAGATGTATATGATCATCCTATATGCATATACTGTCAGTTTGGTTGAGATATCTCAAAACACAAAAAAGTTTTTCATACTAAGACTTGATTTTCAACTGATTGTTCCTATGGGAGCTATATGATATAGTGGTCCGATCCAAAATCTGAAACAAACTCGATCTGCTTGCAATATAGACGAACCTACATACCAAGTTTGGAGTCTCTAGCTCTTATAGTCTCTGAGATCTAGGCGCTCTTAAAGACGGACGGGCGGACAGACGGACATGGCTATATCGACTCGGCTGTTTTTTTTTATTTGGACGATGGTGTACTAAACGAGCAGTACATTCAAGTGGCCCAAACGACACCAAGCACGGGCTTGTTGACGCGCGGACAAAGACGGACAAACATTGTATTAAACAACAATAAACTAAAACATACATTAACTATAAGCTAGATAAGTAAGAAATAATTGAAGTGTTAAGAAATTCTACAGAAGAAGAATTAGTAATAAATTGAGAAAGATTGTTATAATTACAACAAAGAACTCGGAAAGGGTTATGAATAGCATAGTTAGCAACACAGGATTGAAGAGAAAGAGGTAAGAAATTTCTAGAACTTCTGATAGGAACAGCAAAACTAATCTGGCTAATTAATTCAGATGAATCAATTTCACCAATAATTAGTTTGTGTAGAAAGACTACACCAAGCATTGTTCTCCGGTCAGAAAGAGATGGAAGATTAATTAGTAAAAGTCTACTACGATAAGGAGGCAAGCGAATGTTAGTATTCCAATTCAGACCCCGTAGGGCAAAGAGTAGAAACTGTTTTTGTACAGATTCTATTCTGTCCTGATGAATCTTATATTGGGGACTCCATATACAAGACCCATATTCCAGAATAGGTCTGACAAGTGAAGTATAAAGTAGTTTAGTAATGTAGGGATCGTCAAATTCTTTCGACCAACGCTTTATGAAACCCAAGACGCCAAATGCTCGATTAGCAATAGATGCAATGTGCTTGTCAAACTTCAGCTTAGGATCAAGAAGAATACCCAAATCAGTAACCGACATAATACGTTCAAGCGGTTTACAATTAAGAACGTAATTAAACACAAGCGGAGTTCGCCTGCTAAAAGACATAACTTTACATTTACTACAATTAAGATTTAAAAAATTTACTTTACACCATGTCTGAAAACTGTCAAGATCAGTTTGCAGCCTGACACCAAGAAGATTGTCAGTGGCAGACATTCACGTCATCAGCGTACATGAGAACCCGAGAGTGATTTATAACGGAAGGCAAGTCATTTATAAAAAGCGTAAAAAGCAAGGGGCCCAAATGACTTCCTTGTGGAACTCCAGAATAAACTTGAACAGGTTTAGAAATTAAACCATTAAAAAAGACTTTTTGGGTTCTAAAATTTAGGTAGCTTGAAATCCACAGAATTAGGTTATTGGGAAAACCTAAAAGATGGAGTTTACGCAATAAAAGATTGTGATTAACGGAATCAAAAGCTTTGCTAAAATCAGTGTAAATGACATCAGTTTGCATTTTATTTTGAAAACCATGTATAACAAACGTTGTGAATTCCAATAAGTTAGTGGTAGTAGATCTATATTTCACAAACCCATGCTGGTAGGGTGAAATAATAGATCTACAAAGATATTGCAGCTGAGAAGTTATCATTTTCTCAAAAGCCTTAGGAATAGCGGACAACTTAGAAATACCTCTATAGTTACAGACATTAGACTTGTTTCCTTTCTTAAGGAGAGGAATAATAAATGATTCTTTCCAAATTTTTGGGAAAGAACATAACTCAACAGACAGTTCAAATAAGTTATACAGGGGTTTCAAAAGACCTTCAGCGCAGTACCGAAGAACACATCCTGGTACTCCATCAGGTCCCGGTGAATATACCGGTTTTACAGCCTTTAGTTCACTTAAAAGCGAGCTTTCCGTAATTAAAGGTCCAAAAATGCAATTAGAAGCATTTACACGATATGGATAAGGCAATCTTAATTGATCATTTTGAACGCTATAAGTTGTTTGAAAAAATTCGGCAAATAGATCGGCAATAGCCTGATCAGAATCCGCGGTCTTTTTTTCAAAAAACACGGTTGATGGATGTGTTGATGATCTACGCTTGGAATTAACAAACGTATAAAACTTTTTAGGATCACTTCGAAACTGCAGTTTGCATCTTTCAAGATAATCTTTATAGCATTGGGCATTAAGAACAGAGAAATTGGATCGTGCAATCAGATATCGAGAAAGATCCAAGAAAGAGCCAGTTTTCTTGAACTTTTTATACATTCTTGATATTCTATTTTTCAAGCTAGTTAACTCCCTCGTAAACCAAACAGGTTTATTAGACCTGCATGGAACACATAGGGGAACACATAAATCAAGTAAGGAGTTTAAAATCGAATAAAAAATCGTGACTGCACTATCCAAATCCCTGCACCCATATAGCCGGGACCAGTCAGTCTGTAATAAGAGTTGAGAAAGCTTTGAAAAATCGGTTTTCCGAAATTGACGAGCTCTCTTTTTATGCTCATTACACAAATTAGGAGCCCGGACAGGTAAGTCCATCAACACCTCCAAAGTCGGATGATAAGGGTCTTCAGGAAAGGATATGGGATTAGTACGAGAAACAGATAAGAAAGAGGGATCCAAAACAAAAATAAGATCAAGCATCTTATTCAGAGAATTTGGGATATCATTGATCTGACACAATGACATCCCAAAAAGATTATCAAGAAAATCATTTTGCGTCGTGGAAGTCAAAACGCTGGAGTCAGAACACAAAATCCATTGTGTTCCGGCAATATTGAAATCACCAAGAACAACAAGAAAATCACGATCTGAGAGCATAGATAAGACAGAATGTATAGCAGAAGCATGCAAAGTATAGACTGAGTTGTCTGAAGAAGGAGGGATATAAGAACATGTAATGTAAACATTAATGCCACATATACTCATTTTGACAGCAACAAATTCAATATCGGTAGAACTATCGGTTATTACTACTTCCGAAGATAAATCAGCATCAATAGCAATAAGCACACCACCACCAATTCGTGGGGTACGATCTTTTCTATAAATGGAGAATTTATTAGAAAGAATTTCAGAATTATGAATGTCGGGCCTTAACCAAGTTTCTGAAAAGGCAACGACATTAAAATTAAAGGACAGGCTATTTAGATAAAGATTACTAAGTTTACTACGAAGCCCTCTTACATTCTGATAGCCCAAGGAGAGGGAGGATGTTAGTTTTTTGAGCTATTGATTGTTGATGCTGATCAAGAATATATATACTTTATAGGGTCGGAGATGCTTCCTTCTCCCTGTTACATACATTGCAACGAATACAATATCCCCTTTTACTTATTTTTAATAAGTAACGGGTATAACAAAAGACCATAAGCAAGCCACTAAGCTGCTAAAACTGTCAACCTTATCTCCGGAAATAACAGTTAAAATAACGGAACACCCAACTCTGAACACATGCAAAGGCGTCATTTACTGCAATGACCTTAGATCAATCTCGGAGGAGGAAATTCTAAATGAACTTCGCTCCCAAAATGTGGCAGCAATTAAAAAAATAACAAAAAAGAAAGGCAATGATCGAATTGAAACCGGTCTCATCATTTTGACATTTGCACTACATGATCTACCAGAGTATATAGCAATTGGATACCAGAGAACCAAGGTTCGCACCTATATACCACTCCCAATGCGTTGCCATAAATGCTTACGCTTCGGACATACTTTGAAAGTATGCCAAGCAGCAGATAAAATTTGCACAACATGTGGAACAAGCAACACTGTGAAATTGAAGAAATGGATAAGTGTACAAACGGACTCCACTGCGTAAACTGCAGTGTGAATGACCTGAACCACAATCACTCTACATTTGACAGAAAATGTCCAATTTTTTTGAAAGAGCAGGAAATCATTGCCATTAAAACTACATTAAAAATCGACAACAAAGCTGCACATTCAGTATATAAATCCAGACATCATGGAGAGACAACATTTGCTACAGTTCTTAGTAAAAATTCTCCAGCCTCTACACCTAAACCAACTCCGAAACCTACAACCAACGATGATACATCAGCATCGCCTTCTAAGCCCATCCAACGCACTGTATTAAACTATGATGATATAAACGATCTAATAGAAGACACCAACAAGCTCAATAATACAAAAGGCACCACCGGCAAAAAAATTAAAATCGCGCCAAGATCTACTTCCAGACGTACTCTTCGACAACTTAAGACGACCAACAAAAAACCTAAACTCAGCCCAACAAGTAATTCAAACTTGATATCAGAATCAGAAGAATCTATGATAGACGATGATCACTCAATCAATTTAACTAAGCTATAATTTTACTTAATATACCTAGCTCCTTACAGACAGTACAAAATAATATTAATCCTTAAAGGTACTTTATTTATTATTATTGTAATGGGGAAATCTGCACTGCGACCCTTTGGATCTATTGTGCCCCCTTCTGAGCCTATAGCTCGTCCATCAACCCTAGTTCTCGCACGAATTCGAGAGTTTTTACCGGGTTGAGGTCTGCTAAGTCCTCCTTCGGTAGGACATGTTTCCCTAGAAAACTACATCTACGTCTAGATAGAGCAGTGCATTCTGCTAGTATGTGCATCGAGGATTCCTCCTCGCAGTTGCAGAACCGGCAGCTTGCACTGCTTACAATTCCTAACTTAAATAGATGACTTCTCAGTTTGCAATGCCCGGTCAAGAGACCGGTGAGTACTCTGAGTCTATTCTTTCCCAATGCGATTATTTGCTTAAACCGCTTTGAGTTGTAGCTACCTAGGAGGTGTTTGGCTTGTCTGAGACCTGTGGTCTCCATCCAATGCGACTGCTGGAGTCGCCTCTCCTCTTTTCGTAGGTATTCCCGGATTGTGTGTCTTCCAATCCCACAAAACGGTTCAGGACCTATTAGGGGCCTGCATGCACCCATTCTGGCTAATCTGTCAGCTGCCTCGTTTCCTGCTAAATCCCTGTGGCCTGGGATCCATCTTAGGCTTAGCCTATTATATGATCCCAGTTGGTTTAGCTTCTTTCGCACCTCGTGCACTACTTTAGACGTTATTTTCGCCTTGCTGAGTGCATTGAGAGCTGCTTGACTATCGGATAGAATGGCTATGTCTCTATTCCGATAGTTACGCTTGAGATTAAGGTCAACACACCTCCCTATTGCACATACCTCAGCCTGGAAGATGCTGGTATATGTTCCTAGAGATTCATGGTAAGATATCCGAGGGCCTACAACTCCAAGTCCTGTGCCTTGGTCTGTAAGAGATCCATCGGTGTACCATTTTATGGTGTGTTGACCCATTGGATGGACTTCATCAAGTGTTGTCCAGTCCTTCTTACTGCTCAGGTTCACTTTGAAATTCTGCTCGAACATGAGCTCGGCAGTCATCTCGTCCCTTGGCTGTAATAGTAAGGGGAGATCACCTGATAGCAATTCTGCGTCTCTGTGGCTAAGGATACTTCCCACCCCCTCTCGTGCTATCCTTAGCAGAGTCGCCCTTTGTTGCAGTTCAATAAATACATGGAGTGGCGTGAGCTCCATTAAAACTTCTATAGCCGTCGTCGGACAGGTGCTCATAGCCCCCGTCATACATACGCAGGCCATTCGTTGCAGTCTTAACAGCTGCTTCTTGACGGTGATAAGTTGGGCTCTATCACCCCAGGCTATTGCTCCATATGTGAGCATTGGCCTGACTACCATTAGGTATAGCCATCTAATAATCTTCGGTGATGTGCCCCATGATTTCCCGGCTATGCTGCGACAGGCATAAAGTGCTCGAGTGCACTTTGCTATCGCATTTTGTACATGGGGGCCGAAGTTAATTTTACTGTCAAAAGTGACTCCTAGGTACTTAACCTCCTTACTTGTTTCTATTATGCTGTTTGATAGCCTTATTTGCCTCATTCTCTGCAGTTTGTATCTTCTAGTGAAGGGAACGATGACTGTCTTGGCAGGGTTGAGGTTGAGGCCCACCTCTCCACACCAGTCGCTCGTTATCCGTAGACCTAGTTGTACAATGTCACAGAGTGTTTCTTCGAATTTGCCTCGTGCTATGATGACAATGTCATCAGCGTAGCCCTGGCATTGAATTCCATAGCCGGCAAGTTTCTGGAGTAGTTCATCTACTAGCAGACTCCAAAGTAAAGGAGATAAAACTCCCCCTTGAGGACAACCTTTTGTGGTTGCGACAGTAACAGTGTTATCTTGAACTGTTGCCGTGGCTTGTCTAGACCCCAGCAGTGAGGAAATCCATCTGCCTGTGGTTGGGTCTAGGCCCCTCCTGGTCAGGGCAGCCTTGACAGCATCGTGAGATGTGTTGTCGAAGGCACCTTCTATGTCCAGGAAGGCGCATATGGCCACCTCCTTATTTTCAACTACTGTGCTTAAAGTGCGGTGTAGTTGATACAGTGCCGTGTCCGTGGATCGGCCTACTCTGTATGCATGCTGCGTTGGTTGCAGCGGGGATTGCACCAGAAGAGTGCTTCTTATCTTGTGGTCCACCAGCTTCTCCAGCGTTTTCAACAAAAACGATGTTAAGCTGATGGGTCTGAAGGACTTGGGGCTGGTGATATCTTTCTTCCCTGCTTTGGGGATGAAGACCACCCTAGCTCTACGCCACGCACTTGGTATGTATCCGAGTGCAAGGCTACTTATCATGATCCTTCTAAGAAAGGGGAGGAGTATGCCCTGCCCCTGCTGTAGAAAGGATGGTGATATCATGTCAAGGCCTGGCGATTTATAGGGCTGGAAGGTACCAATTGCCCACTGTAATCGTTCTGGTGTGACTGTCGACTTGGCAGTTTTCCAGTCGGCAGACACTGGCCTAGACATGCTTCTTGCTTCGACTGTATCTTGTTGTACCGGGGTGCTTCCCGGGAAGTGTGTCTCAAACAAGAGCTCTAGTTTCGCTATGCTACTACCAGTGAAGGTTCCATCCCTTCGTTTCAAGGCTAGATTTGCCTCTGGTGTGCGCTTCGAAAGTGCCCTATGAAACCGGGCGCCTTCGGATGTGCTTTCTATACTTTCGCAGAATTCGCGATAGTTCTGTCGTTTGGCCTTTCTGATCTCCTTGTTGTAGGAGGTAAGGCTTTCACGGTAAGAGTCCCATAAACCGTCTCTCTTCGCTCTGTTGAAGAGGCGACGGGTGGTGAGTCGTAGCCTCTCGAGGCTATCGTTCCACCAAGGGGCATCCGTTTCTTTGCGCTTCCTTCCAAAAGGACAGCTTTCTTCAAAGGCATTTATTATGCTACTGTTTAGGTTGCCTACTGTTCTTTCCAGTTCCAGTTGCGATCGGGGTATTCCCGGTCCTTCACTGGATAGATTTAGTTGTAGGGTCGTTATATACTTATCCCAGTTTGTTTTCCTGGGATTACGCACTGGTATGCTGCTATCCATATTGACTTGCAGTTCAAATAGGATAGCTCTATGATCAGACATGGATTCCTCCGAAGAGACATGCCAGTTTCTTAGGTGTGGCCTAAGGGCCCTACTAATCATGGTGATGTCCAGGACTTCCTCCCTGATTCTTGTTACGAATGTCGGTGTGGTTCCGACATTACCAATTTCTAAATTATATCTAAATATAAAGTCAAGAAGGTACTCACCTCTTGCGTTTGTGTCTGTGCTTCCCCAGATCTCGTGGTGTGCGTTGGCATTGCACCCTATGATAAGGGGATGCTTCTCCTTGGTGTAGTGTGCTACTAGCCCGACGACTTCCGGTGGCGGACAGGCTCCATCGCCCGCGAAGTACGCTGAGGCCACTACAATGGTGCGGGCATGTCCGACCAACTGCACTGCTATTGGTACGCAGGCCCTGCTAAGGAATTCTGAAAGTATAGTATAATTAATACACTTCCTTACCATAATACATGTTCTTGGCACTGGGTCCCTTTGATCCCAGATTACCTTGGAGTCCGCTGTGTACAGGCCTTTGATGCCATCGTTAAACCATGGCTCCTGTACCAGAGCTAGCCCAAGGTGTTGGTTGGTGAACATCCGGGCTAGGACGGCCGAGGCCGCCTTCGCACGGTGGATGTTCACCTGGGCTAGCTTAGTGCCGATGACTTGTGTCATCGCACTATAGAAGCGGCTCCATGCTGCATGACGAGGAGGGCCTGGAGTCTTCCCCGTCATCGCGTGCCGTCATGGTGACGTCCGCTGCTTCCAGTTCGTCCGAGATTTCCTGGGACGACATGGCCATTTGCTCCTCTATATCCGCAGCCATAGTGGGGTCCAGTGTTAGGTCCGCCAGGTCTTCATCCTCGGCCAGATCCTCCAATGGATTGGGGGGATCCGCCTGACGAACCCTGGACTCGCTTACAACTGCGGGAGATAGGTCTGTTTCGGCCGAAGGGGGATTCTCCACCACGGCTTCAACCTGTGCTGCTGGTGGGGGCGCTTTCCCCGTGCCAACCTTCTCTGCCCCTTTCTTCAGTCCGCTTACGGGTATTGTCCCGAAGCGGAAGAATAGCTGGTGGCCTCTCGACACAATTTCGTTCTTGGAGGCCTCGTCAATGCCAAGCATTAAAACGGCTCCTCCTCCGTCGTCTCTCCTTGAGATGATCCTCCATGCGTCGGTGTCGATCTTGTTCTGGTTGCTCAGCAAAGCCAACAAGTCGATTGTTTCCCGATTCGCACTTCTCGGGCAGTAGATGGTGATATTATGGGGTGACGGAATGTCATCCCCCATTCTACTTTCAAGGGGTATACCCTTCCATGACTGTAGTTTCGACGCTACAGTCATCAGCCAGTCTGCCGATTTTTCATCTGTACAGTCAATAACCAGGTGGCCCACCCGGAAATGAATGCCAGTGAAAGAAACGGCAGTGTCCCATCCTGTCAGTATGACTTCATCCAGGAGGGCCTCCTCCAGCGCGGACAAGTCCCCCTGACTGAGTCTTACCTGGGGATAGTCCACAGGTAACACGGCCACTTTGACCTTTTTCGCGACAGACGCATAGGTCGCGCGAGATGCAGTGGGCGCTGAGGAGGTGGACATCCTGGCTTCTGCTGCTGCTGCGGATGTGCTAGGGCGCTCATCGAGAGCTTCCTGCTGTCCCGCTACTGAGGCGTTCTTGTGCGCTGCTTTGACAGGTGTGGCCCCTTCCGGTTTTTGCATGGCAGCTGGTCCCGCCGCGCGCACCCTTTTAGGAGTGTCGGTTGGCGGTGTCAGCGTGCTGCTCGACCTTTTGTGAGCCGGTGCCCTGTCTTGGACTGCAACAGGTCTTGGCTCTTTCGCCTTAGCCAGTGCAGCCTCCTGTGTCATCCCCTGCTGTAGATAGCGGATGTACCACTTGCATCTTGATCCACAGAGTTCGCGCCTGTGGGGATCATCCAATCCTCCTGGTTCTCCACGACCTGGCAGAAGATTCTTCTTCTTTGGCGGTGGGCGTTGTTGTTCCCGCCGCCTGTCAGCGGTCAACGCGGGACGCATCGGTAGGGATGGTCCTACCGTGCTTCTTTGCGTTAGATGCCGCGATGTCTGCAGACTTGTCTGCCTCTTCTGTGCCTGTGGCACTCTCCTATTGGTAGCCGGAGTCTGGTTACGTGGAGGTTGGTCTACCACGTTGGAGGGCCGCTCCCTATCGAGGTGGCGGTCCTCAAAGTGTCTAGCAACACTTTCCGCAGGGAGATCCTGCGGGGGTTTGAAGTTTTTCTTTTTCCTAAAATCCATATATGGTCCCACGAGAAGCGCGACAAATATAGTGTCCATCCGAGCAGAGGTCCGCATGCCCGGATAAGGCTGGTTAGAACAGGCGGTCGCCAATTGCCTGAGCCCACCGTTAGCGACTGAGCTAGTTTTTGACCCGGGCCCCCAGCCAGGCTGACTCTCAGCACGGTACGAGTAACACTCTTAGTCCGGCCCGGGGTGAGATAAGGGAAAAGGAAGAGGTAGGTACTTGTGAGGGAGTTGAGGGTGTGTGAGGCTATGCTTTAAAGGCGGCAACACAAACGCCTTGTCGGTACGATGATCGGTATCGTACCCGCTGTTTGTCCGGGACTGCTTATTACGGGGTAGACCCGCTATTCACAGCTAACCTCCCCGAGGGGTGGCCATTCGCTATCCGCAACCCGCGACCCGCCTGGTGGCCTCAGCTGAGCCCCCTCCGAACCATCTCACAAGTTCTTTGGAACAGGAAAGGTACTTTAAACAAAAATCCAAATTTTATTTTAATGTCTTTGAAAATCCTACAATGGAATATTAAAGGATATGTTAACAATTATAGTGAGCTCTTAATATTGATTAAAGAACATAAGCCCCATATTATAACAATATAAGAAACACATATAATTGACAACAATAACCTACCAATTCCAATAAATTACAAATTAATAACATGCCCTGCATCCAATCGATTTGGTGGAGCAGGCATAATAATTCACAAGTCGATTCAATATTTTGAAATAAATCATACAAATGACTTAGAAACAGTCGCTATAGAAGTTAATTCAAAACAAAAACTATCCATATTTTCCACATATATTCCACCAAGTAAATCTTTTACTAGTAGAAACCTTGAAAATATCTTTACTAATCACAATACTCCTTCAATAATCACAGGAGATTTCAATAGTTGGCACGCCAACTGGGGCTCTCCTCAAAACAACAAGAGAGGTAACATTTTAGCAAAATTAATTGAACAATCTCGATACATTATATTAAATGACAAATCACCAACACACTATACAACACATAACACATTTACACACATAGACATATCTTTTTGCTCCCCTTAAATTGCACCATTAGCTGAATGGAATATTTTGAACGATCTGTGTGGTAGTGACAATTTTCCAATTGTTGTATTCCTCTTTCCAAACCCTAAAATTGATTATATATCTAGACCTTATTTTATAACCAACAAGGCAGACTGGGAATCCTTTTCTACTACGACAGACATCTTTAATGATAAATTCCCCATTAACAATTCTGTTAACAAAGAAGCTGCTACTATAAACAAAATTATTTTAATAAGCGCACATAAAAACATACCACAGACTTCACCCAATAAATTCAATCGCAAAGTTCCATGGTGGAATACAACTCTCAATGAACTAAGACTTAAAAAAAACAAAGCATGGAGAATTTTGAAACGACACATCAATAGCGAAAACATTATTAACTACAAACGTGCTAATGCCATATTTAGAAGACAACTTAAAATTAGTAAAACAGAATCCACCAAAGAATTTACTTCATCAATAAATCCATCCGCTCCAACAGCCAAGACTTGGGCAAATATAAGACGTTTCTGCGGATTAAATCCCGTAAAAAATATTCACTGTCTACATAATCCATTCAATAATGAAACAACAACATCCTACAATACTATGGCAAATATTTTCGTAAATTACTGGTCACAATTATCGGACGATAACAACTTTAGTAGTCATTTCTTAACAAATAAATATAATATTCCAAATACAAACTTCTCTATATCAAAATCAGCCCAATTAATAGAAGCCAGTTTACAATCCCTAAAAGGCTCTACACCAGGCTCTAAATCGTATATCTTACCCCATGATTAGAAACTGTTCACACACCATGCAGGAAAGAATCATAAGACACTTTAATAATATTTTCAATAATTTTATACCACAGAGTTATAAGACCAGTTTAGTCATACCAATACACAAGCCAAACTTAGATAAAATGCAAGTATCCTCCTATAGACCAATCTCATTAAACTGTTGTCTATCTAAAACATTAGATAAAATTATAGCTAGAAGAATTTGGTGGTACGTTCCACAAAATAAATTTCTACACCCTAACCAAATCGGTTTTAAAACATTAGATAAAATTATAGCTAGAAGAATTTGGTGGTACGTTCCACAAAATAAATTTCTACACCCTAACCAAATCGGTTTTAAAAGAGGAAAATCAGTAGCTGAGAGTCTTCTCTATGCTGATTTTCTAATAACAAAATCTTTAGCCTCTTAAAAACACACTTCACTCATCACCCTTGACTTTTCAAAGGCTGTTGATCGAGTGGGTATTCACACAGTAATTAATCAATTATCAGAATGGAAATTAGGACCTAAAATTATAAAATATGTTCAAAACTTCATGTCAAATAGAAAGCTTGCTGTAAGAATGGGATCACAAACTTCGAACATTCTTCCACTACACAACGGTATTCCGCAAGGCTCACCCATATCTGTGATTCTATTTTCAATTGCATACAATAAACTCTCCAAAATTATTTCCATGCAAAAAGAAATTCGGGGGTGCCACAGAAATCGCTTTCGCTTGAATTTCTCTTCAATTTCATTTCGCTGTGCCACAGGTCAAATCGCAGAATAAATTTACGCGTATTAAACTAGCGCTAAAACCGCTGGCGTCCGATGCTGCCACCTAGTCCGATTCAGATTTTCGAAGTCAGGGTCAGCGATGCCACATTTTTTAGTCAGAATTCGAAGTAAGGTATTTAAAAAAAATATATAGAACCACTTCAGAATTCTTTAAATTAAGCTTTACAAAAATAGGTCTTTTGAAATAAATCAAGTTTTATCGATAAAAACCTTTAACTTATTGTGCCATTTGTGAAAACATTTTTCACGAAGAGTTGCCAGACTAATGGCAGACAATTGCTAGAGTTGTCGAGGAATTTTTATTTTTTCGCGCCAATTACTTTTAAATGTTTTTCAGCTAAACAAATTCAATTATTACATAAATAAATTAAATTATATTAATTAAATAAGAAAAAAATTAAAAGCCTGTTGTACTGCAATCATAAACTTAAAAAAGTTCCTAAACAAACCCTTGGGTAATTTAATTTGAGAAAGTGTCAGCCCTAAGCAGCCTAGTTCGAAAAGGTTGCTGAAAATGCTAAAAAACATTAAATCATTCCAAGTTCTGTGGCACCTCGGAAATTTCCGTGCGGAATTGCTTTCTGCGGAATTCTATTTCGCTTGCGATTTCTGTGGCACCCCGGATTAAATTCAGTGCATACGCAGATGACTTCTTTCTGATAATCAATTTAAGCAAAAGTAACAATATAAACCACAACCTTGATAAGTTATTCCAAATTATAGAAAAATGGTGCTCCTATTCTGGAGCTGTTTTGTCACTTAGCAAATGCCAACATCTACACATTTGTAGAAAGCACAATTGCAACTGCAAAATATCCTGTAACAACATACAAATACCGTCAGTGTCTTCAGTTAAAATTCTGGGCTTAACTATAAATGAAAACAAGTGGGAAAGGCTATAGTCGAGCTCCCGACTATAGGATACCCGTTACTTACCTAAATAAATTAAACTTTTGTTTTTATTGCATGCTTTTAGGCTCTTTTATTGCTTAAAAGCTTTAATCAGCCAGTACCACCTTTATCTTTGTCCGATCTTGTTGGGATTTAGTAGGATGATAGGTAATAATAATAGCTAACGTTCACCGTTTAAAAAAACCTAATATTTTGAAAACTGTGCGTGTGGTGGATTTTCGCGATTTACGGAGGCGGAAAGGGGCGTGGCAAAATTTTGAAACAAACTTGACCTGCGTGGGGTTTATAGAAATCTGTGTGCAAAATTTGGTTGCTCTAGCTCTTATAGTCTCTGAGATCTAGGCGCTCACACAGACGGACAGACGGACGGACGGACAGACGGACATGGCTATATCGACTCGGCTGTTGATGCTGATCAAGAATATATATACTTTATAGGGTCGGAGATGCTTCCTTCTCCCTGTTACATACATTGCAACGAATACAATATCCCCTTTTACTTATTTTTAATAAGTAACGGGTATAACTACCCTTGGCTATCTCGCATCAACATGCTAAGATCTTCACTATCGAAGAGCCTTAATATAATTAAATGTCTTGCTTGTAAAAGATTTAACTGCAATACCCATACCTTAATTACTATTACAAAAGCAATATTAATATCTAAAATAGACTATGCTTTATTTATTTATGACTACTCACCCACATCAATTTTAAACAAAATTAAAACCCCATTTAACGCTGCTATTCGTATGTCATTAGGAGCTTTTCGCTCCATACCAATAAATAACATGTTGTTTGAGGCCAATATCCCAAACATAGAACTAAAACGTAACCTTACAACAGCCAAACTCTCAAAGAGCCTTCTAAACTCTTCAGATACACCGTTATCAAACATTATCAAACATTGCAAAATAAGCATCAATAAAAAAACAAGTGGGAAAGGCTATAGTCGAGCTCCCGACTATAGGATACCTGTTACTTATCTAAATAAATTCAACTTTTGTTTTTATTGCATGCTTTTAGCCACTTTTATTGCTTAAAAGCTTTAATCAGCCAGTACCACCTTTATCTTTGTCTGATCTTGTTATACCCGTTACTTATTAAAAATAAGTAAAAGGGGATATTGTATTCGTTGCAATGTATGTAACAGGGAGAAGGAAGCATCTCCGACCCTATAAAGTATATATATTCTTGATCAGCATCAACAGCCGAGTCGATATAGCCATGTCCGTCTGTCCGTCCGTCCGTCTGTCCGTCTGTCCGTCTGTCCGTCTGTCCGTCTGTGTGAGCGCCTAGATCTCAGAGACTATAAGAGCTAGAGCAACCAAATTTGGCACACAGATTTCTATAAACCCCACGCAGGTCAAGTTTGTTTCAAAATTTTGCCACGCCCCTTTCCGCCTCCGTAAATCGCGAAAATCCACCACACGCACAGTTTTCAAGATATTTTGTTTTTTTAAACGGTGAACGTTAGCTACTGTTATTACCTATCATCCTATTAAATCCCAAAAAGATCGGACAAACAGAAAGGTGGTACTGGCTGATTAAAGCTTTTCAGCAATTAAAATGCCTATAAGCATGCAATAAAAAAATTTTAATTTGTTTATGTAAGTAACGGGTATCCTATAGTCGGGAGCTCGACTATAGCCTTTCCCACTTGTTGGGATTTAGTAGGATAATAGGTAATAATAATAGCTAACGTTCACCGTTTAAAAAAACCTAATATTTTGAAAACTGTGCGTGTGGTGGATTTTCGCGATTTACGGAGGCGGAAAGGGGCGTGGCAAAATTTTGAAACAAACTTGATCTGCATGGGGTTTATAGAAATCTGTGTGCAAAATTTGGTCGCTCTAGCTCTTATAGTCTCTGAGATCTAGGCGCTCACACAGACGGACAGACGGACGGACGGACAGACGGACATGGCTGTATCGACTCGGCTGTAGATGCTGATCAAGAATATATATACTTTATAGGGTCGGAGATGCTTCCTTCTCCCTGTTACATACATTGCAACGAATACAATATCCCCTTTTACTTATTTTTATAAGTAACGGGTATAATTAAATCATCAATTGAACGTTCAATCCTAATATTAAAATCAGACAATCTTCCTTACCTACCTCATAAATTAACTTTCCTACAACCCCCTTGGCTATTCCCTAAATACTCAATAAATACTTCACTGCGAATACACAACAAACAAATTACGCCACCTTACATATATAGACAACACAACGAATACAATAACCATACCTTTATATATACTGACGGATCACGACAAAATAATGTAACAGGTTATGCTATAACCACAGAAGCACACACACTCAAATACGGTAACCTTCCTCATTACTCGTCAGTTTTATCTGCAGAAATAATTGCAATTTTGGAGGCACTGAATTTTGTTAAATCCAGCAAAGGTTCATTCGTGATTTGCTCTGATTCTTTATCCGCTTTAGATTCTATATCTAATATAAATAACACTGATTATTATGCGTCTTTAATTAGATCCTTACTAACTACCCTATTACATAGAGTTACAATAATCTGGATCCCTGGACATGTAGCGATTACTGGGAACGAACTAGCTGACCACATGGCTAAAGCTTTAACGCTAATGCGCTTAATTTATACACATAACTATAACACTAAAGACTTCAACAGATACTTTAAAAATCAACTTGCTACTAAACTTAAAAACAAAATTACAAGCTGCAATGAATGGTATCGAAATCTTAACCAAAACTCAATTCACATAAATGACTACTTAAACAGAATATCACATAATAATAAAGGGTGTCAAAAATTAACGCAAGATTTGAATTAAATAGAAAATGCCATTTTTAGTCTTTTAATAGTTATATTTTTATTGACTCATAAAGTACATAGGATAGGGTTATGTATGGAATAACACATTGGACAAATGGCCTCCACGGCTTTGCATGCACATGCGCACTCTTTTGTCGAAATTTTCCATGACCATTCTGCATAAATGTGGCTGAATTTCGTTGATGCAGCGTTGAATCTCCTCCTTTAATGCACGGGTGGTTGTGGGCTTGTTGACATAGACTTGTGATTTCAAATAACCCCATAAAAAGAAGTCTAATGGTGTTAAATCACACGATCTAGGAGGCCAATTTTGATCACCGAAACGAGAGAGTACACGACCTGGAAATGTCTCATGCAGTAATTGAATTGTTTCACGGGCTGTATGACATGTGGCACCGTCTTGTTGAAACCATTTTTAATAACCCTATACTGTTAGCTGTCAAATTGCTTTTTTTCAGGGTTGCCAACACTTCACTGCACAAATGGCGGCAAATTCAAATCTTGCGTTAATTTTGGGACACCCTTTATAACCAGACTGGATCAAATTAAAATTATCCGACTAAGATTAGGAGATACCAAAATAACCCACCAACATTATGTCGATCAAAATATATCATCTTTATGTACTCTATGCAATTCCAATAATAACATCAATGTAAAACACATACTAAATTTTTGCCCCAGCTTAACAGCTATTAAACAAGAAATTTTTGAAATAAACTATTCAAGTCGTACTGTAACACATTTTAATTGTATGTGTTTTATTCTTTTTATTGTATGAATTGAATTGCTTAATTTTAAATAAAAAATGTGCAGCAAATATATTTGGATATTTAAGTATCGGTATTAGAGTGCATCGAACCCATTTTCGTAAACTGTGGTCAATTCTAAGATGTTTTCACGAAGAAACCATAGTTCTAAAATAAATTCCTGGTCCGCGCTTTTTGAGTTGAAAAATTCATTTTTTTTAACATTTATAACTTGGGTGTTTATGGTCCGATCCTGACAAACTTGTTGTCAGTACTCTAGTTAGGACCAGGACTTTCAAAATTTCTCAGAACCAAATGACCATTTGTTCTTTAAACGTTGTTTTCATCCTTGGGACGACGATTGCGCTATTCGATTATGTCAATATATTTCCTAAAAAATTAGTACGAATTTAATATAATTTTGGCCCAAAGGACATTTTCATCGTCTTTGAACTTGTATCTTTTATTAACAAAAATGGAAAACGTTATTTTTAACATTTTTTTTGAAGGTAGTTTCTAATTTAAAAGGTCCCTTTTGGTATTTATTTTTGGAATTTTTGCGCGACTCTCTATAGTAACTGCCATTACATCGTGTCGATTTCTGCAACGCGTTGAGAAACAGAAGTTAGAAGCTGCACATGTCGCTCAGTACCTTGAATATGAGTTGGGATTTCAGGAACAGGCAATGGTGGCTCGTCAAACTCTGTGTACTCCAACAAGTGATCGTATGGAATGCTAGCCGTAAATGGGGGCTCGGATAAAATACTGTCATCGTCTAGGTTTACCATATCAGTGTAATCTGCACAATCAAAATTAATAGCATGCTTTTTATAAGCTCTTAATTTTGTTGGGTCATACAGATTATCACGTGCAGAATTTTTTGTATGGCTCTTTCACGAATAGATTTTCTGTGATCAAATATCATTGTTAGTAAAATACTTTCCGGATGAGCAAAATATGCATTGTTAGCGACAACAGTATTAACAATTTCGCGAAGATTAGCTGGCATATACTGTGTTGACCTTATAAATTTGAATATCAGTGCACTGCCAAATGCGACCGAGCTGTAGAACTTGACGTTGAAGTACATGGGAATATACGTTTTCATAACGTAAGTTGCCAAAGGACGGCTTGCTTTGGTTAGCCATCGTGAGTGACAAACTTTTCCTGGTCTCAAGCCGGCCAAATCTTCTGTACCACATCTACCCTACCATTATCATTAAACAAAGGGTATATTAGAATTATATAAACTTAGAATTATATAAACATTCCAGCGCACATGTAATACGATCCATCGCTTATAAATAAGCCGATCGCGGCGCGTGGGAACGCTGAGCATGCACTTTGAAGCTCAAGTGGTCAAGCCATACATATGTATGCCTTCTGCCTTCTGCATACATAATTGTTATATCTATACTGTTTCATGTGTATTTCATAACTGACTTCATTTTACATGTTTTCTTATACTACAATACAAGACAGAGTTGCTAATATCGGTTATCGATAGTTCATATAAAAACGAGCAATAGCTACGATACTACATCTCTCCCCTGCTTATTTGATTATGCATCCTGGTAGCGTGCGGGTATCTTCTTGGTTCTGGCTGAACGTCGTACTGCGACTTCATTCGCACTCGCGTTGTCCTGTGCTGAAAATGCTGAAGCTTCTGAAGGTGCTGGCTCTAGATGGGTTTCCGGAGCCGTTGGCGTGGTGTCATTATTGATCATCTGCTTGTCGACTTCGGCTACAGCTACTGGAGGTGTGCGATCGGCATAAGTTGGGTTTGCCATTGGAATCGGCAAACGTTGATCCAGTACTTCAATCTCATGATTTTGTTGAGAACTGCTCACAAGCTTCCCAACCCTGCGTAGTTGATCGACGTGTCTTTTCCAGATTCTTTGGTCGTCAAGACGCACTTGGTAGTGTACGTCGCCCTGCTGCGCGATGACTGTAGCGAACTGCCATTTCTCCTTGCCCAAATAGTTTCTTGCTGCAACTCTCTCACCTGCGGAAAAATGTTTAATTAGACTGTTTTGTTCATTATAAGCTTTCTCGTTCTGTGGTAGCATTAATTCCAAACGAGATTGTATCTGCCTTCCAAACATGAGCATAGCAGGTGATTTGCCCGTAGCCGGATGTACGGCTCTACGATAGGCCATCAGGATTATGGGTAGCTGCTCTGCAATCTCGTTCCCAGTGCATTTAGAAATCTTTAGCTTGTTTTTAATTGTTTGGACGAATCTTTCCGCTTGCCCATTGGTCGCTGGATGGTATGGAGCGCCTTGCTTGTGGATAATACCATTGTTCTTTAAAAAATTCTTGAACAGCTCCGCATTGAACTGTGTTCCGTGATCGCTGACTAATATATTTGGTGTTCCGAAAATGGCAAATATTTCTCGACACTTTTCGATCGTCGTTTGGGTCGTTATGTTTGGTACCACATGTACCTCCGGCCATTTTGTATATGCATCAACCATTACGAAAAGATACTTTCCCAAAAATGGTCCAGCGTAATCGACATGTACTCGCTCGGAAGGTCGCGTAGCCAGCTTCCATGCCTGTGTGGGTATCTTCTTGGGATCTGAGCGCGTAACTTGACATGCGCTACAATTAGCTACTAGATCCTCGATGTCTTTGTCCATTTGGTGCCACCAGCAGTATCCTCTTGCTAGTGATTTCATCTTGGTCATTCCCAAATGTGCAGTATGCAGTTCCTTAAGAATTCTTTGACGTATCGGCTTGGGTATATATACCCTAATACCGCGCATAATGCAACCGTTGTGAATGCTGAACTCTGTAATTGGAATACCAAATCTGTCCTTCCCAGCAGCCTCTCTACCGTACTTCAGACACTGCATCAATACTTTGATCTCCTCATCCTAATTCGTTGCCTCTCTCAACTCCGTCACTGTTACTGGTAAGTTTCCGATTAACTCATCTTCAATAATGTCCACTTCTTCAGTAGATATATTTTCATCTTCTATTGGCAATCTTGACAATGCATCAGCGTTTGCATTTTCCTTTGATCGCTTGCATCGTATTACAAAATCAAAATGTTCTAGAAATATCGCATAGTGCTGCATTCTTGTAGCTGATAAGGTTGGTAATCCTTTGTTTGGCGCAAATATTTGGGCAATTGCTTTGTTGTCTGTAACGAGAGTAAATTTCCTGCCATATATGTATTGATAAAACTTGCGAACTCCAAAGATTACTGCATACGCCTCCTTGTCTATTTGGCTGTAACGCTGCTGCACCTTGCTTAACGTCTGTGATGCGAACTGTATTGGCTTCTCAGTACCATCTCCATACTCATGACTCAAAACCGCCCCGACGCCAATTGGACTAGCGTCAACGGCCAAAACGATTGGTACGTTTGGGTCATAGAATGTCAGAACTGTATTTGTTTGCATTTGCTTCTTGACTTCTGCAAATGCTTGTTCGCAACTTTGATTAAAATCGAATTCGACATTGTCTTGCAGAAGCTGATTCAACGGGAACGTAATGCTGCTCAGATTTTTCACGAACCTGCCGTAGTAATTTATCAATCCCAAAAACGCACGAACTTCTTCCTTGTTGTTTGGCGTTTTCATGTTCTGAATTGCGTTGACCTTTTCCTGCAATCGATGAATGCCTTCCTTGTCCAGCAAATATCCACAATATTTAATCGAGTCTCGCATTAGCTCGCATTTCTCCCAGTTCACACGCATATTGTATTTTTCCAATCGTTGAAACACTTCTTTCAGTCTCTGCATATGGATATCATCGTTTTCCGCCGTAATTTTGATGTCGTCCAAAAACACAGATACGCCAGGAATGTCTCCAAATACTTGTTCCATCAGTCTTTGCCACTTTGCTGGCGCGCTGGCAATACCAAACATCAATCGAGTAGGCTGATAAAGCCCCTTGTGTGTATTGAGTGTCATCAAATGTCTGTCTTCTGGATGTACTTCGAGCTGCAAATATGCTTTGGACAAGTCGATCTTAGAAAATTTGTTACCTCCCGCCATCTTGCTGAAGAGTTCTTCAATTGTAGGAATAGGATGCTCGTCTACCAATATCTCCGGGTTTAATGTAACCTTGTAGTCACCACAGATGCGAACTGCTCCGTTGCGTTTACGTACCACTACAATTGGCGTGGCCCACTCGCTCTGGTCCACCTTTATTAGCAATCCTTCATCGACTTGGCTGTCCAGCTCCTTTTCAACTGCCTCCCACAGTGGAAATGCTACTCGTCTTGCTTTGAGGAACCTCGGTTTAGCTGTTGGCTTGAGATATAAACGTGTTTGAATGTCTACTATCTTGCCAGCTGTTGAAGAAAATACCCGTGGATATTCATTCCGTAGAACTCTTTCAATACTCATTGGTGTGGTGTGGCTGACACAATTCACCTGTAGTTGATTGTTCAGCACTTGCGTCCAATTTATTTGTATGTCCCGCAACCACTCTCGTCCCAACAATGGTCTACGGTTAGAACGCACAATGTACAGTTTTGCATCCACTGGTCCCTTTTCTGATTGAACTTGCACCATTGTAAATCCGAGACAATCCAACGCTGTGCCACAATAGCTGATCAGTTGTGTGTCCGACTTACGTACTTTTGCGGTAGGAAAATTCTTTTTAGCATCCTGTAAATTTACTATTGACACTGGCGATCCCGTGTCAATTTCAAACTGTATACGTTTGTTGTTTACCATGCATTCATACATCACTTTGGCTCTTTTGCCGCTTGCTATGTTTTTGTTATTTATCTGCAATAATTCCTGAATGTCGTTAAACTGCTCTGTATTTTCTTCAATTTTATTTAACTGCTTCTTTTCTTTGAAACAAACTTTTTTTAGATGTCCAATTTTACCGCAGAAGTTGCATTTTGCATCTTTGTATTTGCAATCGTTTGCCAAATGACTGGCATTGCCACATCGGTAACAATGCTTAGTTTTCGCACCAACTGCTTGCTTTTGTTGTTTTTCTTGTAGATTGCCACTTTTCTTATTCTTTTCTTTCATTTGCATTCTGTTAATGCTTGCGGTCTCTTTTCCACTATTTTGTGTGTGTATCTCTTCGCCTCCTTTTTCTGCTGCTTCGTAGGCAATTGCCATGCTGACCGCTTCATTCAAGGTCAAAGTCTTTTCCAGCATTCTGCTTTGCAATCGTTGATTTGCCAATCCGAAAACAAATTGATTCCGCAAAGCCGTGTTTAAATAAGTACCAAAATTGCAATTTGTTGACAAACGTCGCAGAGCCACTAAAAACTCAGCGCACGCTTCTCCTTCCTTTTGCTTACGCATATTGAACCTGTAATTTTCCAGAATTTCATTTGGCCTTGGATCGAAATGCTCAGATAGCATGTCCGAAATGCTCTGAAACTCTAATTGTTCCGGTGTACGTGGTGCCAATTTGTCGCAAAGAACGTTGTACGTTGCAGCTCCCAAGTAGTGCAACAATATTTTTGGCTCCATCGCTGTTTCCAAACGTTTTACCCATCGTCCAAATGTCGTCACATGAGGATCGAACGCATCGAAGTTGAAAAACGTCGTAGTCGCTGGAGTCTCCGGCATGATGTTCTTTGTTGTACTGTAAAAACGTTTAACTGACTTTTTCTTTGCTTCTTTCTATTCCAATTATCCTCGTCGCCAATTGTTATATCTATACTGTTTCATGTGTATTTCATAACTGACTTCATTTTACATGTTTTCTTATACTACAATACAAGACAGAGTTGCTAATATCGGTTATCGACAGTTCATATAAAAACGAGCAATAGCTACGATACTACAATATGTATATACCAAAATACTTATACGTAAATATAAGACATAGATATAAGCAATGCAATGAGTGAGAATTGCTGAGAGGTGGACGTGTTTTTGTGTGGCTCCATTGAAGGCGGTGTTTTCTGAGGCTTTCGGCAACTAAAAGTAGTACAAATTTACCTTGGTTGAACGCATTGGATATCCTACTCACTTTGAACGTGGATGCGGGTGGAGACATCGGCGTTGATCGGAAATAATCCTGCACTTTCTTCGCCAGGAATTGGCTGATAAAACCACTCATTTGGTGAGTGGAAGCAGAAAGGACAGAGAAAGCGCAAGTAAACACAAAGTTTGTAGTTATCACTCGATTTTTGAGAAGACTGACACAGCAATAATAGCAGCTGATTCATCGCAGAGTTGCCTTGTGCGGAACCGGTGTTAGACAACGTAGTATCAAGCACAAAAATTTCACAGCATACTTTTAGGCCGAGCTTTGGCGCGAAATTTAAATCAAGATTATAAATCAATAAAATGCACAGAACGCCCCCTGCAACTTCATCCGGAAGCAGTGTTCAATCAGCAAAGAGGAAAATGTCAGAAGAGGATGGCGACATTGTACAGGGAGACGCGCAAGTAGGACAATTGTCCGTTAAGGATCTAATGCATCTAATGGGATCGGTTATGGATGAGCGTTTGCAGAACTTGCCTACTAAGCGTGATTTTGAAGCTTTAACTGGGTCAATGGCTCAGATGAATAAAAAAATAACACAACTATCTAATGAAAATATGGCATTAAAAGAGGAACTGGAGGAGATAAAGAAAGGAAGAGTTGAGGAAAACAGGCGTCTCATTCGGTTAGAAGATGACTCAAAACAAAAAAACATCATTATGCGAGGCCTTGATGCTAGAAAGTCGCCGCATGATGAATTTAATCACATTTGTAAAAACTTGTTGAAAATACAAGAAATTGTAGTCGCTGAAAGGATTCACAAAATGTATGAGAATAATGGGAAAATGGTACTCCGAGTACAGTTTGGTAGTGTGCATGAAGTACAAAAAATTCTCAAAAATACACGAAATCTCGTCGGCACATCTATTTACATTGAACAAGATCTGAGCAAGGAAAGGGCGGATCGTAAAAAAGCTCTATTACAGCTTAAAAAAGAGTTAATACACATAAATGCTACAAGAAAAGTCATGGTCAGGAATGATAGAATGCATGTGGAGGGAAAATGGTACTATTTTAATGGCTCCAATATTCTTATGTGTGATGGACAGTGTGCATCTGATTTTTTAAGAAAAACTTATGGCCCCGAACTTAACATCAATCTGAATTGTAGTGAAATCATCGCAAATATCCCGCCAAAAAACTAAATCAGAGGAATGAAAACGTATGCGTGGAGAAAACAAACAACCAAACTATCTGCTCTAACAACATCAAATCGTTAAATATTAAGATAATCGCATACAACATAGCTGGACTGAAAAGCAAAATATTATATAAGAATTTTTTTAGTCTTTTAAGTAAATATGATATTTTCTTTCTATTTGAGACTTTTATCGAGCAAAATACAGAGCATTATGAATCTTACTTTCCACATCACAGTCTGCATTGGAGGCCGGCTACTAGGGTATCGAATAGAGGCAGAGCCAGTGGAGGCTTACTGTATGGTTTTAAGCAGACGCTGAGTAGCTCGATATCTTATAGCGTAACATCTACTATGAGTATAGATATTATTAAATTACACACTATCGAAAACATATTTTCAATCATCCCAATATATTTAAATTGCAATAACTGGACAAATAACTTCAGCGTGCTCTACGACTATCTACTGCAAAATCAACCTAAAAATTTGATGGTAATTGGGGACTTAAACGCTCGAATAGGCCTGCAGCAGGTTTTCGTTGAAGATGAAAATTCTAATAGCCGGTATGCAACGCTCTGCAGGGCTGCAAAGGATCAGATACAAGACGGTAATGGTCGGAAACTTATCGAGATGTGTGAATCTTTCAAACTTACGGTACTCAATGGAAGGACTACTAGTGACATTTCTGGTGACTTAACATTTCTACGTGGACAAGCAAGCTCTACAATTGATTATTGTCTGATTGAAGGAAAATGGCATGATGCTGTAGTCGACATGGAGGTTATCCCAGAAATATTCTCAGATCACTTGCCGATTGCGGTGAGTGTTTGTATGGAAACGACAATGCAGCCAACAATCCCCAAACTGCTTCCTAAGTTACGATGGACAAGTAGATTAAATGACAGATTCGCAACCAATCTCGACAGGCAAGTTACTCGTCACGCAATCGATAACAATCTGCTGGACATAGATCATCTAACAAAGTCCATTATCGAAGCAGCGGCATTTATGCAAAAATCATCAGGCACGATTTTTAAGCAACCGTGGTACTATATGGAATGTGAGGCGGCGAGGATAAGGACAATGCAATTATTAAGACATCTTAGGCATCATGAAACTAGGGAAAGTAAAGCATCGTATCAGCGACATACATACATACATACAAAGCTCTGTGTGTTAACAAACAAAAGCTATACTACGAAAACCTGGAGACGTCCATCTCATCAATTTCTGATACCAAGACGTTCTGGTGTTTAATTAGACGACTGAATGGAACGAGTGGCCGAAAGCGTATCCAAGTACCTGCGGGTGAGCTGGCCTCCTATTTCAGTAATATGCTTTTTGCAGTACCTAAAGACATGCTTAGTTTTGCTCTTCCATTTACATCGGTTGAGGAGCTGGATAGAGATTTTACTTTGGATGAGTTGAAAAGCGTATTAGCTCGAAGCAAATCAGGAAAAGCTCCTGGGGTGGATAGAGTCCCAGTAGAGTTCATTAAGCATGCTACACCTCTGTTTAAAGTGAAGCTTTTGGAAATTTTCAACCATATTTACAGAGAGGGTCTTGTTCCATCGAGTTTTCAAAAAAGTATAATTTACCCACTAATAAAGAAAGGAAACCCAAGAGATGCAGGCAACTACAGAGGCATATCTTTTTTAAATTCAAATCTAAAAGTTTTTACGGCCCTTATACTTCAAAGGTTAACAACGTTTGTGGAATCGAACTGTCTACTAAGTGAAAATCAGTGTGGCTTCCGGAAGGGCTACTCCACAGTCGACAGCATTTTCACACTAACAACAATTGCTAGAGAACACCTAAAGCAAAAGAAGAAGCTGTATCTATTCTTCATTGATTTTAAGGCGGCATTTGATACAATTGACAGGAGGAGTCTTATGTTAAAACTAAGCAATGCAGGAGTATCCACAAAAATAATAAATATTTTGCAAGCATTATACATGGATAATAGAACGGCAGTATGGGATGGAAATACTTTATCAGAGTGGTTCGATATTAATCTGGGAGTCAAGCAAGGCTGTTTACTGAGTCCGCTTCTATTTGCCCTTTTTATAGACGATATTGCTGATCAATTGCCCGGAGGAGTAGAGTTTGGAGACCGCACATATAAAATTCTTATGTACGCCGATGACATGGTCATACTCGGGAGCTCTCCAAGCATGCTTCAAAATATGATAAATGCAACAAACAACTACTGCAGCATCTGGAACCTCATAATAAATACAGATAAATCAAAAGTTTTATGTATTCGAGACGGCAGGGGTCGATCATCTCGGTTGGAGTCATGGAATTTAGGTGGAGAACCGCTAGAAGTTGTCAAAGAGTACAAATAACTAGGTATCATGATAACATCGAACATGTCACTTGTGAGTCATTTACGTCAGAAACTTTGCGATTCAAAAATAGCCTTGAATAGTACTTGGAGTAACCTGATGAGTAAAAAGCGCGTAAGGGTTAGCACGAAGTATAAAATGTTTGAAGCTACAGCAAGAGCCATTATGTGCTATGCCGCCCAAGTATAGGGATATTTGCAATATAATGAAGTGGAACAGCTTCTGCGTTTCTTTGTAAAGAAGATTTTCCATCTGCCTATGAATACTCCAGACTACGCCATCTACTTGGAAACCGGACTACCATCTATGTTCGAGTATACACTGCAATTGAATTTTAATTTTATGAACAGATGTCTCAAATTATCGGAACATAGGGCTCCCTATTCTGTGGCTTCAGAAATACTTCGGACAAGATCGCAATGCTTCGAGCACTGGGAACGACTTGCAGCGCATTACGAGGTTGAATTTGATTTGAACGACCAAGGATCATGGAAAAACGCTCAGACTAGGCTACTACTGGCTATAAACAGAAAATCGCGTAATGGATACATTGAACAGGCACACCAAAGCAGATCACGGGACTTTTATAAAACACTAAACCATAACCTTAACGAAAAAAATTATTTCAACGATCAAGTCAATATCAACTACATCTCTCACACTTTTAAAGCTAGAACAGAAACACTTCAACTTGGTTACAGACCTCACATATCAGATGAGACATGTAATCTGTGCAACCTAAGGATGCGTGAGGATGTATTGCATTTCTGCGCAGTTTGCCCGATACTGACGGAACTGAGAGTACGAGCATGGGGAAAGGCGCAACTAACAGAATCTGAGCTTCGAGATATTCTCAATGGTGCCAATTGGATCTCACTTGCGCAATATTTGTCACAGGCGATGTCATATAGAAAGAATATATTATTAGGTTCATTTTAAGCTAAATAAGTAATAAATTGTAATTTTTGTGAATACTTGTATATTATGTTTTTAGTGCTAGGAAAGAAATTGTAAGCGTAAATGTACAGTCAAGAGAAGTTATTTTTATCAAGTCTAGTAATTGTTAAAAATTATATGTTAATATTTTCTGTGTAGGCCGACGGCTAATACAAAGCCTTGCCAAAATAAAGAAAAACTACTACTACTACTACTACTACTATAAGCAATGCATGTTTCGGGTTAGCGGAACCCAACATGAATATGTAAGATTCATTCAATAAAGTTATGCAAAACGGAGAAGTCGACTGCGTCTTGAAATATGTCGGAACCTATCATTTACATGGCGACCGTGACAAAGTGCCCGTGAAGTGTATAAAATAAAAAAGAAAGACAACACGCAAACAAACTAAATAATTCTAATTGACAAAGTGCCCGTGAAGTGTATAAAATAAAAAAGAAAGACAACACGCAAACAAACTAAATAATTCTAATTGCGAAAGTCAAGAACAACAAATGAGCACGATGTTAATAATATTTACAACAAACAAAATAAAATGAACAAACAGCAACCGCAAAAACAACAGCTCAAATTCAACAGCAGCAACATCAATATAAATATACATAAAAATAAAATGATAATATACACAAATCAAAGCGACAACAACAACAAAAACTAGTGTTCAGCAGAGCAACTTAGCGAATTGCATGAGCTGCTACAACAACAAATACACAACGGGAGAATACTTCATCTACTGATTTATGGCAGAGGAGCCCAACTTCCAGACAGCTGCTCCTATTGAGCAAAGGGATTTGCCGACGTTGCAAGAGGCCTTGCAGGCAAATCCAGCCGATGGACCACGCCCACTCACAATAGCTGAGTACCGGGCTCGACAGGAAAAGAAAGCATTACGCACCCACAAAAGGAGTGGCAGGAGGATAAAACTACTGCAGCAACGGCGACTGGTCAAGGATATGATACGGTTGGCCAAGGAGGAAGCAGACCGACAACGCTACACAGAGCGTCTCCAGCAAATAGATGAGCAGCTTCGCATTGGTGCGAAACAACGCAAACGGGCTGCATAATTGCGAATGCCCCAATTTGCTTTAATAATAAGGTCTAAATTCAAAAGTATGCGGGAAACCGCTGTTTGAAAAATACTAAACACTGTTAGGCTTTATACTAACAAATGTGGTTGGAGAATTTTTTTTTTTAACAAAACAAATGAAATGTAAACCGAAATGTGAGCCAACCACATTCTATAATAACTAATATTTTTATGTCTCTGGCGCTGGGTATCTATATACTCAGCTGCAATAAAACATTTGTCTAATGATAAATTTTTTAAAAAAAAAATAATATTTTTCATAAAAATTATTACAAAATTTTTTTCTACTTTTGATTTTCAAAGAAGAAAATATTTTTCTTTCTTTACGTAATCCCACAATTATAAAAAAAAAAAAACAAAAGATTTTTTTTTAATAGAAAACCTCACTTTACTTTCATGAACGTAAAAAAAAAATTTTTTCATTGAATATATAAAACCAATTAAAAATACATAATGGGGTGGTTTAGTGACTCCAGTGAGGCAAAAGATAACACTGCCAACGTTGTAAACAACGTAAAAATAATTGATCACACGGATGACATAAACGCATTGTGGATCCTGTTATTAATTATCACGATAGTGTTGGTTTTGCAATTTCTGCTTACACTCTATGTTAAGCACAATAAACTTATTAAGAAGAGGTACATGAGTAGAGGAAATAACCTGGATAGGATATAAATAGCACAGAAATTTAAAATCCAAAGATATTTCAAATACATCGGACGTTTTGCTAAAGAATATATATCTTTACATTATATATCTTTAAAAATCAAGATAGATTCAAAATGCATCCACGCATTAAGTACCTTATTGAAAAATTACAGGTCTATGAACCAAACATTCTTTCAAAATTCCAACATATAGTTGCCGAACAACCAACGACAATATATGAATTGGAAAAAATTTATATGAGTACTTATGCGATGCAACATTCTCCATTTCTTGGATGTCATCCAAAAGAGAAAGCATTGATAATCTCATATATGCCGAATATAAAAGTGGAAGAGATCTACACAGATCACCCAATTGGGTAAAGCAGTAGACTACGTTGCATATAAATATTAATGGATTGGCAGAATATACGTGCCACCATTACCGAGCAACGAGCAGAGTTTGAGAAGTCATTTAAATGCCTCAATAAAACTGCACCTATTTCAAAGAGTACGAAACTAAAACATTTTCGAGTACTGGTTACTACATTCAATACAGTACGCCAAATTGTAATTGACAATTAAAATTTTAGTTCCAAATACTTTAAATTTTGCAGCCGTGTTCGATGAATCTGCTCTACTAGAACCAGATACCGAACCAGAAAGTACAGATTTCAAAGATCCGATGACCTCAAAGGTATCAAAAATACCCAAAACATCAGATGCAGTTAGCTCTGATTCCAATACTGACTCCAAAGTGATAGAAGAAAAATCTATTACGATGCCGGACGAATCAGCCGCCCAAAGGGCATATATAAAAGAGATTTCACAATCAGTGCCAGAATTTGATGGAAAAAAAATCCATCTCCAAAGATTCATAACGGCAATTAAGCTGGTTGATATGACAAAAGGGTCATATGAATCAATCGCAATAGAGATAATAAAGTCTAAAATAATTGGCTCAACCCTCTATAAAGTACAAGATGAGACAAATATTAAAGCAATCATTGAAAAATTGCAGAACACATTCGTCGGTGAAACATCCGACGTGGTAAAAGCAAAAATGGCTAATGTCTATCAAAAAGGCAAAACAGCTACTCAATTTACTAACGAAATCGATAATCTACGAAGATTGCTTGAATCCTCGTATATCGATGAGGGATTGCCATCTGAACATGCAGATAAGTTCAGCACAAAGGAAGCAATCAATGTCATGATCAAAAATTGTGATCATGGCAAACTAAAGACTATACTGGAAGCAGGCAATTTTGCAACAATGAATGAAGCCGTCAGTAAATACTTACATTGTAGTATTGAAATGACGGGTAATGCAAGCTCCATTCTATACTCCCAGAGAGGTCAAGCCCAACGTGGTAATTACAACAGAGGTAATTACCGCGGTAGAGGCAATGGTCGTGGTAATTATAATCGAAACAATTATTACCGAAATAATGGCCAAAATAATAACAATAATTACAATAACCGTGGAGGAAGACGAGGCGAAAACCAAGGAAGAGGCCGAGGTAACTCCAACCAAGGTAATAATAACAACAATGTCAGAGTGGCGCAAAATACGTCGAAAAACTCTCAGAACCCTTTAGGAACCACTCAGTAAATGCAAAGGTTCACTCCATCAATTACAGTCTTAATATATTTGTCACCTTCTATAATCCTTCAACTGAAAATAAACTCCTAATAGATACTGGTGCAGATATCTCAATTTTAAAAATAAATTCAGATACTTTCAAAATTCAAGAAAACAAAATTATAAACATCCAAGGCATAGGCCAAGGTGTAATAACATCTCAAGGAACAACTTCAATAGAACTCCAATCAACAAAATATATTATTCCACACATTTAGTAGAATCAGACTTTTCAATACTGTGTGATGGAATAATAGGCATTGATTTTATTAAAAAATTCAATTGTCAATTAGATTTCAAACCAAGTGAAGACTGGTTTATAATTAGACCTCAAAACTTAAATTATCCTATTTATGTTCCCATAACATATAGTGCTGGCAACAATACAATTATTCTGCCAGCCAGATCCCAAGTCATTCGAAAAATAGATATTAATACAGTCAATGATTATATATTTGTTCCTAATCAAGAAATACATACTGGAATTTATACTGCAAATACAATAGCAGCATCCAAACATGTATACATTCGCTTTCTAAATACAACTAATTTCGACCAATTGGTCAAAGTAAACAACATCCAATTCGAAAATTTGACAGATTATGAAATTCATAACACTAATCCAGAAAATAGAAGCGAACAAGTTCTTTCCAAGTTAAAGAAAAATTTTCCAGAACAATTCAAAAGTAAATTAACAGAATTATGCACCAAGTATAGTGATGTGTTCGGACTGATGATGAACCCATTTATATTAAAAACTACAGAAGCCCGCATAGCCAAGTCGAAGAAATTCAAAAACAAGTAGGGAAATTAATAACTGATAAAATCGTAGAACCGTCTGTATCCAAGTATAACAGCCCACTCTTGTTAGTTCCGAAAAAATCACTGCCTAATTCGGACGAAAAGAAATGGCGATTAGTAATTGACTATCGCCAAATCAACAAAAAATTACTTTCTGATAAATTCCCGCTCCCCAGAATTGATGATATTTTAGACCAACTGGGCAGAGCTAAATACTTTTTATGCCTTGACTTAATGTCAGGTTTTCACCAAATTGAACTTGAAGAAAATTTAAGAAATATAACATCTTTTTCAACGAGCAATGGCTCATATCGCTTCACGCGATTACCATTTGGTCTTAAAATAGCACCAAATTCATTTCAGAGAATGATGACAATAGCATTCTCGGGTTTAGAACCCTCTCAGGCATTCCTTTATATGGATGACTTAATGGTGATAGGATGTTCCGAAAAACACATGATTAAAAACTTAACTGATGTTTTTAATGTATGTAGGAAATATAACCTAAAGTTGCATCCAGAAAAATGTTCATTTTTCATGCATGAAGTGACTTTTCTAGGTCACAAATGCACTGACAAAGGAGTATTGCCAGATGACAAGAAATTTGACGTCATCAAAAATTATCCTGTCCCTCATGATGCGGACAGCGCGAGACGATTTGTAGCATTCTGCAATTATTATCGTCGATTTATAAAAAACTTCGCCGACTATTCACGGCACATAACAAGATTATGTAAAAAGAGTGTTCCTTTTGAATGGTCAAGTGAATGCCAAAACGCATTCCAATACCTTAAAGAAAAGCTTATGCACCCCACATTATCACAAAATTGGATATCAGAAATTTTGGGGCATGAAAATGTTTTCGTCACTAGACTTTTACCTCGTAAAGAGGTTTTTTTATTTATTACAATATCCTGATTTTCGCAAAGAATTTTGCATTATAACAAATGCTAGTAAACAAGCTTGCGGAGCAGTTCTAACTCAGAACCGCGACGGAATTCAATTTCCAATAGCTTATGCATCTCGTTCATTTACAAAAGGGGAAAGCAATAAGAGCACAACAGAAAAAGAGTTAGCGGCAATTCATTGGGCATTTACCCATTTCAGACCATATATTTATGGCAAACACTTTACTGTTAAAACGGATCACAGACCATTAACATATCTTTTTTCCATGACTAATCCCAGTTCAAAATTAACTCGCATGGGGCTAGAGCTCGAAGAATACGACTTCACAGTAGAATACCTAAAGGACAAGGATAGTTTTGTAGCAGACGCACTTTCGCGTATTACCTTAAAAGAATTAAAAGACATGCAACATAAAGTCCTGAAAGTCACTACCAGGCGACAAAGTAGACAAATCAAAAACTGTACAGTAGAAAATTATGAACTTCTGCCAAGGCAAAGTCATAAAAATGTATCTAAGCCCAACGTACATGAAGTCATTACAAATGATGAAGTACGAAAAGTAGGGACCTTGCGCATAACAGAATCTAAATATTTATTAAAACATGGAAATAAAATTATCGCAAGAATTGAAGTTAGCGATTTATATACCAATGGAATTCTAGACCTAGGTCAGTTCTTCCAAAGGCTCGAAAAAGAGGCCGGTATATTAAAAATCAGCCAACTCAAAGTGGCACCGATCGAAAAGATCTTTGAATCAGTTTCAATAGATTCTTTTAAAAATATGGGCAATGAAATATTAAAATCTTTAAGAGTAGCGCTACTCCAGCCGGTGACCCAAATAACAAATGAAAAAGAGATACAAGAAATATTGTCTACATACCATGATGACCCAATTCAAGGAGGCCACAACAAGAACGCTAGCAAAAATTAAAAGACACTACTACTGGAAAAATATGACACGTCATATAAAAGAGTACGTACGTAGATGTCAAAAATGCCAAATGTCCAAAACAAAGACACATACGAAAACTCCTTTGACTCTCACAGAAACACCTGTGAATGCCTTCGATACAGTGATAGTGGATACAGTTGGTCCACTACCTAAATCAGAAAATGGCAATGAATATATAGTCACATTAATTTGTGACCTTACAAAATATTTAGTAGCCATTCCAATAAAAAGCAAAAGCGCAAATAATGTCGCAAAGGCTATATTCGAAAATTTCATACTCAAGTTCGGTCCAATGAAGACGTTCATCTCGGACATGGGAACAGAGTATAAAAACCAGATTTTAACTGATTTATGCAAGTATATGAAGATCAAGAATCTCACTTCTACTGCATATCATCACTAAACATTAGGGACAATAGAACGAAGTCATCGAACATTCAATGAATACATTCGTTCATACATCTCTGCAGACAAAACTGATTGGGATGTCTGGATTCAATATTTTACTTATTGCTTCAACACGACACCATCAGCAACGCACTACCAAAACAGTTCATAGATTTAAATAAAACTAATTACGTAGATCCTATTTATAATTTAGATGATTATTCTAAAGAAATAAAGCTTAGATTAGAAATAGCATATAAAAGAGCTAGAATTATGCTAGAAAAAGCCAAGGCTTATAGGAAATTAGCATATGATAAAAAAGCAAAAAATTTTGAATTAAAAGTAGGAGATAAAGTACTTATAAGAAACGAAACAGGGCACAAATTAGACCCAGTATATTTAGGACCATATATAGTAGAAAAAATAGAAGATAAAGATAATATTTTCATTAAAGATAATAAGAATAAGAAACAAAAAGTACATAAGGATAGGTTAAAAATATATATTTAATGAAACGTTTCATGAGAGAATAATAAAAAAAAACGAGGTCTAATCAACCGAAAGCAAAAACAAAAAAAAAAAAAAACAAAAAATTTTTTTTTTCCAATTCTTCTAAGAAAGTTAAAAATAAAATAAAACGTTAATTCAAATATCTTAAAAATAAAAAAAAAATTTATTAATGAACACAAATGTTTTTTAAAAAAAAAGAGATAAAAAAAAAAACAAATTTTTATACATAAATTTATATTATAATAAGAAACAAATTAATTTCTTTTAAAAATTAAGTACAATATATTAACACTAACACTAAATGACTACATGTATTACGTCATTTCTTTAAAAAGGGAGGTGTAGCATATCTACCCTACCATTATCATTAAACAAAGTGTATATTAATCCGTTAATACATTGTGACACTCTGTCATAATAAATACAAATATACAAACGCCCAAAGTACATTAAAAGACCACTTAGAATTATATAAACATTCCAGCGCACATGTAATACGATCCATCGCTTATACATAAGCCGATCGCGGCGCGTGGGAACGCTGAGCATGCACTTTGCAGCTCAAGTGGTCAAGCCATACATATGTATGCCTTCTGCATACCAAAATACTTATACGTAAATATAAGACATAGATATAAGCAATGCATGTTTCGGGTTAGCGGAACCCAACATGAATATGTAAGATTCATTCAATAAAGTTATGCAAAACGGAGAAGTCGACTGCGTCTTGAAATATGTCGGAACCTATCACTGCGGACGGCAGTCCGCGCTAGTGACGAAAGCAGCACAAAGGGTGCGAAGGCGACTAGCATATATACACAGGAAGAATGGAAAATTTGCTATGACGGTCCGATCAGGTCGAGTTATATACCGATCGAAAGGTATCAACTTAACTTACAAATGTGCATACTAAGATTTTTGAAAACTCACCTGGTTCGTGAGATAAACAGGTGTAAATGGGAGGGGAAAAATTTAAATTATTGGAGCAAATGGGGCCGTTGGAGCCTTTTTGAATTTTCGTTGAATTTTTTACAATTCTTATCAAAAATACGCGTCGAATGACACCTTGATCATCAAAATCCTACAACTGGTTAGAAAAAAAATTAATTTTGAAATTTTGAGTCGCCTTCCGAAAATGAGATGAAAAGTCAGTATGTTTGTTTGTTTGTTTGTTTGTTTGTTTGTTTGTTTGTATCAAAGCGATGATTTAGCTTAAAAGTTTGAATGAGGACTTGTTCCCGCTCAAAAATCTAGAAACGTTTGTTCTACGACTTTTTCGAAAAATCGCTAGTTTAGCGGGAAATCGCTAAAAACCGCTAAAACTAAAAACCCCCATAGTGTCCAAACTATGAAAGCTACAGATATGATCTATATGTCGTTGGAAAGGTACTTTGAAGGGCTCTTAAGCATTTGTTCAAACTTTTTTTCTAAAGTACACAGGTAAAAAGCTACAGGTGAAAAAAGGTAATTTTTTCCACATTTTGGCGGTTTCCGAGAAAACGCCGCTAGCGATTTTTTTTAATTTTGAATATGTTTGAGCTTTTAATATTTCGCGTTTTTTGATACATCATGCATAAATTTTTGTTGATTGGTTTGGAAGATATAACCTATTAACTGAATATATACGTTTTACTTTGAATTGGAAAAGGACAGCAGCAACAAAGTGTCATAGCAGCCAGAGTTTGAGAGTGCTGATAAATTTTGCGCTTGGCATGTTGGCATGTGTGTTAGTAAAGAGAAACAGTGTTGCCAGACAGTTTCTTTTTGCTTGTACAAACAATAAACACCGATTGACAAAGTTACACTGTAAAAAAATATTTCAATTGTCAAAACTTCCTATGTCTTATTAAAAAATTTCTGATATCTTATAAAAAAAACCTCTTTACGAGGTAAAAGTCTAGTGACGAAAACATTTTCATGCCCCAAAATTTCTGATATCCAATTTTGTGACGAAAAATATTACATTTTACACATGAATTATTAAAAAAAAAATTTTGTCACTGGCTCTGCGCAAAAAAGTACTACTAGTATATACTGGTATTTATTAGTTATGAAAAATTTAGCGCAATGTGTCCAGTGACAAAATTTTTTTTTTAATAATTCATGTGTAAAATGTAATATTTTTCGTCACAAAATTGGATATCAGAAATTTTGGGGCATGAAAATGTTTTCGTCACTAGACTTTTACCTCGTAAAGAGGTTTTTTTTATAAGATCATTTACACTTCAGAGCAAAATCCTTCTGAAATTGCTTTTGCTATACGGTACAAATATTTAACGTCTGTTGAAAGAGCTAGCTCGTCTTCCGGTTGCAAAAGTGGGGGCATATTTTCCAACGAAATAGATTGAAATCGGGTACAACCTATAAAGATATGTTTCTTAAATATTATTTATTTTGTTTCGCCAATGTACAAACTAAATCTATACAAATATACCTTTAGTGAATTAAAATAAAAAATAATTGTTTATTTACAATGTATGTTTACCTGAAGATGCTCGCAGGTTTCAATTAGTTTCATTATATTTCCACTAGCAGTTCGTGGTCCACTTGTAAATGACTTGACCAATGCAGCAAACAAATGACGAAACGGTAATTCATTGAAGTGTAGCAAGCAAACAAACCAATGTAACGGTCTACCCAACGACAATTTGAATCTTCTTAAAATACCATTTTCGGTTGCCGGTGTTGGTAACTTCTCCATCGCAGCAAATGCCGATTAAGTCCGCAAGAGAAATAATTTTGTTATTGAAGAATTCTGTTAATTTCCTTTGTTTTGTGTTAGCATCTTCAGCGTCAAGTGTTAAATGGCCCAACAAGTTACTTTTTGGTTCTTGAAGAACTACTATATGAGATTCTTTTATTATTTTTGGATGATATTTCTCATTTATTTTCTCCATTGCAAATGAATTATCCTTCCTACCGTCAAAAGAGAATGCTTTTATATTGCAATCATTAGACTGATTTCGACGCATAGAATCTCGACACTTCATTTTCTCCCGAGCAACTTTAGGTTTATCCATGATTACGAAGTCGCCATTTTCATCTCTATATCCAATGTCTCTGAAAAGAGCCGTAGCCAAACACGAAGCAATTCTGTCGGAAATGCCGAATCTATCACACATCATGACATAATTCAAGGCATCATACCTTTTGTTGTAAGGCTATTGTTTCTGTTCCGAAGTTGGCACGTCAATCTTGATTTCAGATAGAAATGGTATAAACGTTGGGTCGAAACTTGCAGTCGGCTGTAATGTCATCTCATCGTCAAAATTTGATAGTAATTCTGGTATTGTAAGTTTTCGT
>CAWUOW010000286.1:0-82889 GCA_963924055.1 Drosophila limbata
AACTCAACCGATTAACATGCGGAATGTCTTTTTGTTCATAATTTTGCGTCAATATTAATAAACTGACTCAAAAATATGAGTTTTGTAAAAAAAGTGTTTTTGAAAAATTTCATCGAACCCCCCTTCATGGCTTATGATCAAAAACTACGAAATTTGAAAACTCCCATAAGTTCGCAGAAACTCAACCGATTAACAAGCGGAATGTCTTTTTGTTCATAATTTTGCGTCAATATTAATAAACTGACTCAAAAATATGAGTTTTGTAAAAAAAGTGTTTTTGAAAAATTTCATCGAACCCCCCTTCATGGCTTATAATCAAAAACTACGAAATTTGAAAACTCCCATAAGTTCGCAGAAACTCAACCGATTAACATGCGGAATGTCTTTTTGTTCATAATTTTGCGTCAACATTAATAAACTGACTCAAAAATATGAGTTTTGCAAAAAAAAGTGTTTTTGAAAAATTTCATCGAACCCCCCTTCATGGCTTATGATCAAAAACTACGAAATTTGAAAACTCCCATAAGTTCGCAGAAACTAAACCGATTAACATGCGGAATGTCTTTTTGCTCATAATTTTGCGTCAATATTAATAAACTGACTCAAAAATATGAGTTTTGTAAAAACAGTGTTTTTGAAAAATTTCATCGAACCCCCCTTCATGGCTTATGATCAAAAACTACGAAATTTGAAAACTCCGATAAAATCGCAGAAACTCAACCGATTAACATGCGGAATGTCTTTTTGTTCATAATTTTGCGTCAATACTAATAAACTGACTCAAAAATATGAGTTTTGTAAAAAAAGTGTTTTTGAAAAATTTCATCGAGCTTATGATCATGGCTTATGATCAAAACCTACGAAATTTGAAAACTCCGATAAGTTCGCAGAAACTCAACCGATTAAAATGCGGAATGTCTTTTTGATGATAGTTTTGCGTCAATATTAATAAATTGACTCAAAAATATGAGTTTTCTTAAAAAAGTGTTTTTGAAAAATTTCATCGAACCCCCCTTCATGGCTTATGATCAAAAACTACGAAATTTGAAAACTCCGATAAGTTCGCAGAAACTCAACCGATTAACATGCGGAATGTCTTTTTGTTCATAATTTTGCGTCAATATTAATAAACTGACTCAAAAATATGAGTTTTGTAAAAAAAGTGTTTTAGAAAAATTTCATCGAACCCCCCTTCATGGCTTATGATCAAAAACTACGAAATTTGAAAACTCCCATAAGTTCGCAGAAACTCAACCGATTAACATGCGGAATGTCTTTTTGTTCATAATTTTGCGTCAATATTAATAAACTGACTCAAAAATATGAGTTTTCTTAAAAAAGTGTTTTTGAAAAATTTCATCGAACCCCCCTTCATGGCTTATGATCAAAAACTACGAAATTTGAAAACTCCGATAAGTTCGCAGAAACTCAACCGATTAACATGCGGAATGTCTTTTTGTTCATAATTTTGCGTCAATATTAATAAACTGACTCAAAAATATGAGTTTTTGTAAAAAAAGTGTTTTTGAAAAATTTCATCGAACCCCCCTTCATGGCTTATGATCAAAAACTACGAAATTTGAAAACTCCGATAAGTTCGCAGAAACTCAACCGATTAACATGCGGAATGTCTTTTTGTTCATAATTTTGCGTCAATATTAATAAATTGACTAAACAAAATGAGTTTTGTAAAAAAAGTGTTTTTGAAAAATTTCATCGAACCTCCCTTCATGGCTTATGATCAAAAACTACGAAATTTGAAAACTCCCATAAGTTCGCAGAAACTCAACCGATTAACATGCGGAATGTCTTTTTGTTCATAATTTTGCGTCAATATTAATAAATTGACTCAAAAATATGAGTTTTGTAAAAAAAGTGTTTTTGAAAAATTTCATCGAACCCCCCTTCATGGCTTATGATCAAAAACTACGAAATTTGAAAACTCCGATAAGTTCGCAGAAACTCAACCGATTAACATGCGGAATGTCTTTTTGTTCATAATTTTGCGTCAATATTAATAAACTGACTCAAAAATATGAGTTTTGTAAGAAAAGTGTTTTTGAAAAATTTCATCGAACCCCCCTTCATGGCTTATGATCAAAAACTACGAAATTTGAAAACTCCCATAAGTTCGCAGAAACTCAACCGATTAACATGCGGAATGTTTTTTGATCATAATTTTGCGTCAATATTAATAAATTGACTAAACAAAATGAGTTTTGTAAAAAAAGAGTTTTTGAAAAATTTCATCGAATGTCTTTTTGATCATAATTTTGCGTTAATATTAATAAATTGACTAAACAAAATGAGTTTTGTAAAAAAAGTGTTTTTGAAAAATTTCATCGAATCCACCTTCATGGCTTATGATCAAAAACTACGAAATTTGAAACTCCGATAAGTTCGCAGAAACTCAACCGATTAACATGCGGAATGTCTTTTTGTTCATAATTTTGCGTCAATATTAATAAACTGACTCAAAAATATGAGTTTTGTAAAAAAAGAGTTTTTGAAAAATTTTATCGAACCCCCCTTCATGGCTTATGATCAAAAACTACGAAATTTGAAAACTCCGATAAGTTCGCAGAAACTCAACCGATTAACATGCGGAATGTCTTTTTGTTCATAATTTTGCGTCAATATTAATAAAATGACTCAAAAATATGAGTTTTGTAAAAAAAATGTTTTTAAAAAATTTCATCGAACCCCCCTTCATGGCTTATGATCAAAAACTACGAAATTTGAAATCTCCCATAAGTTCGCAGAAACTCAACCGATTAACATGCGGAATGTCTTTTTGTTCATAATTTTGCGTCAATATTAATAAACTGACTCAAAAATATGAGTTTTGTAAAAAAAGTGTTTTTGAAAAATTTCATCGAACCCCCCTTCATGGCTTATGATCAAAAACTACGAAATTTGAAAACTCCCATAAGTTCGCAGAAACTCAACCGATTAACAAGCGGAATGTCTTTTTGTTCATAATTTTGCGTCAATATTAATAAACTGACTCAAAAATATGAGTTTTGTAAAAAAAGTGTTTTTGAAAAATTTCATCGAACCCCCCTTCATGGCTTATAATCAAAAACTACGAAATTTGAAAACTCCCATAAGTTCGCAGAAACTCAACCGATTAACATGCGGAATGTCTTTTTGTTCATAATTTTGCGTCAACATTAATAAACTGACTCAAAAATATGAGTTTTGCAAAAAAAAGTGTTTTTGAAAAATTTCATCGAACCCCCCTTCATGGCTTATGATCAAAAACTACGAAATTTGAAAACTCCCATAAGTTCGCAGAAACTAAACCGATTAACATGCGGAATGTCTTTTTGCTCATAATTTTGCGTCAATATTAATAAACTGACTCAAAAATATGAGTTTTGTAAAAACAGTGTTTTTGAAAAATTTCATCGAACCCCCCTTCATGGCTTATGATCAAAAACTACGAAATTTGAAAACTCCGATAAAATCGCAGAAACTCAACCGATTAACATGCGGAATGTCTTTTTGTTCATAATTTTGCGTCAATACTAATAAACTGACTCAAAAATATGAGTTTTGTAAAAAAAGTGTTTTTGAAAAATTTCATCGAGCTTATGATCATGGCTTATGATCAAAACCTACGAAATTTGAAAACTCCGATAAGTTCGCAGAAACTCAACCGATTAAAATGCGGAATGTCTTTTTGATGATAGTTTTGCGTCAATATTAATAAATTGACTCAAAAATATGAGTTTTCTTAAAAAAGTGTTTTTGAAAAATTTCATCGAACCCCCCTTCATGGCTTATGATCAAAAACTACGAAATTTGAAAACTCCGATAAGTTCGCAGAAACTCAACCGATTAACATGCGGAATGTCTTTTTGTTCATAATTTTGCGTCAATATTAATAAACTGACTCAAAAATATGAGTTTTGTAAAAAAAGTGTTTTAGAAAAATTTCATCGAACCCCCCTTCATGGCTTATGATCAAAAACTACGAAATTTGAAAACTCCCATAAGTTCGCAGAAACTCAACCGATTAACATGCGGAATGTCTTTTTGTTCATAATTTTGCGTCAATATTAATAAACTGACTCAAAAATATGAGTTTTCTTAAAAAAGTGTTTTTGAAAAATTTCATCGAACCCCCCTTCATGGCTTATGATCAAAAACTACGAAATTTGAAAACTCCGATAAGTTCGCAGAAACTCAACCGATTAACATGCGAAATGTCTTTTTGTTCATAATTTTGCGTCAATATTAATAAACTGACTCAAAAATATGAGTTTTTGTAAAAAAAGTGTTTTTGAAAAATTTCATCGAACCCCCCTTCATGGCTTATGATCAAAAACTACGAAATTTGAAAACTCCCATAAGTTCGCAGAAACTCAACCGATTAACATGCGGAATGTCTTTTTGTTCATAATTTTGCGTCAATATTAATAAATTGACTCAAAAATATGAGTTTTGTAAAAAAAGTGTTTTTGAAAAATTTCATCGAACCCCCCTTCATGGCTTATGATCAAAAACTACGAAATTTGAAAACTCCGATAAGTTCGCAGAAACTCAACCGATTAACATGCGGAATGTCTTTTTGTTCATAATTTTGCGTCAATATTAATAAACTGACTCAAAAATATGAGTTTTGTAAGAAAAGTGTTTTTGAAAAATTTCATCGAACCCCCCTTCATGGCTTATGATCAAAAACTACGAAATTTGAAAACTCCCATAAGTTCGCAGAAACTCAACCGATTAACATGCGGAATGTCTTTTTGATCATAATTTTGCGTCAATATTAATAAATTGACTAAACAAAATGAGTTTTGTAAAAAAAGTGTTTTTGAAAAATTTCATCGAATGTCTTTTTGATCATAATTTTGCGTCAATATTAATAAATTGACTAAACAAAATGAGTTTTGTAAAAAAAGTGTTTTTGAAAAATTTCATCGAATCCACCTTCATGGCTTATGATCAAAAACTACGAAATTTGAAACTCCGATAAGTTCGCAGAAACTCAACCGATTAACATGCGGAATGTCTTTTTGTTCATAATTTTGCGTCAATATTAATAAACTGACTCAAAAATATGAGTTTTGTAAAAAAAGTGATTTTGAAAAATTTCATCGAACCCCCCTTCATGGCTTATGATCAAAAACTACGAAATTTGAAAACTCCCATAAGTTCGCAGAAACTCAACCGATTAACATGCGGAATGTCTTTTTGTTCATAATTTTGCGTCAATATTAATAAACTGACTCAAAAATATGAGTTTTGTAAAAAATGTGTTTTTGGAAATTTTCATCGAACCCCCCTTCATGGCTTATGATCAAAAGCTACGAAATTTGAAAACTCCGATAAGTTCGCAGAAACTCAACCGATTAACATGCGGAATGTCTTTTTGTTCATAATTTTGCGTCAATAATAATAAACTGACTCAAAAATATGAGTATTGTAAAAAAAGTGTTTTTGAAAAATTTCATCGAACCCCCCTTCATGGCTTATGATCAAAAACTACGAAATTTGAAAACTCCCATAAGTTCGCAGAAACTCAACCGATTAACATCCGGAATGTGTTTTTGTTCATAATTTTGCGTCAATATTAATAAATTGACTCAACAATATGAGTTTTGTAAAAAAAGTGTTTTTGAAAAATTTCATCGAACCCCCCTTCATGGCTTATGATCAAAAACTACGAAATTTGAAAACTCCCATAAGTTCGCAGAAACTCAACCGATTAACATGCGGAATGTGTTTTTGTTCATAATTTTGCGTCAATATTAATAAATTGACTCAACAATATGAGTTTTGTAAAAAAAGTGTTTTTGAAAAATTTCATCGAACCCCCCTTCATGGCTTATGATCAAAAACTACGAAATTTGAAAACTCCCATAAGTTCGCAGAAACTCAACCGATTAACATGCGGAATGTGTTTTTGTTCATAATTTTGCGTCAATATTAATAAATTGACTCAACAATATGAGTTTTGTAAAAAAAGTGTTTTTGAAAAATTTCATCGAACCCCCCTTCATGGCTTATGATCAAAAACTACGAAATTTGAAAACTCCCATAAGTTCGCAGAAACTCAACCGATTAACATGCGGAATGTCTTTTTGTTCATAATTTTGCGTCAATATTAATAAATTGACTCAACAATATGAGTTTTGTAAAAAAAGTGTTTTTGAAAAATTTCATCGAACCCCCCTTCATGGCTTATGATCAAAAACTACGAAATTTAAAAACTCCCATAAGTTCGCAGAAACTCAACCGATTAACATGCGGAATGTCTTTTTGTTCATAATTTTGTGTCAATATTAATAAACTGACTCAAAAATATGAGTTTTGTAAAAAAAGTGTTTTTGAAAAATTTCATCGAACTCCCCTTCATGGCTTATGATCAAAAACTACGAAATTTGAAAACTCCGATAAGTTCGCAGAAACTCAACCGATTAACATGCGGAATGTCTTTTTGTTCATAATTTTGCGTCAATATTAATAAATTGATTAAACAAAATGAGTTTTGTAAAAAAAGTGTTTTTGAAAAATTTCATCGAACCCCCCTTCATGGCTTATGATCAAAAACTACGAAATTTGAAAACTCCCATAAGTTCGCAGAAACTCAACCGATTAACATGCGGAATGTGTTTTTGTTCATAATTTTGCGTCAATATTAATAAATTGACTCAACAATATGAGTTTTGCAAAAAAAGTGTTTTTGAAAAATTTCATCGAACCCCCCTTCATGGCTTATGATCAAAAACTACGAAATTTGAAAACTCCCATAAGTTCGCAGAAACTCAACCGATTAACATGCGGAATGTCTTTTTGATCATAATTTTGCGTCAATATTAATAAATTTGACTCAAAAATATGAGTTTTGTAAAAAAAGTGTTTTTGAAAAATTTCATCGAACCCCCCTTCATGGCTTATGATCAAAAACTACGAAATTTGAAAACTCCCATAAGTTCGCAGAAACTCAACCGATTAACATGCGGAATGTCTTTTTGTTCATAATTTTGCGTCAATATTAATAAATTGACTCAACAATATGAGTTTTGTAAAAAAGTGTTTTTGAAATATTTTATCGAACCCCCCTTCATGGCTTATGATCAAAAACTACGAAATTTGAAAACTCCCTTAAGTTCGCAGAAACTCAACCGATTAACATGCGGAATGTCTTTTTGATCATAATTTTGCGTCAATATTAATAAATTGACTCAAAAATATGAGTTTTCTTAAAAAAGTGTTTTTGAAAAATTTCATCGAACCCCCGTTCATGGCTTATGATCAAAAACTACGAAATTTGAAAACTCCGATAAGTTCGCAGAAACTCAACTGATTAACATGCGGAATGTCTTTTTGATCATAATTTTGCTGTGAATATTAATAAATTAACTAAACAAAATGAGTTTTGTAAAAAAGTGTTTTTGAAAAATTTCATCGAATCCACCTTCATGGCTTATGATCAAAAACTACGAAATTTGAAAACTCCGATAAGTTCGCAGAAACTCAACCGATTAACATGCGGAATGTCTTTTTGTTCATAATTTTGCGTCAATATTAATAAACTGACTCAAAATATGAGTTTTGTAAAAAAAGTGTTTTTGAAAAATTTCATCGAACCCCCCTTCATGGCTTATGATCAAAAACTACGAATTTGAAAACTCCGATAAGTTCGCAGAAACTCAACCGATTAACATGCGGAATGTCTTTTTGTTCATAATTTTGCGTCAATATTAATAAACTGACTCAAAAATATGAGTTTTGTAAAAAAAGTGTTTATGAAAAATTTCATCGAACCCCCCTTCATGGCTTATGATCAAAAACTACGAAATTTGAAACTCCGATAAGTTCGCAGAAACTCAACCGATTAACATGCGGAATGTCTTTTTGTTCATAATTTTGCGTCAATATTAATAAACTGACTCAAAAATATGAGTTTTGTAAAAAAAGTGTTTTTGAAAAATTTCATCGAACCCCCCTTCATGGCTTATGATCAAAAGCTACGAAATTTGAAAACTCCGATAAGTTCGCAGAAACTCAACCGATTAACATGCGGAATGTCTTTTTGTTCATAATTTTGCGTCAATATTAATAAACTGACTCAAAAATATGAGTTTTGTAAAAAAAGTGTTTTTGAAAAATTTCATCGAACCCCCCTTCATGGCTTATGATCAAAAACTACGAAATTTGAAACTCCCATAAGTTCGCAGAAACTCAACCGATTAACATGCGGAATGTCTTTTTGTTCATAATTTTGCGTCAATATTAATAAACTGACTCAAAAATATGAGTTTTTTAAAAAAAGTGTTTTTGAAAAATTTCATCGAACCCCCCTTCATGGCTTATGATCAAAAGCTACGAATTTGAAAACTCCGATAAGTTCGCAGAAACTCAACCGATTAACATGCGGAATGTCTTTTTGTTCATAATTTTGCGTCAATATTAATAAACTGACTCAAAAATATGAGTTTTGAAAAAAAAAAAGTGTTTTTGAAAAATTTCATCGAACCCCCCTTCATGGCTTATGATCAAAAACTACGAAATTTGAAAACTCCGATAAGTTCGCAGAAACTCAACCGATTAACATGCGGAATGTCTTTTTGATCATAATTTTGCGTCAATTTTAATAAATTGACTCAAAAATATGAGTTTTGTAAAAAAAGTGTTTTGAAAAATTTCATCGAACCCCCCTTCATGGCTTATGATCAAAAACTACGAAATTTGAAAACTCCCATAAGTTAGCAGAAACTCAACCGATTAACATGCGGAATGTCTTTTTGTTCATAATTTTGCGTCAATATTAATAAACTGACTCAAAATATGAGTTTTGTAAAAAAAAGTGTTTTTGAAAAATTTCATCGAACCCCCCTTCATGGCTTATGATCAAAAACTACGAAATTTGAAAACTCGATAAGCTCGCAGAAGAACTCAACCGATTAACATGCGGAATGTCTTTTTGTTCATAATTTTGCGTCAATATTAATAAACTGACTCAAAAATATGAGTTTTGTAAAAAAAGTGTTTTTGAAAAATTTCATCGAACCCCCCTTCATGGCTTATGATCAAAAACTACGAAATTTGAAAACTCCCATAAGTTCGCAGAAACTCAACCGATTTACATGCGGAATGTCTTTTTGTTCATAATTTTGCGTCAATATTAATAAACTGACTCAAAAATATGAGTTTTGTAAAAAAAGTGTTTTTGAAAAATTTCATCGAACCCCCCTTCATGGCTTATGATCAAAAACTACGAAATTTGAAAACTCCGATAAGTTCGCAGAAACTCAACCGATTAACATGCGGAATGTCTTTTTGTTCATAATTTTGCGTCAATATTAATAAACTGACTCAAAAATATGAGTTTTCTAAAAAAAGTGTTTTTGAAAAATTTCATCGAACGCCCCTTCATGGCTTATGATCAAAAACTACGAAATTTGAAAACTCCATAAGTTCGCAGAAACTCAACCGATTAACATGCGGAATGTCTTTTTGTTCATAAAAACTACGAAATTTGAAAACTCCGATAAGTTCGCAGAAACTCAACCGATTAACATGCGGAATGTCTTTTTGTTCATAATTTTGCGTCAATATTAATAAACTGACTCAAAAATATGAGTTTTGTAAAAAAAGTGTTTTTGAAAAATTTCATCGAACCCCCTTCATGGCTTATGATCAAAAACTACGAAATTTGTAAAAAAAGTGTTTTTGAAAAATTTCATCGAACCCCCCTTCATGGCTTATGATCAAAAACTACGAAATTTGAAAACTCCGATAAGTTCGCAGAAACTCAACCGATTAACATGCGGAATGTCTTTTTGTTTATAATTTTGCGTCAATATTAATAAATTGACTCAACAATATGAGTTTTGTAAAAAAAGTGTTTTTGAAAATTTCATCGAACCCCCCTTCATGGCTTATGATCAAAAACTACGAAATTTGAAAACGCCCATAAGTTCGCAGAAACTCAACCGATTAACATGCGGAATGTCTTTTTGATCATAATTTTGCGTCAATTTTAATAAATTGACTCAAAAATATGAGTTTTGTAAAAAAAGTGTTTTTGAAAAATTTCACCGAACCCCCCTTCATGGCTTATGATCAAAAACTACGAAATTTGAAAACTCCCATAAGTTCGCAGAAACTCAACCGATTAACATGCGGAATGTCTTTTTGTTCATAATTTTGCGTCAATATTAATAAACTGACTCAAAAATATGAGTTTTGTAAAAAAAAGTGTTTTTGAAAAATTTCATCGAACCCCCCTTCATGGCTTATGATCAAAAACTACGAAATTTGAAAACTCCCATAAGTTCGCAGAAACTCAACCGATTAACATGCGGAATGTCATTTTGTTCATAATTTTGCGTCAATATTAATAAACTGACTCAAAAATATGAGATTTGTAAAAAAAGTGTTTTTGAAAAATTTCATCGAACCCCCCTTCATGGCTTATGATCAAAAACTACGAAATTTGAAAACTCCCATAAGTTCGCAGAAACTCAACCGATTAACATGCGGAATGTCTTTTTGTTCATAATTTTGCGTCAATATAAATAAACTGACTCAAAAATATGAGTTTTGTAAAAAAAAGTGTTTTTGAAAAATTTCATCGAACCCCCCTTCATGGCTTATGATCAAAAACTACGAATTTGAAAACTCCGATAAGTTCGCAGAAACTCAACCGATTAACATGCGGAATGTCTTTTTGTTCATAATTTTGCGTCAATATTAATAAACTGACTCAAAAATATGAGTTTTGTAAAAAAAGTGTTTTTGAAAAATTTCATCGAACCCCCCTTCATGGCTTATGATCAAAAACTACGAAATTTGAAAACTCCCATAAGTTCGGCAGAAACTCAACCGATTAACATGCGGAATGTCTTTTTGTTCATAATTTTGCGTCAATATTAATAAACTGACTCAAAAATATGAGTTTTGTAAAAAAAAGTGTTTTTGAAAAATTTCATCGAACCCCTCTTCATGGCTTATGATCAAAAACTACGAAATTTGAAAACTCGATAAGTTCGCAGAAACTCAACCGATTAACATGCGGAATGTCTTTTTGTTCATAATTTTGCGTCAATATTAATAAACTGACTCAAAAATATGAGTTTTGTAAAAAAAGTGTTTTTGAAAAATTTCATCGAACCCCCCTTCATGGCTTATGATCAAAAACTACGAAATTTGAAAACTCCCATAAGTTCGCAGAAACTCAACCGATTTACATGCGGAATGTCTTTTTGTTCATAATTTTGCGTCAATATTAATAAACTGACTCAAAAATATGAGTTTTGTAAAAAAAGTGTTTTTGAAAAATTTCATCGAACCCCCCTTCATGGCTTATGATCAAAAACTACGAAATTTGAAAACTCCGATAAGTTCGCAGAAACTCAACCGATTAACATGCGGAATGTCTTTTTGTTCATAATTTTGCGTCAATATTAATAAACTGACTCAAAAATATGAGTTTTGTAAAAAAAGTGTTTTTGAAAAATTTCATCGAACCCCCCTTCATGGCTTATGATCAAAAACTACGAATTTGAAAACTCCCATAAGTTCGCAGAAACTCAACCGATTAACATGCGGAATGTCTTTTTGTTCATAAAAACTACGAAATTTGAAAACTCCGATAAGTTCGCAGAAACTCAACCGATTAACATGCGGAATGTCTTTTTGTTCATAATTTTGCGTCAATATTAATAAACTGACTCAAAAATATGAGTTTTGTAAAAAAAGTGTTTTTGAAAAATTTCATCGAACCCCCCTTCATGGTTTATGATCAAAAACTACGAAATTTGTAAAACAAGTGTTTTTGAAAAATTTCATCGAACCCCCCTTCATGGCTTATGATCAAAAACTACGAAATTTGAAAACTCCGATAAGTTCGCAGAAACTCAACCGATTAACATGCGGAATGTCTTTTTGTTTATAATTTTGCGTCAATATTAATAAATTGACTCAACAATATGAGTTTTGTAAAAAAAGTGTTTTTGAAAAATTTCATCGAACCCCCCTTCATGGCTTATGATCAAAAACTACGAAATTTGAAAACTCCCATAAGTTCGCAGAAACTCAACCGATTAACATGCGGAATGTCTTTTTGATCATAATTTTGCGTCAATTTAAATAAATTGACTCAAAAATATGAGTTTTGTAAAAAAAGTGTTTTTGAAAAATTTCATCGAACCCCCCTTCATGGCTTATGATCAAAAACTACGAAATTTGAAAACTCCCATAAGTTCGCAGAAACTCAACCGATTAACATGCGGAATGTCTTTTTGTTCATAATTTTGCGTCAATATTAATAAACTGACTCAAAAATATGAGTTTTGTAAAAAAAAGTGTTTTTGAAAAATTTCATCGAACCCCCCTTCATGGCTTATGATCAAAAACTACGAAATTTGAAAACTCCGATAAGTTCGCAGAAACTCAACCGATTAACATGCGGAATGTCTTTTTGTTCATAATTTTGCGTCAATATTAATAAACTGACTCAAAAATATGAGTTTTGTAAAAAAAGTGTTTTTGAAAAATTTCATCGAACCCCCCTTCATGGCTTATGATCAAAAACTACGAAATTTGAAAACTCCCATAAGTTCGCAGAAACTCAACCGATTAACATGCGGAATGTCTTTTTGTTCATAATTTTGCGTCAATATTAATAAACTGACTCAAAAATATGAGTTTTGTAAAAAAAAGTGTTTTTGAAAAATTTCATCGAACCCCCCTTCATGGCTTATGATCAAAAACTACGAAATTTGAAAACTCCGATAAGTTCGCAGAAACTCAACCGATTAACATGCGGAATGTCTTTTTGTTCATAATTTTGCGTCAATATTAATAAACTGACTCAAAAATATGAGTTTTGTAAAAAAAGTGTTTTTGAAAAATTTCATCGAACCCTCCTTCATGGCTTATGATCAAAAACTACGAAATTTGAAAACTCCCATAAGTTCGCAGAAACTCAACCGATTAACATGCGGAATGTCTTTTTGTTCATAATTTTGCGTCAATATTAATAAACTGACTCAAAAATATGAGTTTTGTAAAAAAAGTGTCTTTGAAAAATTTCATCGAACCCCCCTTCATGGCTTATGATCAAAAACTACGAAATTTGAAAACTCCGATAAGTTCGCAGAAACTCAACCGATTAACATGCGGAATGTCTTTTTGTTCATAATTTTGCGTCAATATTAATAAACTGACTCAAAAATATGAGTTTTGTAAAAAAAGTGTTTTTGAAAAATTTCATCGAACCCCCCTTCATGGCTTATGATCAAAAACTACGAAATTTGAAAACTCCCATAAGTTCGCAGAAACTCAACCGATTTACATGCGGAATGTCTTTTTGTTCATAATTTTGCGTCAATATTAATAAACTGACTCAAAAATATGAGTTTTGTAAAAAAAGTGTTTTTGAAAAATTTCATCGAACCCCCCTTCATGGCTTATGATCAAAAACTACGAAATTTGAAAACTCCGATAAGTTCGCAGAAACTCAACCGATTAACATGCGGAATGTCTTTTTGTTCATAATTTTGCGTCAATATTAATAAACTGACTCAAAAATATGAGTTTTGTAAAAAAAGTGTTTTTGAAAAATTTCATCGAACCCCCCTTCATGGCTTATGATCAAAAACTACGAAATTTGAAAACTCCCATAAGTTCGCAGAAACTCAACCGATTAACATGCGGAATGTCTTTTTGTTCATAATTTTGCGTCAATATTAATAAACTGACTCAAAAATATGAGTTTTGTAAAAAAAAGTGTTTTTGAAAAATTTCATCGAACCCCTCTTCATGGCTTATGATCAAAAACTACGAAATTTGAAAACTCCGATAAGTTCGCAGAAACTCAACCGATTAACATGCGGAATGTCTTTTTGTTCATAATTTTGCGTCAATATTAATAAACTGACTCAAAAATATGAGTTTTGTAAAAAAAGTGTTTTTGAAAAATTTCATCGAACCCCCCTTCATGGCTTATGATCAAAAACTACGAAATTTGAAAACTCCCATAAGTTCGCAGAAACTCAACCGATTTACATGCGGAATGTCTTTTTGTTCATAATTTTGCGTCAATATTAATAAACTGACTCAAAAATATGAGTTTTGTAAAAAAAGTGTTTTTGAAAAATTTCATCGAACCCCCCTTCATGGCTTATGATCAAAAACTACGAAATTTGAAAACTCCGATAAGTTCGCAGAAACTCAACCGATTAACATGCGGAATGTCTTTTTGTTCATAATTTTGCGTCAATATTAATAAACTGACTCAAAAATATGAGTTTTGTAAAAAAAGTGTTTTTGAAAAATTTCATCGAACCCCCCTTCATGGCTTATGATCAAAAACTACGAAATTTGAAAACTCCCATAAGTTCGCAGAAACTCAACCGATTAACATGCGGAATGTCTTTTTGTTCATAAAAACTACGAAATTTGAAAACTCCGATAAGTTCGCAGAAACTCAACCGATTAACATGCGGAATGTCTTTTTGTTCATAATTTTGCGTCAATATTAATAAACTGACTCAAAAATATGAGTTTTGTAAAAAAAGTGTTTTTGAAAAATTTCATCGAACCCCCCTTCATGGTTTATGATCAAAAACTACGAAATTTGTAAAACAAGTGTTTTTGAAAAATTTCATCGAACCCCCCTTCATGGCTTATGATCAAAAACTACGAAATTTGAAAACTCCGATAAGTTCGCAGAAACTCAACCGATTAACATGCGGAATGTCTTTTTGTTTATAATTTTGCGTCAATATTAATAAATTGACTCAACAATATGAGTTTTGTAAAAAAAGTGTTTTTGAAAAATTTCATCGAACCCCCCTTCATGGCTTATGATCAAAAACTACGAAATTTGAAAACTCCCATAAGTTCGCAGAAACTCAACCGATTAACATGCGGAATGTCTTTTTGTTCATAATTTTGCGTCAATATTAATAAACTGACTCAAAAATATGAGTTTTGTAAAAAAAAGTGTTTTTGAAAAATTTCATCGAACCCCCCTTCATGGCTTATGATCAAAAACTACGAAATTTGAAAACTCCGATAAGTTCGCAGAAACTCAACCGATTAACATGCGGAATGTCTTTTTGTTCATAATTTTGCGTCAATATTAATAAACTGACTCAAAAATATGAGTTTTGTAAAAAAAGTGTTTTTGAAAAATTTCATCGAACCCTCCTTCATGGCTTATGATCAAAAACTACGAAATTTGAAAACTCCCATAAGTTCGCAGAAACTCAACCGATTAACATGCGGAATGTCTTTTTGTTCATAATTTTGCGTCAATATTAATAAACTGACTCAAAAATATGAGTTTTGTAAAAAAAGTGTCTTTGAAAAATTTCATCGAACCCCCCTTCATGGCTTATGATCAAAAACTACGAAATTTGAAAACTCCGATAAGTTCGCAGAAACTCAACCGATTAACATGCGGAATGTCTTTTTGTTCATAATTTTGCGTCAATATTAATAAACTGACTCAAAAATATGAGTTTTGTAAAAAAAGTGTTTTTGAAAAATTTCATCGAACCCCCCTTCATGGCTTATGATCAAAAACTACGAAATTTGAAAACTCCCATAAGTTCGCAGAAACTCAACCGATTTACATGCGGAATGTCTTTTTGTTCATAATTTTGCGTCAATATTAATAAACTGACTCAAAAATATGAGTTTTGTAAAAAAAGTGTTTTTGAAAAATTTCATCGAACCCCCCTTCATGGCTTATGATCAAAAACTACGAAATTTGAAAACTCCGATAAGTTCGCAGAAACTCAACCGATTAACATGCGGAATGTCTTTTTGTTCATAATTTTGCGTCAATATTAATAAACTGACTCAAAAATATGAGTTTTCTAAAAAAAGTGTTTTTGAAAAATTTCATCGAACCCCCCTTCATGGCTTATGATCAAAAACTACGAAATTTGAAAACTCCCATAAGTTCGCAGAAACTCAACTGATTAACATGCAGAATGTCTTTTTGTTCATAAAAACTACGAAATTTGAAAACTCCGATAAGTTCGCAGAAACTCAACCGATTAACATGCGGAATGTCTTTTTGTTCATAATTTTGCGTCAATATTAATAAACTGACTCAAAAATATGAGTTTTGTAAAAAAAGTGTTTTTGAAAAATTTCATCGAACCCCCCTTCATGGCTTATGATCAAAAACTACGAAATTTGAAAACTCCGATAAGTTCGCAGAAACTCAACCGATTAACATGCGGAATTTTTTTTTGTTCATAATTTTGCGTCAATATTAATAAACTGACTCAAAAATATGAGTTTTGTAAAAAAAGTGTTTTTGAAAAATTTCATCGAACCCCCCTTCATGGCTTATGATCAAAAACTACGAAATTTGAAAACTCCCATAAGTTCGCAGAAACTCAACCGATTAACATGCGGAATGTCTTTTTGTTCATAATTTTGCGTCAGTATTAATAAATTGACTCAACAATATGAGTTTTGTAAAAAAAGTGTTTTTGAAATATTTTATCGAACCCCCCTTCATGGCTTATGATCAAAAACTACGAAATTTGAAAACTCCCATAAGTTCGCAGAAACTCAACCGATTAACATGCGGAATGCCTTTTGATCATAATTTAGCGTCAATATTAATAAATTGACTCAAAAATATGAGTTTTCTAAAAAAAGTGTTTTTGAAAAATTTCATCGAACCCCCCTTCATGGCTTATGATCAAAAACTACGAAATTTGAAAACTCCCATAAGTTCGCAGAAACTCAACCGATTAACATGCGGAATGTCTTTTTGTTCATAATTTTGCGTCAATATTAATAAACTGACTCAAAAATATGAGTTTTGTAAAAAAAGTGTTTTTGAAAAATTTCATCGAACCCCCCTTCATGGCTTATGATCAAAAACTACGAAATTTGAAAACTCCCATAAGTTCGCAGAAACTCAACCGATTTACATGCGGAATGTCTTTTTGTTCATAATTTTGCGTCAATATTAATAAACTGACTCAAAAATATGAGTTTTGTAAAAAAAGTGTTTTTGAAAAATTTCATCGAACCCCCCTTCATGGCTTATGATCAAAAACTACGAAATTTGAAAACTCCGATAAGTTCGCAGAAACTCAACCGATTAACATGCGGAATGTCTTTTTGTTCATAATTTTGCGTCAATATTAATAAACTGACTCAAAAATATGAGTTTTGTAAAAAAAGTGTTTTTGAAAAATTTCATCGAACCCCCCTTCATGGCTTATGATCAAAAACTACGAAATTTGAAAACTCCCATAAGTTCGCAGAAACTCAACCGATTAACATGCGGAATGTCTTTTTGTTCATAATTTTGCGTCAATATTAATAAACTGACTCAAAAATATGAGTTTTGTAAAAAAAGTGTTTTTGAAAAATTTCATCGAACCCCCCTTCATGGCTTATGATCAAAAACTACGAAATTTGAAAACTCCCATAAGTTCGCAGAAACTCAACCGATTAACATGCGGAATGTCTTTTAGTTCATAATTTTGCGTCAATATTAATAAATTGACTCAACAATATGAGTTTTGTAAAAAAGTGTTTTTGAAAAATTTTATCGAACCCCCCTTCATGGCTTATGATCAAAATCTACGAAATTTAAAAACTCCCATAAGTTCGCAGAAACTCAACCGATTAACATGCGGAATGTCTTTTTGATCCTAATTTTGCGTCAATATTAATAAATTGACTCAACAATATGAGTTTTGTAAAAAAAGTGTTTTTGAAAAATTTCATCGAACCCCCCTTCATGGCTTATGATCAAAAACTACGAAATTAGAAAACTCCCATAAGTTCGCAGAAACTCAACCGATTAACATGCGGAATGTCTTTTTGTTCATAATTTTGCGTCAATATTAATAAACTGACTCAAAAATATGAGTTTTTTTAAAAAAAGTGTTTTTGAAAAATTTCATCGAACCCCCCCTTCATGGCTTATGATCAAAAACTACGAAATTTGAAAACTCCCATAAGTTCGCAGAAACTCAACCGATTAACATGCGGAATGTCTTTTTGTTCATAATTTTGCGTCAATATTAATAAAATGACTAAACAAAATGAGTTTTGTAAAAAAAGTGTTTTTGAAAAATTTCATCGAACCCCCCTTCATGGCTTATGATCAAAAACTACGAAATTTGAAAACTCCCATAAGTTCTCAGAAACTCAACCGATTAACATGCGGAATGTCTTTTTGTTCATAATTTTGCGTCAATATTAATAAATTGACTAAACAAAATGAGTTTTGTAAAAAAAGTGTTTTTGAAAAATTTCATCGAACCCCCCTTCATGGCTTATGATCTAAAACTACGAAATTTGAAAACTCCCATAAGTTCTCAGAAACTCAACCGATTAACATGCGGAATGTCTTTTTGTTCATAATTTTGCGTCAATATTAATAAATTGACTAAACAAAATGAGTTTTGTAAAAAAAGTGTTTTTGAAAAATTTCATCGAACCCCCCTTCATGGCTTATGATCAAAAACTACAAAATTTGAAAACTCCCATAAGTTCGCAGAAACTCAACCGATTAACATGCGGAATGTCTTTTTGTTCATAATTTTGCGTCAATATTAATAAACTGACTCAAAAATATGAGTTTTGTAAAAAAAGTGTTTTTGAAAAATTTCATCGAACCCCCCTTCATGGCTTATGATCAAAAACTACGAAATTTGAAAACTCCGATAAGTTCGCAGAGACTCAACCGATTAACATGCGGAATGTCTTTTTGTTCATAATTTTGCGTCAATATTAATAAACTGACTCAAAAATATGAGTTTTGTAAAAAAAGTGTTTTTGAAAAATTTCATCGAACCCCCCTTCATGGCTTATGATCAAAAACTACGAAATTTGAAAACTCCCATAAGTTCGCAGAAACTCAACCGATTAACATGCGGAATGTCTTTTTGTTCATAATTTTGCGTCAATATTAATAAACTGACTCAAAACTATGAGTTTTGTAAAAAAAGTGTTTTTGAAAAATTTCATCGAACCCCCCTTCATGGCTTATGATCAAAAACTACGAAATTTGAAAACTCCCATAAGTTCGCAGAAACTCAACCGATTAACATGCGGAATGTCTTTTTGTTCATAATTTTGCGTCAATATTAATAAATTGACTCAACAATTTGAGTTTTGTAAAAAAAGTGTTTTTGAAAAATTTCATCGAACCCCCCTTCATGGCTTATGATCAAAAACTACGAAATTTGAAAACTCCCATAAGTTCTCAGAAACTCAACCGATTAACATGCGGAATGTCTTTTTGTTCATAATTTTGCGTCAATATTAATAAATTGACTAAACAAAATGAGTTTTGTAAAAAAAGTGTTTTTGAAAAATTTCATCGAACCCCCCTTCATGGCTTATGATCTAAAACTACGAAATTTGAAAACACCCATAAGTTCTCAGAAACTCAACCGATTAACATGCGGAATGTCTTTTTGTTCATAATTTTGCGTCAATATTAATAAATTGACTAAACAAAATGAGTTTTGTAAAAAAAGTGTTTTTGAAAAATTTCATCGAACCCCCCTTCATGGCTTATGATCAAAAACTACGAAATTTGAAAACTCCCATAAGTTCGCAGAAACTCAACCGATTAACATGCGGAATGTCTTTTTGTTCATAATTTTGCGTCAATATTAATAAACTGACTCAAAAATATGAGTTTTGTAAAAAAAGTGTTTTTGAAAAATTTCATCGAACCCCCCTTCATGGCTTATGATCAAAAACTACGAAATTTGAAAACTCCGATAAGTTCGCAGAGACTCAACCGATTAACATGCGGAATGTCTTTTTGTTCAAAATTTTGCGTCAATATTAATAAACTGACTCAAAAATATGAGTTTTGTAAAAAAAGTGTTTTTGAAAAATTTCATCGAACCCCCTTCATGGCTTATGATCAAAAACTACGAAATTTGAAAACTCCCATAAGTTCGCAGAAACTCAACCGATTAACATGCGGAATGTCTTTTTGTTCATAATTTTGCGTCAATATTAATAAACTGACTCAAAACTATGAGTTTTGTAAAAAAAGTGTTTTTGAAAAATTTCATCGAACCCCCCTTCATGGCTTATGATCAAAAACTACGAAATTTGAAAACTCCCATAAGTTCGCAGAAACTCAACCGATTAACATGCGGAATGTCTTTTTGTTCATAATTTTGCGTCAATATTAAAAAATTGACTCAACAATATGAGTTTTGTAAAAAAAGTGTTTTTGAAAAATTTCATCGAACCCCCCTTCATGGCTTATGATCAAAAACTACGAAATTTGAAAACTCCGATAAGTTCGCAGAAACTCAACCGATTAACATGCGGAATGTCTTTTTGTTCATAATTTTGCGTCAATATTAAAAAATTTACTCAACAATATGAGTTTTGTAAAAAAAGTGTTTTTGAAAAATTTCATCGAACCCCCCTTCATGGCTTATGATCAAAAACTACGAAATTTGAAAACTCCCATAAGTTCGCAGAAACTCAACCGATTTACATGCGGAATGTGTTTTTGATCATAATTTTGCGTCAATATTAATAAACTGACTCAAAAATATGAGTTTTGTAAAAAAAGTGTTTTTGAAAAATTTCATCGAACCCCCCTTCATGGCTTATGATCAAAAACTACGAAATTTGAAAACTCCGATAAGTTCGCAGAAACTCAACCGATTAACATGCGGAATGTCTTTTTGTTCATAATTTTGCGTCAATATTAATAAATTGACTCAACAATATGAACTTTGTAAAAAAAGTGTTTTTGAAAAATTTTATCGAACCCCCCTTCATGGCTTATGATCAAAAACTACGAAATTTGAAAACTCCGATAAGTTCGCAGAAACTCAACCGATTAACATGCGGAATGTCTTTTTGTTCATAATTTTGCGTCAATATTAATAAACTGACTCAAAAATATGAGTTTTGTAAAAGAAGTGTTTTTGAAAAATTTCATCGAACCCCCCTTCATGGCTTATGATCAAAAACTACGAAATTTGAAAACTCCCATAAGTTCGCAGAAACTCAACCGATTAACATGCGCAATGTCTTTTTGTTCATAATTTTGCGTCAATATTAATAAATTGACTCAACAATATGAGTTTTGTAAAAAAAGTGTTTTTGATAAATTTCATCGAACCCCCCTTCATGGCTTATGATCAAAAACTACGAAATTTGAAAACTCCCATAAGTTCGCAGAAACTCAACCGATTAACATGCGGAATGTCTTTTTGTTCATAATATTGCGTCAATATTAAAAAATTGACTCAACAATATGAGTTTTGTAAAAAAAGTGTTTTTGAAAAATTTCATCGAACCCCCCTTCATGGCTTATGATCAAAAACTACGAAATTTGAAAACTCCCATAAGTTCGCAGAAACTCAACCGATTTACATGCGGAATGTCTTTTTGTTCATAACTTTGCGTCAATATTAATAAACTGACTCAAAAATATGAGTTTTGTAAAAAAAGTGCTTTTGAAAAATTTCATCGAACCCCCCTTCATGGCTTCTGATCAAAAACTACGAAATTTGAAAACTCCGATAAGTTCGCAGAAACTCAACCGATTAACATGCGGAATGTCTTTTTGTTCATAACTTTGCGTCAATATTAATAAACTGACTCAAAAATATGAGTTTTTTAAAAAAAGTGTTTTTGATAAATTTCATCGAACCCCCCTTCATGGCTTATGATCAAAAACTACGAAATTTGAAAACTCCGATAAGTTCGCAGAAACTCAACCGATTAACATGCGGAATGTCTTTTTGTTCATAACTTTGCGTCAATATTAATAAACTGACTCAAAAATATGAGTTTTGTAAAAAAGTGCTTTTGAAAAATTTCATCGAACCCCCCTTCATGGCTTATGATCAAAAACTACGAAATTTGAAAACTCCGATAAGTTCGCAGAAACTCAACCGATTAACATGCGGAATGTCTTTTTGTTCATAATTTTGCGTCAATATTAATAAACTGACTCAAAAATATGAGTTTTGTAAAAAAAGTGTTTTTGAAAAATTTCATCGAACCCCCCTTCATGGCTTATGATCAAAAACTACGAAATTTGAAAACTCCGATAGGTTCGCAGAAACTCATCCGATTAACATGCGGAATGTCTTTTTGTTTATAATTTTGTGTCAATATTTAAAAATTGACTCAACAATATGAGTTTTGTAAAAAAAGTGTTTTTGAAAAATTTGATCGAACCCCCCTTCATGGCTTATGATCAAAAACTACGAAATTTAAAAACTCCGATAAGTTCGCAGAAACTCAACCGATTAACATGCGGAATGTCTTTTTGTTCATAATTTTGCGTCAATATTAATAAATTGACTCAACAATATGAGTTTTGTAAAAAAAGTGTTTTTGAAAAATTTTATCGAACCCCCCTTCATGGCTTATGATCAAAAACTACAAAATTTGAAAACTCCCATAAGTTCGCAGAAACTCAACCGATTAACATGCGGAATGTCTTTTTGTTCATAATTTTGCGTCAATATTAATAAGCTGACTCAAAAATATGGCTTTTGTAAAAAAAGTGTTTTTGAAAAATTTCATCGAACCCCCCTTCATGGCTTATGATCAAAAACTACGAAATTTGAAAACTCCCATAAGTTCGCAGAAACTCAACCGATTAACATTCGGAATGTCTCTTTGTTCATAATTTTGCGTCAACATTAATATACTCACTCAAAAATATGAGTTTTGTAAAAAAAGTGTTTTTGAAAAATTTCATCGAACCCCCCTTCATGGCTTATGATCAAAAACTACGAAATTTGAAAACTCCCATAAGTTCGCAGAAACTCAACCGATTAACATGCGGAATGTCTTTTTGTTCAAAACTTTGCGTCAATATTAATAAACTGACTCAAAAATATGAGTTTTTTAAAAAAAGTGTTTTTGAAAAATTTCATCGAACCCCCCTTCATGGCTTATGATCAAAAACTACGAAATTTGAAAACTCCCATAAGTTCGCAGAAACTCAACCGATTAACATGCGGAATGTCTTTTTGTTCATAATTTTGCGTCAATATTAATAAATTGACTCAACAATATGAGTTTTGTAAAAAAAGTGTTTTTGAAAAATTTCATCGAACCCCCCTTCATGGCTTATGATCAAAAACTACGAAATTTGAAAACTCCCATAAGTTCGCAGAAACTCAACCGATTAACATGCGGAATGTCTTTTTGTTCATAATTTTGCGTCAATATTAAAAAATTGACTCAACAATATGAGTTTTGTAAAAAAAGTGTTTTTGAAAAATTTCATCGAACCCCCCTTCATGGCTTATGATCAAAAACTACGAAATTTGAAAGCTCCGATAAGTTCGCAGAAACTCAACCGATTAACATGCGGAATGTCTTTTTGTTCATAATTTTGCGTCAATATTAAAAAATTTACTCAACAATATGAGTTTTGTAAAAAAAGTGTTTTTGAAAAATTTCATCGAACCCCCCTTCATGGCTTATGATCAAAAACTACGAAATTTGAAAACTCCCATAAGTTCGCAGAAACTCAACCGATTTACATGCGGAATGTGTTTTTGATCATAATTTTGCGTCAATATTAATAAACTGACTCAAAAATATGAGTTTTGTAAAAAAAGTGTTTTGAAAAATTTCATCGAACCCCCCTTCATGGCTTATGATCAAAAACTACGAAATTTGAAACTCCGATAAGTTCGCAGAAACTCAACCGATTAACATGCGGAATGTCTTTTTGTTCATAATTTTGCGTCAATATTAATAAATTGACTCAACAATATGAACTTTGTAAAAAAAGTGTTTTGAAAAATTTTATCGAACCCCCCTTCATGGCTTATGATCAAAAACTACGAAATTTGAAAACTCCGATAAGTTCGCAGAAACTCAACCGATTAACATGCGGAATGTCTTTTTGTTCATAATTTTGCGTCAATATTAATAAACTGACTCAAAAATATGAGTTTTGTAAAAGAAGTGTTTTTGAAAAATTTCATCGAACCCCCCTTCATGGCTTATGATCAAAAACTACGAAATTTGAAAACTCCCATAAGTTCGCAGAAACTCAACCGATTAACATGCGGAATGTCTTTTTGTTCATAATTTTGCGTCAATATTAATAAATTGACTCAACAATATGAGTTTTGTAAAAAAAGTGTTTTTGATAAATTTCATCGAACCCCCCTTCATGGCTTATGATCAAAAACTACGAAATTTGAAAACTCCCATAAGTTCGCAGAAACTCAACCGATTAACATGCGGAATGTCTTTTTGTTCATAATATTGCGTCAATATTAAAAAATTGACTCAACAATATGAGTTTTGTAAAAAAAGTGTTTTTGAAAAATTTCATCGAACCCCCCTTCATGGCTTATGATCAAAAACTACGAAATTTGAAAACTCCCATAAGTTCGCAGAAACTCAACCGATTTACATGCGGAATGTCTTTTTGTTCATAACTTTGCGTCAATATTAATAAACTGACTCAAAAATATGAGTTTTGTAAAAAAAGTGCTTTTGAAAAATTTCATCGAACCCCCCTTCATGGCTTCTGATCAAAAACTACGAAATTTGAAAACTCCGATAAGTTCGCAGAAACTCAACCGATTAACATGCGGAATGTCTTTTTGTTCATAACTTTGCGTCAATATTAATAAACTGACTCAAAAATATGAGTTTTTTAAAAAAAGTGTTTTTGAAAAATTTCATCGAACCCCCCTTCATGGCTTATGATCAAAAACTACGAAATTTGAAAACTCCCATAAGTTCGCAGAAACTCAACCGATTAGCATGCGGAATGTCTTTTTGTTCATAATTTTGCGTTAATATTCATAAATTGACTCAACAATATGAGTTTTGTAAAAAAAGTGTTTTTGAAAAATTTCATCGACCCCCCTTCATGGCTTATGATCAAAAACTACGAAATTTGAAAACTCCCATAAGTTCGCAGAAACTCAACCGATTAACATGCGGAATGTCTTTTTGTTCATAATTTTGCGTCAATATTAAAAAATTGACTCAACAATATGAGCTTTGTAAAAAAAGTGTTTTTGAAAAATTTCATCGAACCCCCCTTCATGGCTTATGATCAAAAACTACGAAATTTGAAAACTCCGATAAGTTCGCAGAAACTCAACCGATTAACATGCGGAATGTCTTTTTGTTCATAATTTTGCGTCAATATTAAAAAATTTACTCAAAAATATGAGTTTTGTAAAAAAAGTGTTTTTGAAAAATTTCATCGAACCCCCCTTCATGGCTTATGATCAAAAACTACGAAATTTGAAAACTCCCATAAGTTCGCAGAAACTCAACCGATTTACATGCGGAATGTGTTTTTGATCATAATTTTGCGTCAATATTAATAAACTGACTCGAAAATATGAGTTTTGTAAAAAAAGTGTTTTTGAAAAATTTCATCGAACCCCCCTTCATGGCTTATGATCAAAAACTACGAAATTTGAAAAATCCGATAAGTTCGCAGAAACTCAACCGATTAACATGTGGAATGTCTTTTTGTTCATAATTTTGCGTCAATATTAATAAATTGACTCAACAATATGAGCTTTGTAAAAAAAGTGTTTTTGAAAAATTTTATCGAACCCCCCTTCATGGCTTATGATCAAAAACTGCGAAATTTGAAAACTCCCATAAGTTCGCAGAAACTCAACCGATTAACATGCGGAATGTCTTTTTGTTCATAACTTTGCGTCAATATTAATAAACTGACTCAAAAATATGAGTTTTGTAAAAAAAGTGTTTTTGAAAAATTTCATCGAACCCCCCTTCATGGCTTATGATCAAAAACTACGAAATTTGAAAACTCCCATAAGTTCGCAGAAACTCAACCGATTAACATGCGGAATGTCTTTTTGTTCATAATTTTGCGTCAATATTAATAAATTGACTCAACAATATGAGTTTTGTAAAAAAAGTGTTTTTGATAAATTTCATCGAACCCCCCTTCATGGCTTATGATCAAAAACTACGAAATTTGAAAACTCCGATAAGTTCGCAGAAACTCAACCGATTAACATGCGGAATGTCTTTTTGTTCATAATTTTGCGTCAATATTAATAAACTGACTCAAAAATATGAGTTTTGTAAAAAAGTGCTTTTGAAAAATTTCATCGAACCCCCCTTCATGGCTTATGATCAAAAACTACGAAATTTGAAAACTCCGATAAGTTCGCAGAAACTCAACCGATTAACATGCGGAATGTCTTTTTGTTTATAATTTTGCGTCAATATTTAAAAATTGACTCAACAATATGAGTTTTGTAAAAAAAGTGTTTTTGAAAAATTTCATCGAACCCCCCTTCATGGCTTATGATCAAAAACTACGAAATTTGAAAACTCCGATAAGTTCGCAGAAACTCAACCGATTTACATGCGGAATGTCTTTTTGTTCATAATTTTGCGTCAATATTAATAAATTGACTCAACAATATGAGTTTTGTAAAAACAGTGTTTTTGAAAAATTTCATCGAACCCCCCTTCATGGCTTATGATCAAAAACTACGAAATTTGAAAACTCCCATAAGTTCGCAGAAACTCATCCGATTAACATGCGGAATGTCTTTTTGATCATAATTTTGCGTCAATATTAATAAACTGACTCAAAAATATGAGTTTTGTAAAAAAAGTGCTTTTGAAAAATTTCATCGAACCCCCCTTCATGGCTTATGATCAAAAACTACGAAATTTGAAATCTCCGATAAGTTCGCAGAAACTCAACCGATTAACATACGGAATGTCTTTTTGTTCATAATTTTGCGTCAATATTAATAAATTGACTCAACAATATGAGTTTTGTAAAAACAGTGTTTTTGAAAAATTTCATCGAACCCCCCTTCATGGCTTATGATCAAAAACTACGAAATTTGAAAACTCCGATAAGTTCGCAGAAACTCAACCGATTAACATGCGGAATGTCTTTTTGTTCATAACTTTGCGTCAATATTAATAAACTGACTCAAAAATATGAGTTTTGTAAAAAAAGTGTTTTTGAAAAATTTCATTGAACCCCCCTTCATGGCTTATGATCAAAAACTACGAAATTTGAAAACTCCCATAAGTTCGCAGAAACTCATCCGATTAACATGCGGAATGTCTTTTTGATCATAATTTTGCGTCAATATTAATAAACTGACTCAAAAATATGAGTTTTGTAAAAAAAGTGCTTTTGAAAATTTCATCGAACCCCCCTTCATGGCTTCTGATCAAAAACAACGAAATTTGAAAACTCCGATAAGATCGCAGAAACTCAACCGATTAACATGCGGAATGTCTTTTTGTTCATAACTTTGCGTCAATATTAATAAACTGACTCAAAAATATGAGTTTTTTAAAAAAAGTGTTTTTGAAAAATTTCATCGAACCCCCCTTCATGGCTTATGATCAAAAACTACGAAATTTGAAAACTCCCATAAGTTCGCAGAAACTCAACCGATTAGCATGCGGAATGTCTTTTTGTTCATAATTTTGCGTCAATATTAATAAATTGACTCAACAATATGAGTTTTGTAAAAAAAGTGTTTTTGAAAAATTTCATCGACCCCCCTTCATGGCTTATGATCAAAAACTACGAAATTTGAAAACTCCCATAAGTTCGCAGAAACTCAACCGATTAACATGCGGAATGTCTTTTTGTTCATAATTTTGCGTCAATATTAAAAAATTGACTCAACAATATGAGCTTTGTAAAAAAAGTGTTTTTGAAAAATTTCATCGAACCCCCCTTCATGGCTTATGATCAAAAACTACGAAATTTGAAAACTCCGATAAGTTCGCAGAAACTCAACCGATTAACATGCGGAATGTCTTTTTGTTCATAATTTTGCGTCAATATTAATAAACTGACTCAAAAATATGAGTTTTGTAAAAAAAGTGTTTTTGATAAATTTCATCGAACCCCCCTTCATGGCTTATGATCAAAAACTACGAAATTTGAAAACTCCCATAAGTTCGCAGAAACTCAGCCGATTAACATGCGGAATGTCTTTTTGTTCATAATTTTGCGTCAATATTAATAAACTGACTCAAAAATATGAGTTTTGTAAAAAAAGTGGTTTTGAAAAATTTCATCGAACCCCCCTTCATGGCTTATGATCAAAAACTACGAAATTTGAAAACTCCCATAAGTTCGCAGAAACTCAACCGATTTACATGCGGAGTGTCTTTTTGATCATAATTTTGCGTCAATATTAATAAACTGACTCAAAAATATGAGTTTTGTAAAAAAAGTGCTTTTGAAAAATTTCATCGAACCCCCCTTCATGGCTTATGATCAAAAACTACGAAATTTGAAAACTCCGATAAGTTCGCAGAAACTCAACCGATTAACATGCGGAATGTCTTTTTGTTCATAATTTTGCGTCAATATTAAAAAATTTACTCAACAATATGAGTTTTGTAAAAAAAGTGTTTTTGAAAAATTTCATCGAACCCCCCTTCATGGCTTATGATCAAAAACTTCGAAATTTGAAAACTCCCAAAAGTTCGCAGAAACTCAACCGATTTACATACGGAATGTGTTTTTGATCATAATTTTGCGTCAATATTAATAAACTGACTCAAAAATATGAGTTTTGTAAAAAAAATGTTTTTGAAAAATTTCATCGAACCCCCCTTCATGGCTTATGATCAAAAACTACGAAATTTGAAAACTCCGATAAGTTCGCAGAAACTCAACCGATTAACATGCGGAATCCTGTTCCAAAGAACTTGTGAGATGGTTCGGAGGGGGCTTAGCTGAGGCCACCAGGCGGGTCGCGGGTTGCGGATAGCGAATGGCCTCCCCTCGGGGAGGTTAGCTGCGAATAGCGAGACCACCTCGTAATAAGCAGTCCCGGACAAACAGCGGGTACGATACTGATCATCGTACCGACAAGGCGTTTGTGTTGCCGCCTTTCAAGCATAGCCTCACACATCCCTCAACTCCCTCACAAGCACCTACCTCTTCCTCTCCTTATCTCACCCCGGGCCGGACTAAGAGTGTCACTCGTACCGTGCTGAGAGTCAGCTTGGCTGGGGGCCCGGGTCAAAAACTAGCTCAGTCGCTAACGGTGGGCTCAGGCAAGTGGCGACCGCCTGTTCTAATCAGCCTTATCCGGGCATGCGGACCTCTGCTCGGATGGACCTCACCCTTGTCGCGCTACTCGTGGGATCTGTATGAATAAAAGTAAAAAGAATTTAAAACTCCCGCAGGATCTCCCTGCGGAAAGTGTCGCCAGACACTTTGAGGACCGTCACCTTGATAGGGAGCGGCCCTCTAGCGTGGTAGACCATCCTCCACGCAGCCAAGCTCCGGCTCCAAATAGGAGAGTGCCACCGGCACAGCAAAGACGGCCAAGTTTGCAGGCTTCGCAGCAACACGCGCAAAGGAGCACGGTAGGACAATCCCGACCGTTGCGCCCTGCGCTAGCCGCTGACAGACGGCAGGGACAACAACGCCCGCCGCCGAAAAAGGACCTTCCAGGTCTAGGGGAACCGGGTGGACTAGATGACCCCCACAGGCGTAATCTCTGTGGATCACGGGTTAAATGGTACATCCGGTATCTCCAGCAGGGAATGTCTCAGGAGGAGGCGTTGGCCAAGGCGAAAGAGCCTAGAAAGACGACACCTGAGGATAGGACGCCTGCCAAAAGGTCGAGTAGTGCGCTTACACCGCCAACCGACACCCCCAAAAGGGTGCGCGCGGCGGAGCCAACTGCTCATAGACCGAGTGCAGCAACACCTGTCGGAGCAGAGCCCAGAGCTCCAAAACCAGGACGGCAGGAAGCTCTGGATGAGCGCCCCAGCACGTCAGCAGCATCAGCGGCAGCAGCAGTTGAACAAACAGCCAGGGAGTCCACCTCCTCGGCGCCCACTGAGCCTCGCGCGTCCTACGCGGCTGTCGCGAGAAAGGTGAAAGTGGCCGTGTTGCCTGTGGATTATCCCCAGGTAATTCTCAGTCGCGGGGACTTGTCCGCGCTTGAGGAGGTTATCCTGGATCAGGTCATCCTGACAGGGTGGGACACTGCTGTCTCCTTCGTTGGCATACATTTCCGGGTGGGCCACCTGGTCATCGACTGCACGGACGAGAACTCGGCAGACTGGCTGTTGACGGTAGCATCAAAGCTACACTCATGGAAGGGCGTACCCCTTGACTGCAGGATGGGGGATGACATTCCGTCACCCCATAACATCACGCTCTACCTGCCAAGAAGTGCGGACAGGACAACCGATGACCTGCTGGTTATGCTGAGTAACCAGAACAGGATCGAGACTGGCGCATGGAGGGTAATCTCTAGAAAGGAAGAAGGAGGAGGAGCCCTCCTGGTACTCGGCATCGACGAGATGGCCAAGGAAGACATAGTGACCAGAGGTCACAAGCTGTTCTTCCGCTTCGGGAAAATCCCCGTTAGCGGATTGAAAAAATCGGCGGAGAAGGATGGTATGAGGGCCCCGCCCGCCCCATCTGGAACGACCGCACCCGCGAGCGAGGATCTCCCTCCCGCGGATATGAATACGGAGCCGTCCCCAGCGGCAAGAGGATCCAGTGTTTGTCCGGCAGATCCTTCCAATTCATTGGAGGATCTAGCTGAGGACGAAGATCTGGCGGATCTGACACTGGATCCAACTGCAGCTGAGGAGATGGATCAGCAGCTGGCCATGTCGTCGCAGGAGGTGCTGGACGAGCTGGGAGGAGCAGACGTCACTCTGACGTCATGCGATGACGAGGGGAACTCCCGGCCCCCCTCGTCATGTGATATGGAGCCACTGCTGTAGTGTGATGACGCAAGTCATCAGCACTAAGCTAGCCCAGGTGAACATCCACCGTGCAAAGGCGGCCTCGGCCGTCCTAGCCAGGATGTTCACCAACCGACACCTTGGGCTAGCACTAGTACAAGAGCCATGGGTGAACAATGGCATAAAAGGCCTGTACACAGCGGACTCAAAGGTAATCTGGGACCAAAGAGATCCAGTACCAAGAACGTGTATAATGGTGAGGAAGAGTATTAATTATACCATCCTTTCAGAATTCCTAAGCAGGGACTGCGTGCCAATAGCCGTGCAGACGGCTGGAAGCGCTCGTACCACAGTGGTGGCCTCGGCGTATTTCGCTGGCGATGGAGTCTGTCCACCAATGGAGATCGTTGGGCTGGCGGAATATTGCGCCAGGAGGAAACTCCCCCTAATTATCGGGTGTGATGCCAACGCACATCATGTGGTCTGGGGAAGCACAGACACAAATACAAGAGGTGAGTACCTTCTTGACTTTATATTTAGATATAATTTAGAAATTGGAAATGTCGGTGCCACACCGACATTCGTAACTAGAATCAGGGAAGAAGTACTAGACGTCACCTTGACAAGTAGGTGCCTGAAACCACACCTAAGAAACTGGCATGTCTCTTTGGATGAATCTATGTCCGATCATAGAATCATCCTATTTGAGCTGCATGTCAATATGGACAGTAGCACACCAGCCCGTAACCCCAGAAAGACAAACTGGGAAAGGTTTAAAACGACCCTACAACTCAATCTATCCAATGAAAGGACGGGTATACCCCGTTCTCAACTGGAACTAGAAAGAGTGGTAGGCAATATAAACAGCAGCATAACAGATGCCTTTGAAGAAAGCTGTCCTCTTGGAAGGAAGCGCAAGGAAACAGATGCCCCTTGGTGGAACGATAGCCTTGAGAGGCTACGACTCGCCACCCGTCACCTCTTCAACAGAGCGAAGAGAGACGGACTATGGGACTCTTACCGTGAAAGCCTTACCTCCTACAACAAGGAGATAAGAAAGGCTAAACGGAAGAACTACCGCGAATTCTGCGAAAGTATAGAAAGCACATCCGAAGGTGCCCGGTTCCATAGGGCACTTTCGAGACGCACGCCAGAGGCAAACTTAGCCTTAAAACGAAGGGATGGCACCTTCACTGGCAGTAGTATAGCGAAGTTAGAGCTTTTGTTTGAGACACACTTCCCGGGAAGCACCCCGGTACATGAAAATACAGTTGAAGCAAGCAACATGTCTAGGCCAGTGTCTGCCGACTGGAAAATTGCCAAGTCGACAGTCACACCTGAACGATTACAATGGGCAATTGGAACTTTCCAGCCCTATAAATCGCCAGGCCTTGACATGATATCACCTTCCTTTCTACAGCAGGGACAGGATATACTCCTTCCCATCCTTAGAAAGATAATGATAAGCAGTCTTGCACTGGGATACATACCAAGTGCGTGGCGCAGAGCTAGGGTAGTCTTCATCCCCAAAGCAGGGAAGAAAGACATCACCAGTCCCAAGTCCTTCAGACCCATCAGCTTGACTTCGTTTTTGTTGAAAACGCTGGAAAAGCTGGTGGACCACAAGATAAGAAGTACCCTTCTGGTGCAATCTCCACTGCAACCAACGCAGCATGCATACAGAGCAGGCCGATCCACGGATACGGCACTATATCAACTACACCGCACTTTAAGCACAGTAGTTGACAACAAGGAGGTGGCCATATGCGCTTTCCTGGACATAGAAGGTGCCTTTGACAACACATCTCACGATGCTGTCAAGGATGCCCTGACCAGGAGAGGCCTAGACACAACCACAAGCAGATGGATTTGCTCACTGCTGGGGTCTAGACAAGCCACGGCAACAGTTCAAGATAGCACTGTTACTGTCACAACCACAAAAGGTTGTCCTCAAGGGGGTGTTTTGTCTCCACTACTTTGGAGTCTTTTAGTAGACGAACTACTCCAGAAACTTGCCAGCTATGGAATCCAATGTCAAGGCTACGCCGATGACATTGTCATCATAGCAAGAGGTAAATTCGACATTGTACAATTAGGTTTGCGGATAACGAGCGATTGGTGTGGAGAGGTGGGCCTCAACCTCAACCCTGCCAAAACAGTCATCGTTCCCTTCACTAAAAGGTACAAGTTGCAGAGAATGAGGCAAATAAGGCTATCAAACAGCACAATAGAAACAAGCAAGGAGGTCAAGTACCTAGGAGTCACTTTCGACAGTAAACTTAACTTCGGCCCCCATGTACAAAATGCGATAGCAAAGTGCACTCGAGCACTTTATGCTTGTCGCAGCATAGCCGGGAAATCATGGGGCACATCACCGAAGATTATTAGATGGCTATACCTAATGGTAATCAGGCCAATGCTCACATACGGAGCGATAGCCTGGGGTGACAGAGCTCAACTCATCACCGTCAAGAAGCAGATGTCAAGACTGCAACGGATGGCCTGCGTTTGTATGACTGGGGCTATGAGCACCTGTCCGACAACGGCCATAGAAGTTCTAATGGAGCTCACGCCACTCCATGTATTCATTGAACTGCAACAAAGAGCGACTCTGCTAAGGATAGCACGAGAGGGGGTGGGAAGCATCCTTAGCCATAGAGACGCAGAATTACTATCAGGTGATCTCCCCTTACTGGTACAGCCAAGGGACGAGATGACTGCCGAGCTGACGTTCGAGCAGAATTTCAAAGTGAACCTGAGCAGTAAGAAGGATTGGACAACACTTGATGAAGTCCACCCTATGAGTCAACACACCATAAAATGGTACACCGATGGATCTCTTACAGACCAAGGCACAGGACTTGGAGTTGTAGGCCCTCGGATATCTTACCATGAATCTCTAGGAACATACACAAGCATCTTCCAGGCTGAGGTATGTGCAATAGGGAGGTGTGCTGACCTTAATCTCAAACGCAACTATCGGAATAGAGACATAGCCATTCTATCCGATAGTCAAGCAGCTCTCAGTGCACTCAGCAAGGCGAAAATAACGTCTAAAGTAGTGCACGAGGTGCGAAAGAAGCTAAACTAACTGGGATCGCATAATAGGTTAACCCTAAGATGGATCCCAGGCCATATGGATATAGCAGGGAACGAAGCAGCTGACAAACTAGCCAGAATGGGTGCATGCAGGCCCCTAATAGGTCCTGAACCGTTTTGTGGAATTGGAAGACACACAATACGGGAGTACCTACGTAAAGAGGAGAGACGACTACAACAGTCGCATTGGACGGAGACCACAGGTCTGAGACAAGCCAAACACCTCCTAGGCAGCTACAACATAAAGCGGTTCAAGCGAATAATCGCATTGGGGAAGAATAGACTCAGAATACTCACCGGTCTCCTGACCGGGCATTGTAAACTGAGAAGTCACCTGTCTAAGTTAGGAATTGTAAGCAGTGGAGCCTGCCGGTTCTGCAATTGCGAGGAGGAATCCTCGATGCATATACTAGCAGAATGCACTGCTCTAGGTAGACGTAGATGTAGTTTTCTAGGAAAACATGTCCTACCGACGGAGGACATAGCAGACCTCAACCCGGTAAAAATCCTCGACTTCGTGCGAGAACTAGGGTTGATGGATGAGCTATAGGCTCAGAAGGGGGTACAATAGATCCAAGAGGTCGCAGTGCAGATTTCCCCCTCATAATAATAATAATAAACATGCGGAATGTCTTTTTGTTCATAATTTTGCGTCAATATTAATAAACTGACTCAAAAATATGAGTTTTGCAAAAAAAGTGTTTTTGAAAAATTTCATCGAACCCCCCTTCATGGCTTATGATCAAAAACTACGAAATTTGAAAACTCCCATAAGTTCGCAGAAACTCAACCGATTTACATGCGGAATGTCTTTTTGATCATAATTTTGCGTCAATATTAATAAACTGACTCAAAAATATGAGTTTTGTAAAAAAAGTGCTTTTGAAAAATTTCATCGAACCCCCCTTCATGGCTTCTGATCAAAAACTACGAAATTTGAAAACTCCGATAAGTTCGCAGAAACTCAACCGATTAACATGCGGAATGTCTTTTTGTTCATAACTTTGCGTCAATATTAATAAACTGACTCAAAAATATGAGTTTTTTAAAAAAAGTGTTTTTGAAAAATTTCATCGAACCCCCCTTCATGGCTTATGATCAAAAACTACGAAATTTGAAAACTCCCATAAGTTCGCAGAAACTCAACCGATTAGCATGCGGAATGTCTTTTTGTTCATAATTTTGCGTCAATATTAATAAATTGACTCAACAATATGAGTTTTGTAAAAAAAGTGTTTTTGGAAAATTTCATCGACCCCCCTTCATGGCTTATGATCAAAAACTACGAAATTTGAAAACTCCCATAAGTTCGCAGAAACTCAACCGATTAACATGCGGAATGTCTTTTTGTTCATAATTTTGCGTCAATATTAAAAAATTGACTCAACAATATGAGCTTTGTAAAAAAAGTGTTTTTGAAAAATTTCATCGAACCCCCCTTCATGGCTTATGATCAAAAACTACGAAATTTGAAAACTCCGATAAGTTCGCAGAAACTCAACCGATTAACATGCGGAATGTCTTTTTGTTCATAATTTTGAATCAATATTAAAAAATTTACTCAAAAATATGAGTTTTGTAAAAAAAGTGTTTTTGAAAAATTTCATCGAACCCCCCTTCATGGCTTATGATCAAAAACTACGAAATTTGAAAACTCCGATAAGTTCGCAGAAACTCAACCGATTAACATGCGGAATGTCTTTTTGTTCATAATTTTGCGTCAATATTAATAAACTGACTCAAAAATATGAGTTTTGTAAAAAAAGTGATTTTGAAAAATTTCATCGAACCCCCCTTCATGGCTTATGATCAAAAACTACGAAATTTGAAAACTCCCATAAGTTCGCAGAAACTCAACCGATTAACATGCGGAATGTCTTTTTGTTCATAATTTTGCGTCAATATTAATAAATTGACTCAACAATATGAGTTTTGTAAAAAAAGTGTTTTTGATAAATTTCATCGAACCCCCCTTCATGGCTTATGATCAAAAACTACGAAATTTGAAAACTCCCATAAGTTCGCAGAAACTCAACCGATTAACATGCGGAATGTCTTTTTGTTCATAATTTTGCGTCAATATTAATAAACTGACTCAAAAATATGAGTTTTGTAAAAAAAGTGTTTTTGAAAAATTTCATCGAACCCCCCTTCATGGCTTATGATCAAAAACTACGAAATTTGAAAACTCCCATAAGTTCGCAGAAACTCATCCGATTAACATGCGGAATGTCTTTTTGTTTATAATTTTGCGTCAATATTAAAAAATTGACTCAACAATATGAGTTTTGTAAAAACAGTGTTTTTGAAAAATTTCATCGAACCCCCCTTCATGGCTTCTGATCAAAAACTACGAAATTTGAAAACTCCGATAAGTTCGCAGAAACTCAACCGATTAACATGCGGAATGTCTTTTTGTTCATAACTTTGCGTCAATATTAATAAACTGACTCAAAAATATGAGTTTTTTAAAAAAAGTGTTTTTGAAAAATTTCATCGAACCCCCTTCATGGCTTATGATCAAAAACTACGAAATTTGAAAACTCCGATAAGTTCGCAGAAACTCAACCGATTAACATGCGGAATGTCTTTTTGTTCATAATTTTGCGTCAATATTAATAAATTGACTCAACAATATGAGTTTTGTAAAAACAGTGTTTTTGAAAAATTTCATCGAACCCCCCTTCATGGCTTCTGATCAAAAACTACGAAATTTGAAAACTCCGATAAGTTCGCAGAAACTCAACCGATTAACATGCGGAATGTCTTTTTGTTCATAACTTTGCGTCAATATTAATAAACTGACTCAAAAATATGAGTTTTTTAAAAAAAGTGTTTTTGAAAAATTTCATCGAACCCCCCTTCATGGCTTATGATCAAAAACTACGAAATTTGAAAACTCCCATAAGTTCGCAGAAACTCATCCGATTAACATGCGGAATGTCTTTTTGTTTATAATTTTGCGTCAATATTAAAAAATTGACTCAACAATATGAGTTTTGTAAAAAAAGTGTTTTTGAAAAATTTCATCGAACCCCCCTTCATGGCTTATGATCAAAAACTACGAAATTTGAAAACTCCCATAAGTTCGCAGAAACTCAACCGATTTACATGCGGAATGTCTTTTTGTTCATAATTTTGCGTCAATATTAATAAATTGACTCAACAATATGAGTTTTGTAAAAACAGTGTTTTTGAAAAATTTCATCGAACCCCCCTTCATGGCTTCTGATCAAAAACTACGAAATTTGAAAACTCCGATAAGTTCGCAGAAACTCAACCGATTAACATGCGGAATGTCTTTTTGTTCATAACTTTGCGTCAATATTAATAAACTGACTCAAAAATATGAGTTTTTTAAAAAAAGTGTTTTTGAAAAATTTCATCGAACCCCCTTCATGGCTTATGATCAAAAACTACGAAATTTGAAAACTCCCATAAGTTCGCAGAAACTCAACCGATTAACATGCGGAATGTCTTTTTGTTCATAATTTTGCGTCAATATTAAAAAATTGACTCAACAATATGAGCTTTGTAAAAAAAGTGTTTTTGAAAAATTTCATCGAACCCCCCTTCATGGCTTATGATCAAAAACTACGAAATTTGAAAACTCCGATAAGTTCGCAGAAACTCAACCGATTAACATGCGGAATGTCTTTTTGTTCATAATTTTGCGTCAATATTAAAAAATTTACTCAAAAATATGAGTTTTGTAAAAAAAGTGTTTTTGAAAAATTTCATCGAACCCCCCTTCATGGCTTATGATCAAAAACTACGAAATTTGAAAACTCCCATAAGTTCGCAGAAACTCAACCGATTTACATGCGGAATGTGTTTCTGATCATAATTTTGCGTCAATATTAATAAACTGACTCGAAAATATGAGTTTTGTAAAAAAAGTGTTTTTGAAAAATTTCATCGAACCCCCCTTCATGGCTTATGATCAAAAACTACGAAATTTGAAAACTCCGATAAGTTCGCAGAAACTCAACCGATTAACATGTGGAATGTCTTTTTGTTCATAATTTTGCGTCAATATTAATAAATTGACTCAACAATATGAGCTTTGTAAAAAAAGTGTTTTTGAAAAATTTTATCGAACCCCCCTTCATGGCTTATGATCAAAAACTACGAAATTTGAAAACTCCGATAAGTTCGCAGAAACTCAACCGATTAACATGCGGAATGTCTTTTTGTTCATAATTTTGCGTCAATATTAATAAACTGACTCAAAAATATGAGTTTTGTAAAAAAAGTGTTTTTGAAAAATTTCATCGAACCCCCCTTCATGGCTTATGATCAAAAACTACGAAATTTGAAAACTCCCATAAGTTCGCAGAAACTCAACCGATTAACATGCGGAATGTCTTTTTGTTCATAATTTTGCGTCAATATTAATAAATTGACTCAACAATATGAGTTTTGTAAAAAAAGTGTTTTTGATAAATTTCATCGAACCCCCCTTCATGGCTTATGATCAAAAACTACGAAATTTGAAAACTCCCATAAGTTCGCAGAAACTCAACCGATTAACATGCGGAATGTCTTTTTGTTCATAATTTTGCGTCAATATTAATAAACTGACTCAAAAATATGAGTTTTGTAAAAAAAGTGCTTTTGAAAAATTTCATCGAACCCCCCTTCATGGCTTATGATCAAAAACTACGATATTTGAAAACTCCCATAAGTTCGCAGAAACTCATCCGATTAACATGCGGAATGTCTTTTTGTTTATAATTTTGCGTCAATATTAAAAAATTGACTCAACAATATGAGTTTTGTAAAAAAAGTGTTTTTGAAAAATTTCATCGAACCCCCCTTCATGGCTTATGTTCAAAAACTACGAAATTTGAAAACTCCCATAAGTTCGCAGAAACTCAACCGATTTACATGCGGAATGTCTTTTTGTTCATAATTTTGCGTCAATATTAATAAATTGACTCAACAATATGAGTTTTGTAAAAACAGTGTTTTTGAAAAATTTCATCGAACCCCCCTTCATGGCTTATGATCAAAAACTACGAAATTTGAAAACTCCCATAAGTTCGCAGAAACTCATCCGATTAACATGCGGAATGTCTTTTTGATCATAATTTTGCGTCAATATTAATAAACTGACTCAAAAATATGAGTTTTGTAAAAAAAGTGCTTTTGAAAAATTTCATCGAACCCCCCTTCATGGCTTATGATCAAAAACTACGAAATTTGAAATCTCCGATAAGTTCGCAGAAACTCAACCGATTAACATGCGGAATGTCTTTTTGTTCATAATTTTGCGTCAATATTAATAAATTGACTCAACAATATGAGTTTTGTAAAAACAGTGTTTTTGAAAAATTTCATCGAACCCCCCTTCATGGCTTATGATCAAAAACTACGAAATTTGAAAACTCCGATAAGTTCGCAGAAACTCAACCGATTAACGTGCGGAATGTCTTTTTGTTCATAATTTTGCGTCAATATTAATAAATTGACTCAACAATATGAGCTTTGTAAAAAAAGTGTTTTTGAAAAATTTTATCGAACCCCCCTTCATGGCTTATGAACAAAAACTACGAAATTTGAAAACTCCGATAAGTTCGCAGAAACTCAACCGATTAACATGCGGAATATCTTTTTGTTCATAATTTTGCGTCAATATTAATAAACTGACTCAAAAATACGAGTTTTGTAAAAAAAGTGTTTTTGAAAAATTTCATTGAACCCCCCTTCATGGCTTATGATCAAAAACTACGAAATTTGAAAACTCCCATAAGTTCGCAGAAACTCATCCGATTAACATGCGGAATGTCTTTTTGATCATAATTTTGCGTCAATATTAATAAACTGACTCAAAAATATGAGTTTTGTAAAAAAAGTGCTTTTGAAAAATTTCATCGAACCCCCCTTCATGGCTTATGATCAAAAACTACGAAATTTGAAATCTCCCATAAGTTCGCAGAAACTCATCCGATTAATATGCGGAATGTCTTTTTGATCATAATTTTGCGTCAATATTAATAAACTGACTCAAAAATATGAGTTTTGTAAAAAAAGTGCTTTTGAAAAATTTCATCGAACCCCCCTTCATGGCTTATTATCAAAAACTACGAAATTTGAAATCTCCGATAAGTTCGCAGAAACTCAACCGATTAACATGCGGAATGTCTTTTTGTTCATAATTTTGCGTCAATATTAATAAATTGACTCAACAATATGAGTTTTGTAAAAACAGTGTTTTTAGAAAAATTTCATCGAACCCCCCTTCATGGCTTATGATCAAAAACTACGAAACTTGAAAACTCCCATAAGTTCGCAGAAACTCAACCGATTAACATGCGGAATGTCTTTTTGTTCATAACTTTGCGTCAATATTAATAAACTGACTCAAAAATATGAGTTTTTAAAAAAAAGTGCTTTTGAAAAATTTCATCGAAGCCCCCTTCATGGCTTATGATCAAAAACTACGAAATTTGAAAACTCCCATAAGTTCGCAGAAACTCAATCGATTAACATGCGGAATGTCTTTTTGATCATAATTTTGCGTCAATATTAATAAACTGACTCGAAAATATGAGTTTTGTAAAAAAAGTGCTTTTGAAAAATTTCATCGAACCCCCCTTCATGGCTTATTATCAAAAACTACGAAATTTGAAATCTCCGATAAGTTCGCAGAAACTCAACCGATTAACATGCGGAATGTCTTTTTGTTCATAATTTTGCGTCAATATTAATAAATTGACTCAACAATATGAGTTTTGTAAAAACAGTGTTTTTGAAAAATTTCATCGAACCCCCCTTCATGGCTTATGATCAAAAACTACGAATTTTGAAAACTCCGATAAGTTCGCAGAAACTCAACCGATTAACGTGCGGAATGTCTTTTTGTTCATAATTTTGCGTCAATATAAATAAATTGACTCAACAATATGAGCTTTGTAAAAAAAGTGTTTTTGAAAAATTTTATCGAACCCCCCTTCATGGCTTATGATCAAAAACTACGAAATTTGAAAACTCCCATAAGTTCGGAGAAACTCAACCGATTAACATGCGGAATGTCTTTTTGTTCATAACTTTGCGTCAATATTAATAAACTGACTCAAAAATATGAGTTTTTAAAAAAAAGTGCTTTTGAAAAATTTCATCGAACCCCCCTTCATGGCTAATGATCAAAAACTACGAAATTTGAAAACTCCCATAAGTTCGCAGAAACTCAATCGATTAACATGCGGAATGTCTTTTTGTTCATAATTTTGCGTCAATATTAATAAATTGACTCAACAATATGAGTTTTGTAAAAAAAGTGTTTTTGAAAAATTTTATCGAACCCCCCTTCATGGCTTATGATCAAAAACTACGAAATTTGAAAACTCCGATAAGTTCGCAGAAACTCAATCGATTAACATGCGGAATGTCTTTTTGTTCATAATTTTGCGTCAACATTAATAAATTGACTCAACAATATGAGTTTTGTAAAAAAAGTGTTTTTGAAAAATTTTATCGAACCCCCCTTCATGGCTTATGATCAAAAAGAAATTTGAAAACTCCCATAAGTTCGCAGAAACTCAGCCGATTAACATGCGGAATGTCTTTTTGTTCATAATTTTGCGTCAATATTAATAAACTGACTCAAAAATATGAGTTTTGTAAAAAAAGTGTTTTTGAAAAATTTCATCGAACCCCCCTTCATGGCTTATGATCAAAAACTACGAAATTTGAAAACTCCCATAAGTTCGCAGAAACTCAACCGATTTACATGCGGAGTGTCTTTTTGATCATAATTTTGCGTCAATATTAATAAACTGACTCAAAAATATGAGTTTTGTAAAAAAAGTGCTTTTGAAAAATTTCATCGAACCCCCCTTCATGGCTTATGATCAAAAACTACGAAATTTGAAAACTCGGATAAGTTCGCAGAAACTCAACCGATTAACATGCGGAATGTCTTTTTGTTCATAATTTTGCGTCAATATTAATAAATTGACTCAACAATATAAGTTTTGTAAAAACAGTGTTTTTGAAAAATTTCATCGAACCCCCCTTCATGGCTTATGATCAAAAACTACGAAATTTGAAAACTCCCATAAGTTCGCAGAAACTCAACCGATTAACCTGCGGAATGTCTTTTTGTTCATAATATTGCGTCAATATTAATAAATTGACTCAACAATATGAGCTTTGTAAAAAAAGTGTTTTTGAAAAATTTTATCGAACCCCCCTTCATGGCTTATGATCAAAAACTACGAAATTTGAAAACTTCGATAAGTTCGCAGAAACTCAACCGATTAACATGCGGAATGTCTTTTTGTTCATAATTTTGCGTCAATATTAATAAACTGACTCAAAAATATGAGTTTTGTAAAAAAAGTGCTTTTGAAAAATTTCATCGAACCCCCCTTCATGGCTTATGATCAAAAACTACGAAATTTGAAAACTCCCATAAGTTCGCAGAAACTCAACCGATTAACATGCGGAATGGTCTTTTTGTTCATAATTTTGCGTCAATATTAATAAACTGACTCAAAAATATGAGTTTTGCAAAAAAGTGTTTTTGAAAAATGTCATCGAACCCCCCTTCATGGCTTATGATTAAAAACTACGAAATTTGAAAACTCCCATAAGTTCGCAGAAACTCAACCGATTAACATGCGGAATGTCTTTTTGTTCATAACTTTGCGTCAATATTAATAAACTGACTCAAAAATATGAGTTTTTTTAAAAAAAGATTTTTGGAAAAATTTCATCGAACCCCCCCTTCATGGCTTATGATCAAAAACTACGAAATTTGAAAGCTCCCATAAGTTCGCAGAAACTCAACCGATTAACATGCGGAATGTCTTTTTGTTCATAATTTTGCGTCAATATTAATAAATTGACTCAACAATATGAGTTTTGTAAAAAAAGTGTTTTTGAAAAATTTCATCGAACCCCCCTTCATGGCTTATGATCAAAAACTACGAAATTTGAAAACTCCCATAAGTTCGCAGAATCTCAACCGATTAACATGCGGAATGTCTTTTTGTTCATAATTTTGCGTCAATATTAAAAAATTGACTCAACAATATGAGTTTTGTAAAAAAAGATTTTTGGAAAAATTTCATCGAACCCCCCTTCATGGCTTATGATCAAAAACTACGAAATTTGAAAACTCCCATAAGTTCGCAGAAACTCAACCGATTAACATGCGGAATGTCTTTTTGTTCATAACTTTGCGTCAATATTAATAAACTGACTCAAAAATATGAGTTTTTTAAAAAAAGATTTTTGGAAAAATTTCATCGAACCCCCCTTCATGGCTTATGATCAAAAGCTACGAAATTTGAAAACTCCCATAAGTTCGCAGAAACTCAACCGATTTACATGCGGAGTGTCTTTTTGATCATAATTTTGCGTCAATATTAATAAACTGACTCAAAAATATGAGTTTTGTAAAAAAAGTGCTTTTGAAAAATTTCATCGAACCCCCCTTCATGGCTTATGATCAAAAACTACGAAATTTGAAAACTCCGATAAGTTCGCAGAAACTCAACCGATTAACATGCGGAATGTCTTTATGTTCATAATTTTGCGTCAATATTAATAAACTGACTCAACAATATGAGTTTTGTAAAAAAAGTGTTTTTGAAAAATTTCATCGAACCCCCCTTCATGGCTTATGATCAAAAACTACAAAATTTGAAAACTCCCATAAATTCGCAGAAACTCAACCGATTAACATGCGGAATGTCTTTTTGTTCATAATTTTGCGTCAATATTAATAAACTGACTTAAAAATATGAGTTTTGCAAAAAAGTGTTTTTGAAAAACTTCATCGAACCCCCCTTCATGGCTTATGATCAAAAACTACGAAATTTGAAAACTCCCATAAGTTCGCAGAAACTCAACCGATTTACATGCGGAGTGTCTTTTTGATCATAATTTTGCGTCAATATTAATAAACTGACTCAAAAATATGAGTTTTCTAAAAAAAGTGTTTTTGAAAAATTTCATCGAACCCCCCTTCATGGCTTATGATCAAAAACTACGAAATTTGAAAACTCCGATAAGTTCGCAGAAACTCAACCGATTAACATGCGGAATGTCTTTTTGTTCATAATTTTGCGTCAATATTAATAAACTGACTCAAAAATATGAGTTTTGTAAGAAAAGTGTTTTTGAAAAATTTCATCGAACCCCCCCCCCCCCCCTTCATGGCTTATGATCAAAAACTACGAAATTTGAAAACTCCCATAAGTTCGCAGAAACTCAACCGATTAACATGCGGAATGTCTTTTTGTTCATAATTTTGCGTCAATATTAATAAACTGACTCAAAAATATGAGTTTTCTAAAAAAAGTGTTTTTGAAAAATTTCATCGAACCCCCCTTCATGGCTTATGATCAAAAACTACGAAATTTGAAAACTCCCATAAGTTCGCAGAAACTCAACCGATTAACATGCGGAACGTCTTTTTGTTCATAATTTTGCGTCAATATTAATAAACTGACTCAAAAATATGAGTTTTGTAAAAAAAGTGTTTTTGAAAAATTTCATCGAACCCCCCTTCATGGCTTATGATCAAAAACTACGAAATTTGAAAACTCCCATAAGTTCGCAGAAACTCAACCGATTAACATGCACAATGTCTTTTTGTTCATAATTTTGCGTCAATATTAATAAACTGACTCAACAATATGAGTTTTGTAAAAAAAGTGTTTTTGAAAAATTTCATCGAACCCCCCTTCATGGCTTATGATCAAAAACTACGAAATTTGAAAACTCCGATAAGTTCGCAGAAACTCAACCGATTAACATGCGGAATGTCTTTTTGTTCATAATTTTGCGTCAATATTAATAAATTGACTCAAAAATATGAGTTTTGTAAAAAAAGTGTTTTTGAAAAATTTCATCGAACCCCCTTCATGGCTTATGATCAAAAACTACGAAATTTGAAAACTCCCATAAGTTCGCAGAAACTCAACCGATTAACATGCGGAATGTCTTTTTGTTCATAATTTTGCGTCAATATTAATAAACTGACTCAAAAATATGAGTTTTGTAAAAAAAGTGTTTTTGAAAAATTTCATCGAACCCCCCTTCATGGCTTATGATCAAAAACTACGAAATTTGAAAACTCCGATAAGTTCGCAGAAACTCAACCGATTAACATGCGGAATGTCTTTTTGTTCATAATTTTGCGTCAATATTAATAAATTGACTCAAAATTATGAGTTTTGTAAAAAAAGTGTTTTTGAAAAATTTCATCGAGCCCCCCTTCATGGCTTATGATCAAAAACTACGAAATTTGAAAACTCCGATAAGTTCGCAGAAACTCAACCGATTAACATGCGGAATGTCTTTTTGTTCATAATTTTGCGTCAATATTAATAAATTGACTCAAAAATATGAGTTTTGTAAAAAAAGTGTTTTGAAAAATTTCATCGAACCACCCCCCCCCCCCCCCTTCATGGCTTATGATCAAAAACTACGAAATTTGAAAACTCCCATAAGTTCGCAGAAACTCAACCGATTAACATGCGGAATGTCTTTTTGTTCATAATTTTGCGTCAATATTAATAAATTGACTCAAAAATATGAGTTTTGTAAAAAAAGTTTTTTTGAAAAATTTCATCGAACCCCCCTTCATGGCTTATGATCAAAAACTACGAAATTTGAAAACTCCCATAAGTTCGCAGAATCTCAACCGATTAACATGCGGAATGTCTTTTTGTTCATAATTTTGCGTCAATATTAAAAAATTGACTCAACAATATGAGTTTTGTAAAAAAAGATTTTTGGAAAAATTTCATCGAACCCCCCTTCATGGCTTATGATCAAAAACTACGAAATTTGAAAACTCCCATAAGTTCGCAGAAACTCAACCGATTAACATGCGGAATGTCTTTTTGTTCATAACTTTGCGTCAATATTAATAAACTGACTCAAAAATATGAGTTTTTTAAAAAAAGATTTTTGGAAAAATTTCATCGAACCCCCCCTTCATGGCTTATGATCAAAAACTACGAAATTTGAAAACTCCCATAAGTTCGCAGAAACTCAACCGATTAACATGCGGAATGTCTTTTTGTTCATAATTTTGCGTCAATATTAATAAATTGACTCAACAATATGAGTTTTGTAAAAAACAGTGTTTTTGAAAAATTTCATCGAACCCCCCTTCATGGCTTATGATCAAAAGCTTCGAAATTTGAAAACTCCCATAAGTTCGCAGAAACTCAACCGATTTACATGCGGAGTGTCTTTTTGATCATAATTTTGCGTCAATATTAATAAACTGACTCAAAAATATGAGTTTTGTAAAAAAAGTGCTTTTGAAAAATTTCATCGAACCCCCCTTCATGGCTTATGATCAAAAACTACGAAATTTGAAAACTCCGATAAGTTCGCAGAAACTCAACCGATTAACATGCGGAATGTCTTTATGTTCATAATTTTGCGTCAATATTAATAAACTGACTCAACAATATGAGTTTTGTAAAAAAAGTGTTTTTGAAAAATTTTATCGAACCCCCCTTCATGGCTTATGATCAAAAACTACGAAATTTGTTCATAATTTTGCGTCAATATTAATAAACTGACTCAAAAATATGAGTTTTGTAAAAAAAGTGTTTTTGAAAAATTTCATCGAACCCCCCTTCATGGCTTATGATCAAAAACTACGAAATTTGAAACTCCGATAAGTTCGCAGAAACTCAACCGATTAACATGCGGAATGTCTTTTTGTTCATAATTTTGCGTCAATATTAATAAACTGACTCAAAAATATGAGTTTTGTAAAAAAAGTGTTTTTGAAAAATTTCATCGAACCCCCCTTCATGGCTTATGATCAAAAACTACGAAATTTGAAAACTCCCATAAGTTCGCAGAAACTCAACCGATTAACATGCGGAATGTCTTTTTGTTCATAATTTTGCGTCAATATTAATAAATTGACTCAACAATATGAGTTTTGTAAAAACAGTGTTTTTGAAAAATTTCATCGAACCCTCCTTCATGGCTTATGATCAAAAACTACGAAATTTGAAAACTCCGATAAGTTCGCAGAAACTCAACCGATTAACATGCGGAATGTCTTTTTGTTCATAATTTTGCGTCAATATTAATAAATTGACTCAAAAATATGAGTTTTGTAAAAAAAGTGTTTTTGAAAAATTTCATCGAACCCCCCTTCATGGCTTATGATCAAAAACTACGAAATTTGAAAACTCCCATAAGTTCGCGGAAACTCAACCGATTAACATGCACAATGTCTTTTTGTTCATAATTTTGCGTCAATATTAATAAACTGACTCAAAAATATGAGTTTTGTAAAAAAAGTGTTTTTGAAAAATTTCATCGAACCCCCTTCATGGCTTATGATCAAAAACTACGAAATTTGAAAACTCCCATAAGTTCGCAGAAACTCAACCGATTAACATGCGGAATGTCTTTTTGTTCATAATTTTGCGTCAATATTAATAAACTGACTCAAAAATATGAGTTTTGTAAAAAAGGTGTTTTTGAAAAATTTCATCGAACCCCCTTCATGGCTTATGATCAAAAACTACGAAATTTGAAAACTCCCATAAGTTCGCAGAAACTCAACCGATTAACATGCGGAATGTCTTTTTGTTCATAATTTTGCGTCAATATTAATAAACTGACTCAAAAATATGAGTTTTGTAAAAAAAGTGTTTTTGAAAAATTTCGTCGAACCCCCCTTCATGGCTTATGATCAAAAACTACGAAATTTGAAAACTCCGATAAGTTCGCAGAAACTCAACCGATTAACATGCGGAATGTCTTTTTGTTCATAATTTTGCGTCAATATTAATAAACTGACTCAAAAATATGAGTTTTGTAAAAAAAGTGTTTTTGAAAAATTTCATCGAACCCCCCCCCCCCTTCATGGCTTATGATCAAAAACTACGAAATTTGAAAACTCCCATAAGTTCGCAGAAACTCAACCGATTAACATGCGGAATGTCTTTTTGTTCATAATTTTGCGTCAATATTAATAAACTGACTCAAAAATATGAGTTCTGTAAAAAAAATGTTTTTGAAAAATTTCATCGAACCCCCCCTTTACGTCTTATGATCAAAAACTACGAAATTTGAAAACTCCGATAAGTTCGCAGAAACTCAACCGATTAACATGCGGAATGTCTTTTTGTTCATAATTTTGCGTCAATATTAATAAATTGACTCAAAAATATGAGTTTTGTAAAAAAAGTGTTTTTGAAAAAGTTCATCGAACCCCCCTTCATGGCTTATGATCAAAAACTACGAAATTTGAAAACTCCGATAAGTTCGCAGAAACTCAACCGATTAACATGCGGAATGTCTTTTTGTTCATAATTTTGCGTCAATATTTATAAACTGACTCAAAAATATGAGTTTTGTAAAAAAAGTGTTTTTGAAAAATTTCATCGAATCCCCCTTCATGGCTTATGATCAAAAACTACGAAATTTGAAAACTCCGATAAGTTCGCAGAAACTCAACCGATTAACATGCGGAATGTCTTTTTGTTCATAATTTTGCGTCAATATTAATAAATTGACTCAAAAATATGAGTTTTGTAAAAAAAGTGTTTTTGAAAAATTTCATCGAACCCCCCTTCATGGCTTATGATCAAAAACTACAAAATTTGAAAACTCCGATAAGTTCGCAGAAACTCAACCGATTAACATGCGGAATGTCTTTTTGTTCATAATTTTGCGTCAATATTAATAAATTGACTCAACAATATAAGTTTTGTAAAAAAAGTGTTTTTGAAAAATTTCATCGAACCCCTTCATGGCTTATGATCAAAAACTACGAAATTTGAAAACTCCGATAAGTTCGCAGAAACTCAAACGATTAACATGCGGAATGTCTTTTTGTTCATAATTTTGCGTCAATATTAATAAACTGACTCAAAAATATGAGTTTTGTAAAAAAAGTGTTTTTGAAAAATTTCATCGAACCCCCTTTCATGGCTTATGATCAAAAACTACGAAATTTGAAAACTCCCATAAGTTCGCAGAAACTCAACCGATTAACATGCGGAATGTCTTTTTGTTCATAATTTTGCGTCAATATTAATAAATTGACTCAACAATATGAGTTTTGTAAAAATAGTGTTTTTGAAAAATTTCATCGAACCCCCCTTCATGGATTATGATCAAAAACTACGAAATTTGAAAACTCCTATAAGTTCGCAGAAACTCAACCGATTAACATGCGGAATGTCTTTTTGTTCATAATTTTGCGTCAATATTAATAAACTGACTCAAAAATATGAGTTTTCTAAAAAAAGGGTTTTTGAAAAATTTCATCGAACCCCCCTTCATGGCTTATGATCAAAAACTACGAAATTTGAAAACTCCGATAAGTTCGCAGAAACTCAACCGATTAACATGCGGAATGTCTTTTTGTTCATAATTTTGCGTCAATATTAATAAACTTACTCAAAAATATGAATTTTGTAAAAAAAGTGTTTTTGAAAAATTTCATCGAACCCCCCTTCATGGCTTATGATCAAAAACTACGAAATTTGACAACTCCCATAAGTTCGCAGAAACTCAACCGATTAACATGCGGAATGTCTTTTTGTTCATAATTTTGCGTCAATATTAATAAATTGACTCAACAATATGAGTTTTGTAAAAAAAGTGTTTTTGAAAAATGTTATCGAACCCCCCTTCATGGCTTATGATCAAAAACTACGAAATTTGAAAACCCCCATAAGTTCGCAGAAGCTCAACCGATTAACATGCGGAATGTCTTTTTGATCATAATTTTGCGTCAATATTAATAAATTGACTCAACAATATGATTTTTGTAAAAAAAGTGTTTTTGAAAAATTTCATCGAACCCCCCTTCATGGCTTATGATCAAAAACTACGAAATTTGAAAACTCCGATAAGTTCGCAGAAACTCAAACGATTAACATGCGGAATGTCTTTTTGTTCATAATTTTGCGTCAATATTAATAAACTGACTAAACAAAATGAGTTTTGTAAAAAAAGTGTTTTTGAAAAATTTCATCGAACCCCCCTTCATGGCTTATGATAAAAAACTACGAAATTTGAAAACTCCGATAAGTTCGCAGAAACTCAACCGATTAACATGCGGAATGTCTTTTTGTTCATAATTTTGCGTCAATATTAATAAACTGACTCAAAAATATGAGTTTTGTAAAAAAAGTGTTGTTGAAAAATTTCATCGAACCCCCCTTCATGGCTTATGATCAAAAACTACGAAATTTGAAAACTCCCATAAGTTCGCAGAAACTCAACCGATTTACATGCGGAATGTCTTTTTGGTCATAATTTTGCGTCAATATTAATAAACTGACTCAAAACTATGAGTTTTGTAAAAAAAGTGTTTTTGAAAAATTTCATCGAACCCCCCTTCATGGCTTATGATCAAAAACTACGAAATTTGAAGACTCCCATAAGTTCGCAGAAACTCAACCGATTAACATGCGGAATGTCTTTTTGTTCATAATTTTGCGTCAATATTAATAAACTGACTCAAAAATATGAGTTTTCTAAAAAAAGTGTTTTTGAAAAATTTTATCGAACCCCCCTTCATGTCTTATGATCAAAAACTACGAAATTTGAAAAATCCCATAAGTTCGCAGAAACTCAACCGATTAACATGCGGAATGTCTTTTTGATCATAATTTTGCGTCAATATTAATAAACTGACTCAAAAATATGAGTTTTGTAAAAAAGTGTTTTTGAAAAATTTCATCGAACCCCCCTTCATGGCTTATGATCAAAAACTACGAAATTTGAAAACTCCGATAAGTTCGCAGAAACTCAACCGATTAACATGCGGAATGTCTTTTTGTTCATAATTTTGCGTCAATATTAATAAATTGACTCAAAAATATGAGTTTTCTAAAAAAAGTGTTTTTGAAAAATTTCATCGAACCCCCCTTCATGGCTTATGATCAAAAACTACGAAATTTGAAAACTCCGATAAGTTCGCAGAAACTCAACCGATTAACATGCGGAATGTCTTTTTGTTCATAATTTTGCGTCAATATTAATAAACTGACTCAAAAATATGAGTTTTGTAAAAAAAGTGTTTTTGAAAAATTTCATCGAACCCCCCTTCATGGCTTATGATCAAAAACTACGAAATTTGACAACTCCCATAAGTTCGCAGAAACTCAACCGATTAACATGCGGAATGTCTTTTTGTTCATAATTTTGCGTCAATATTAATAAATTGACTCAACAATATGAGTTTTGTAAAAAAAGTGTTTTTGAAAAATTTCATCGAACCCCCCTTCATAGCTTATGATCAAAAACTACGAAATTTGAAAACTCCGATAAGTTCGCAGAAACTCAGCCGATTAACATGCGGAATGTCTTTTTGTTCATAATTTTGCGTCAATATTAATAAACTGACTCAAAAATATGAGTTTTGTAAAAAAAGTGTTTTTGAAAAATTTCATCGAACCCCCCTTCATGGCTTATGATCAAAAACTACGAAATTTGAAAACTCCCATAAGTTCGCAGAAACTCAACCGATTAACATGCGGAATGTCTTTTTGTTCATAATTTTGCGTCAATATTAATAAATTGACTCAACAATATGAGTTTTGTAAAAACAGTGTTTTTGAAAAATTTCATCGAACCCTCCTTCATGGCTTATGATCAAAAACTACGAAATTTGAAAACTCCGATAAGTTCGCAGAAACTCAACCGATTAACATGCGGAATGTCTTTTTGTTCATAATTTTGCGTCAATATTAATAAATTGACTCAAAAATATGAGTTTTGTAAAAAAAGTGTTTTTGAAAAATTTCATCGAACCCCCCTTCATGGCTTATGATCAAAAACTACGAAATTTGAAAACTCCCATAAGTTCGCAGAAACTCAACCGATTAACATGCGGAATGTCTTTTTGTTCATAATTTTGCGTCAATATTAATAAACTGACTCAAAAATATGAGTTTTGTAAAAAAAGTGTTTTTGAAAAATTTCATCGAACCCCCTTCATGGCTTATGATCAAAAACTACGAAATTTGAAAACTCCCATAAGTTCGCAGAAACTCAACCGATTAACATGCGGAATGTCTTTTTGTTCATAATTTTGCGTCAATATTAATAAAATGACTCAACAATATGAGTTTTGTAAAAAAAGTGTTTTTGAAAAATTTCATCGAACCCCCCTTCATGGCTTATGATCAAAAACTACGAAATTTGAAAACTCCGATAAGTTCGCAGAAACTCAACCGATTAACATGCGGAATGTCTTTTTGTTCATAATTTTGCGTCAATATTAATAAACTGACTCAAAAATATGAGTTTTGTAAAAAAAGTGTTTTTGAAAAATTTCATCGAACCCCCCTTCATGGCTTATGATCAAAAACTACGAAATTTGAAAACTCCCATAAGTTCGCAGAAACTCAACCGATTAACATGCGGAATGTCTTTTTGTTCATAATTTTGCGTCAATATTAATAAACTGACTCAAAAATATGAGTTTTGTAAAAAAAGTGTTTTTGAAAAATTTCAACGAACCCCCCTTCATGGCTTATGATCAAAAACTACGAAATTTGAAAACTCCGATAAGTTCGCAGAAACTCAACCGATTAACATGCGGAATGTCTTTTTGTTCATAATTTTGCGTCAATATTAATAAATTGACTCAAAAATATGAGTTTTGTAAAAGAAGTGTTTTTGAAAAATTTCATCGAACCCCCCTTCATGGCTTATGATCAAAAACTACGAAATTTGAAAACTCCCATAAGTTCGTAGAAACTCAACCGATTAACATGCGGAATGTCTTTTTGTTCATAATTTTGCGTCAATATTAATAAATTGACTCAAAAATATGAGTTTTGTAAAAAAAGTTTTTTTGAAAAATTTCATCGAACCCCCCTTCATGGCTTATGATCAAAAACTACGAAATTTGAAAACTCCCATAAGTTCGCAGAAACTCAACCGATTAACATGCGGAATGTCTTTTTGTTCATAATTTTGCGTCAATATTAATAAATTGACTAAACAAAATGAGTTTTGTAAAAAAAGTGTTCTTGGAAAATTTCATCGAATCCCCCTTCATGGCTTATGATCAAAAACTACGAAATTTGAAAACTCCGATAAGTTCGCAGAAACTCAACCGATTAACATGCGGAATTGTCTTTTTGTTCATAATTTTGCGTCAATATTAATAAACTGACTCAAAAATATGAGTTTTGTAAAAAAAGTGTTTTTGAAAAATTTCATCGAACCCCCCTTCATGGCTTATGATCAAAAACTACGAAATTTGAAGCTCCCATAAGTTCGCAGAAACTCAACCGATTAACATGCGGAATATCTTTTTGTTCATAATTTTGCGTCAATATTAATAAACTGACTCAAAAATATGAGTTTTGTAAAAAAAGTGTTTTTGAAAAATTTCATCGAACCCCCCTTCATGGCTTATGATCAAAAACTACGAAGTTTGAAAACTCCCATAAGTTCGCAGAAACTCAACCGATTAACATGCGGAATGTCTTTTTGTTCATAATTTTGCGTCAATATTAATAAATTGACTCAACAAAATGAGTTTTGTAAAAAAAGTGTTTTTGAAAAATTTCATCGAACCCCCCTTCATGGCTTATGATCAAAAACTACGAAATTTGAAAACTCCGATAAGTTCGCAGAGACTCAACCAATTAACATGCGGAATGTCTTTTTGTTCATAATTTTGCGTCAATATTAATAAACTGACTCAAAAATATGAGTTTTGTAAAAAAAGTGATTTTGAAAAATTTCATCGAACCCCCCTTCATGGCTTATGATCAAAAACTACGAAATTTGAAAACTCCGATAAGTTCGCAGAAACTCAACCGATTAACATGCGGAATGTCTTTTTGTTCATAATTTTGCGTCAATATTAATAAACTGACTCAAAAATATGAGTTTTGTAAAAAAAGTGTTTTTGAAAAATTTCATCGAACCCCCCTTCATGGCTTATGATCAAAAACTACGAAATTTGAAAACTCCGATAAGTTCGCAGAAACTCAACCGATTAACATGCGGAATGTCTTTTTGTTCATAATTTTGCGTCAATATTAATAAACTGACTCAAAAATATGAGTTTTGTAAAAAAAGTGTTTTTGAAAAATTTCATCGAACCCCCCTTCATGGCTTATGATCAAAAACTACGAAATTTGAAGCTCCCATAAGTTCGCAGAAACTCAACCGATTAACATGCGGAATGTCTTTTTGTTCATAATTTTGCGTCAATATTAATAAACTGACTCAAAAATATGAGTTTTGTAAAAGAAGTGTTTTTGAAAAATTTCATCGAACCCCCCTTCATGGCTTATGATCAAAAACTACGAAATTTGAAAACTCCGATAAGTTCGCAGAAACTCAACCGATTAACATGCGGAATGTCTTTTTGTTCATAATTTTGCGTCAATATTAATAAACTGACTCAAAAATATGAGTTTTGTAAAAAAAGTGTTTTTGAAAAATTTCATCGAACCCCCCTTCATGGCTTATGATCAAAAACTACGAAATTTGAAGCTCCCATAAGTTCGCAGAAACTCAACCGATTAACATGCGGAATGTCTTTTTGTTCATAATTTTGCGTCAATATTAATAAACTGACTCAAAAATATGAGTTTTGTAAAAAAAGTGTTTTTGAAAAATTTCATCGAACCCCTTCATGGCTTATGATCAAAAACTACGAAATTTGAAAACTCCCATAAGTTCGCAGAAACTCAACCGATTAACATGCGGAATGTCTTTTTGTTCATAATTTTGCGTCAATATTAATAAATTGACTCAACAATATGAGTTTTGTAAAAAAAGTGTTTTTGAAAAATTTCCTCGAACCCCTTCATGGCTTATGATCAAAAACTACGAAATTTGAAAACTCCGATAAGTTCGCAGAAACTCAACCGATTAACATGCGGAATGTCTTTTTGTTCATAATTTTGCGTCAATATTAATAAACTGACATTAAAAAATATGAGTTTTGTAAAAAAAGTGTTTTTGAAAAATTTCATCGAACCCCCCTTCATGGCTTATGATCAAAAACTACGAAATTTGAAAACTCCCATAAGTTCGCAGAAACTCAACCGATTAACATGCGGAATGTCTTTTTGTTCATAATTTTGCGTCAATATTAATAAATTGACTCAACAATATGAGTTTTGTAAAAAAAGTGTTTTTGAAAAATTTCCTCGAACCCCTTCATGGCTTATGATCAAAAACTACGAAATTTGAAAACTCCCATAAGTTCGCAGAAACTCAACCGATTAACATGCGGAATGTCTTTTTGTTCATAATTTTGCGTCAATATTAATAAACTGACTCAAAAATATGAGTTTTGTAAAAAAAGTGTTTTAGAAAAATTTTATCGAACCCCCCTTCATGGCTTATGATCAAAAACTACGAAATTTGAAGCTCCCATAAGTTCGCAGAAACTCAACCGATTAACATGCGGAATGTCTTTTTGTTCATAATTTTGCGTCAATATTAATAAACTGACTCAAAAATATGAGTTTTGTAAAAAAAGTGTTTTTGAAAAATTTCATCGAACCCCCCTTCATGGCTTATGATCAAAAACTACGAAATTTGAAAACTCCCATAAGTTCGCAGAAACTCAACCGATTAACATGCGGAATGTCTTTTTGTTCATAATTTTGCGTCAATATTAATAAATTGACTCAACAATATGAGTTTTGTAAAAAAAGTGTTTTTGAAAAATTTCATCGAACCCCTTCATGGCTTATGATCAAAAACTACGAAATTTGAAAACTCCGATAAGTTCGCAGAAACTCAACCGATTAATATGCGGAATGTCTTTTTGTTCATAATTTTGCGTCAATATTAATAAACTGACTCAAAAATGTGAGTTTTGTAAAAAAAGTGTTTTTGAAAAATTTCATCGAACCCCCCTTCATGGCTTATGATCAAAAACTACGAAATTTGAAAACTCCCATAAGTTCGCAGAAACTCAACCGATTAACATGCGGAATGTCTTTTTGTTCATAATTTTGCGTCAATATTAATAAACTGACTCAAAAATATGAGTTTTGTAAAAAAGTGCTTTTGAAAAATTTCATCAAACCCCCCTTCATGGCTTATGATCAAAAACTACGAAATTTTAAATCTCCCATAAGTTCACAGAAACTCAACCGATTAACATGCGGAATGTCTTTTTGTTCATAATTTTGCGTCAATATTAATAAACTGACTCAAAAATATGAGTTTTGTAAAAAAATTGTTTTTGAAAAATTTCATCGAGCCCCCCTTTGAAAACTCCCATTAGTTCGCAGAAACTCAACTGATTAACATGCGGAATGTCTTTTTGTTCATAATTTTGCGTCAATATTAATAAACTGACTCAAAAATATGAGTTTTGTAAAAAAAGTGTTTTTGAAAAATTTCATCGAACCCCCCTTCATGGCTTATGATCAAAAACTACGAAATTTGAAAACTCCGATAAGTTCGCAGAAACTCAACCGATTAACATGCGGAATGTCTTTTTGTTCATAATTTTGCGTCAATATTAATAAATTGACTCAACAATATGAGTTTTGTAAAAAAAGTGTTTTTGAAAAATTTCATCGAACCCCCCTTCATGGCTTATGATCAAAAACTACGAAATTTGAAAACTCCGATAAGTTCGCAGAAACTCAACCGATTAACATGCGGAATGTCTTTTTGTTCATAATTTTGCGTCAATATTAATAAACTGACTCAAAAATATGAGTTTTGTAAAAAAAGTGTTTTTGAAAAATTTCATCGAACCCCCCTTCATGGCTTATGATCAAAAACTACGAAATTTGAAAACTCCCATAAGTTCGCAGAAACTCAACCGATTAACATGCGGAATGTCTTTTTGTTCATAATTTTGCGTCAATATAAATAAACTGACTCAAAAATATGAGTTTTGTAAAAAAAAGTGTTTTTGAAAAATTTCATCGAACCCCCCTTTGAAAACTCCCATTAGTTCGCAGAAACTCAACCGATTAACATGCGGAATGTCTTTTTGTTCATAATTTTGCGTCAATATTAATAAACTGACTCAAAAATATGAGTTTTGTAAAAAAATTGTTTTTGAAAAATTTCATCGAACCCCCCTTTGAAAACTCCCATTAGTTCGCAGAAACTCAACCGATTAACATGCGGAATGTCTTTTTGTTCATAATTTTGCGTCAATATTAATAAACTGACTCAAAAATATGAGTTTTGTAAAAAAAGTGTTTTTGAAAAATTTCATCGAACCCCCCTTCATGGCTTATGATCAAAAATACGAAATTTGAAAACTCCGATAAGTTCGCAGAAACTCAACCGATTAACATGCGGAATGTCTTTTTGTTCATAATTTTGCGTCAATATTAATAAACTGACTCAAAAATATGAGTTTTGTAAAAAAATGTTTTTGAAAAATTTCATCGAACCCCCCTTCATGGCTTATGATCAAAAACTACGAAATTTGAAAACTCCGATAAGTTCGCAGAAACTCAACCGATTAACATGCGGAATGTCTTTTTGTTCATAATTTTGCGTCAATATTAATAAACTGACTCAAAAATATGAGTTTTGTAAAAAATGTGTTTTTGAAAAATTTCGTGGAACCCCCCTTCATGGCTTATGATCAAAAACTACGAAATTTGAAAACTCCCATAAGTTCGCAGAAACTCAACCGATTAACATGCGGAATGTCTTTTTGTTCATAATTTTGCGTCAATATTAATAAACTGACTCAAAAATATGAGTTTTGTAAAAAAAGTGTTTTTGAAAAATTTCATCGAACCCCCCTTCATGGCTTATGATCAACAACTACGAAATTTGAAAACTCCCATAAGTTCGCAGAAACTCAACCGATTAACATGCGGAATGTCTTTTTGTTCATAATTTTGCGTCAATATTAATAAACTGACTCAAAAATATGAGTTTTGTAAAAAAAGTGTTTTTGAAAAATTTCATCGAACCCCCCTTCATGGCTTATGATCAAAAACTACGAAATTTGAAAACTCTCATAAGTTCGCAGAAACTCAACCGATTAACATGCGGAATGTCTTTTTGTTCATAATTTTGCGTCAATATTAATAAATTGACTCAACAATATGAGTTTTGTAAAAAAAGTGTTTTTGAAAAATTTCATCGAACCCCCCTTCATGGCTTATGATCAAAAACTACGAAATTTGAAAACTCTCATAAGTTCGCAGAAACTCAACCGATTAACATGCGGAGTCTTTTTGTTCATAATTTTGCGTCAATATTAATAAATTGACTCAACAATATGAGTTTTGTAAAAAAAGTGTTTTTGAAAAATTTCATCGAACCCCCCTTCATGGCTTATGATCAAAAACTACGAAATTTGAAAACTCTCATAAGTTCGCAGAAACTCAACCGATTAACATGCGGAATGTCTTTTTGTTCATAATTTTGCGTCAATATTAATAAACTGACTCAAAAATATGAGTTTTGTAAAAAAAGTGTTTTTGAAAAATTTCATCGAACCCCCCTTCATGGCTTATGATCAAAAACTACGAAATTTGAAAACTCCCATAAGTTCGCAGAAACTCAACCGATTAACATGCGGAATGTCTTTTTGTTCATAATTTTGCGTCAATATTAATAAATTGACTCAACAATATGAGTTTTGTAAAAAAAGTGTTTTTGAAAAATTTCATCGAGCCCCCTTCATGGCTTATGGTCAAAAACTACGAAATTTGAAAACTCCGATAAGTTCACAGAAACTCAACCGATTAACATGCGGAATGTCTTTTTGTTCATAATTTTGCGTCAATATTAATAAACTGACTCAAAAATTTGAGTTTTGTAAAAAAAGTGTTTTTGAAAAATTTCATCGAACCCCCCTTCATGGCTTATGATCAAAAACTACGAAATTTGAAAACTCCGATAAGTTCACAGAAACTCAACCGATTAACATGCGGAATGTCTTTTTGTTCATAATTTTGCGTCAATATTAATAAACTGACTCAAAAATATGAGTTTTGTAAAAAAAGTGTTTTTGAAAAATTTCATCGAACCCCCCTTCATGGCTTATGATCAAAAACTACGAAATTTGAAAACTCCCATAAGTTCGCAGAAACTCAACCGATTGACATGCGGAATGTCTTTTTGTTCATAATTTTGCGTCAATTTAAATAAATTGACTCAACAATATGAGTTTTGTAAAAAAAGTGTTTTTGAAAAATTTCATCGAACCCCTTCATGGCTTATGATCAAAAACTACGAAATTTGAAAACTCCGATAAGTTCGCAGAAACTCAACCGATTAACATGCGGAATGTCTTTTTGTTCATAATTTTGCGTCAATATTAATAAATTGACTCAACAATATGAGTTTTGTAAAAAAAGTGTTTTTGAAAAATTTCATCGAACCCCCCTTCATGGCTTATGATCAAAAACTACGAAATTTGAAAACTCCGATAAGTTCGCAGAAACTCAACCGATTAACATGCGGAATGTCTTTTTGTTCATAATTTTGCGTCAATATTAATAAACTGACTCAAAAATGTGAGTTTTGTAAAAAAAGTGTTTTTGAAAAATTTCATCGAACCCCCCTTCATGGCTTATGATCAAAAACTACGAAATTTGAAAACTCCCATAAGTTCGCAGAAACTCAACCGATTAACATGCGGAATGTCTTTTTGTTCATAATTTTGCGTCAATATTAATAAACTGACTCAAAAATATGAGTTTTGTAAAAAAGTGCTTTTGAAAAATTTCATCAAACCCCCCTTCATGGCTTATGATCAAAAACTACGAAATTTGAAATCTCCCATAAGTTCGCAGAAACTCAACCGATTAACATGCGGAATGTCTTTTTGTTCATAATTTTGCGTCAATATTAATAAACTGACTCAAAAATATTAGTTTTGTAAAAAAATTGTTTTTGAAAAATTTCATCGAACCCCCCTTTGAAAACTCCCATTAGTTCGCAGAAACTCAACCGATTAATATGCGGAATGTCTTTTTGTTCATAATTTTGCGTCAATATTAATAAACTGACTCAAAAATATGAGTTTTGTAAAAAAAGTGTTTTTGAAAAATTTCATCGAACCCCCCTTCATGGCTTATGATCAAAAACTACGAAATTTGAAAACTCCGATAAGTTCGCAGAAACTCAACCGATTAACATGCGGAATGTCTTTTTGTTCATAATTTTGCGTCAATATTAATAAATTGACTCAACAATATGAGTTTTGTAAAAAAAGTGTTTTTGAAAAATTTCATCGAACCCCCCTTCATGGCTTATGATCAAAAACTACGAAATTTGAAAACTCCGATAAGTTCGCAGAAACTCAACCGATTAACATGCGGAATGTCTTTTTGTTCATAATTTTGCGTCAATATTAATAAACTGACTCAAAAATATGAGTTTTGTAAAAAAAGTGTTTTTGAAAAATTTCATCGAACCCCCCTTCATGGCTTATGATCAAAAACTACGAAATTTGAAAACTCCGATAAGTTCGCAGAAACTCAACCGATTAACATGCGGAATGTCTTTTTGTTCATAATTTTGCGTCAATATAAATAAACTGACTCAAAAATATGAGTTTTGTAAAAAAAAGTGTTTTTGAAAAATTTCATCGAACCCCCCTTTGAAAACTCCCATTAGTTCGCAGAAACTCAACCGATTAACATGCGGAATGTCTTTTTGTTCATAATTTTGCGTCAATATTAATAAATTGACTCAACAATATGAGTTTTGTAAAAAAAGTGTTTTTGAAAAATTTCATCGAACCCCCCTTCATGGCTTATGATCAAAAACTACGAAATTTGAAAACTCCGATAAGTTCGCAGAAACTCAACCGATTAACATGCGGAATGTCTTTTTGTTCATAATTTTGCGTCAATATTAATAAACTGACTCAAAAATATGAGTTTTGTAAAAAAAGTGTTTTTGAAAAATTTCATCGAACCCCCCTTCATGGCTTATGATCAAAAACTACGAAATTTGAAAACTCCGATAAGTTCGCAGAAACTCAACCGATTAACATGCGGAATGTCTTTTTGTTCATAATTTTGCGTCAATATTAATAAACTGACTCAAAAATATGAGTTTTGTAAAAAAAAGTGTTTTTGAAAAATTTCATCGAACCCCGCTTCATGGCTTATGATCAAAAACTACGAAATTTGAAAACTCCGATAAGTTCGCAGAAACTCAACCGATTAACATGCGGAATGTCTTTTTGTTCATAATTTTGCGTCAATATTAATAAACTGACTCAAAAATATGAGTTTTGTAAAAAAATGTTTTTGAAAAATTTCATCGAACCCCCCTTCATGGCTTATGATCAAAAACTACGAAATTTGAAAACTCCGATAAGTTCGCAGAAACTCAACCGATTAACATGCGGAATGTCTTTTTGTTCATAATTTTGCGTCAATATTAATAAACTGACTCAAAAATATGAGTTTTGTAAAAAATGTGTTTTTGAAAAATTTCATGGAACCCCCCTTCATGGCTTATGATCAAAAACTACGAAATTTGAAAACTCCCATAAGTTCGCAGAAACTCAACCGATTAACATGCGGAATGTCTTTTTGTTCATAATTTTGCGTCAATATTAATAAACTGACTCAAAAATATGAGTTTTGTAAAAAAAGTGTTTTTGAAAAATTTCATCGAACCCCCCTTCATGGCTTATGATCAAAAACTACGAAATTTGAAAACTCCGATAAGTTCGCAGAAACTCAACCGATTAACATGCGGAATGTCTTTTTGTTCATAATTTTGCGTCAATATTAATAAACTGACTCAAAAATATGAGTTTTGTAAAAAAAGTGTTTTTGAAAAATTTCATCGAACCCCCCTTCATGGCTTATGATCAAAAACTACGAAATTTGAAAACTCCGATAAGTTCGCAGAAACTCAACCGATTAACATGCGGAATGTCTTTTTGTTCATAATTTTGCGTCAATATTAATAAACTGACTCAAAAATATGAGTTTTGTAAAAAAAGTGTTTTTGAAAAATTTCATCGAACCCCCTTTATGGCTTATGATTAAAAAACTACGAAATTTGAGAACTCTCATAAGTTCGCAGAAACTCAACCGATTAACATGCGGAATGTCTTTTTGTTCATAATTTTGCGTCAAAATTAATAAACTGACTCAAACATATGAGTTTTGTAAAAAAAGTGTTTTTGAAAAATTTCATCGAACCCCCCTTCATGGCTTATGATCAAAAACTACGAAATTTGAAAACTCCCATAAGATCGCAGAAACTCAACCGATTAACATGCGGAATGTCTTTTTGTTCATAATTTTGCGTCAATATTAATAAATTGACTCAACAATATAAGTATTGTAAAAAAAGTGTTTTTGAAAAATTTCATCGAACCCCCCTTCATGGCTTATGATCAAAAACTACGAAATTTGAAAAGTCCCATAAGTTCGCTGAAACTCAACCGATTAACATGCGGAATGTCTTTTTGATCATAATTTTGCGTCAATATTAATAAATTGACTAACCAAAATGAGTTTTGTAAAAAAAGTGTTTTCGAAAAATTTCATCGAACCCCCCTTCATGGCTTATGATCAAAAACTACGAAATTTGAAAACTCCCATAAGTTCGCAGAAACTCAACCGATTAACATGCGGAATATCTTTTTGTTCATAAATTGAAAACTCCGATAAGTTCGCAGAAACTCAACCGATTAATATGCGGAATGTCTTTTTGTTCATAATTTTGCGTCAATATTAATAAATTGACTAAACAAAATGAGTTTTGTAAAAAAAGTGTTTTCGAGAAATTTCATCGAACCCCCTTTCATGGCTTATGATCAAAAACTACGAAATTTGAAAACTCCCATAAGTTCGCAGAAACTCAACCGATTAACATGCGGAATGTCTTTTTGTTCATAATTTTGCGTCAATATTAATAAACTGACTCAAAAATATGAGTTTTGTAAAAAAAGTGTTTTTGAAAAATTTCATCGAACCCCCTTCATGGCTTATGATCCAAAACTACGAAATTTGAAAACTCCGATAAGTTCGCAGAAACTCAACCGATTAACATGCGGAATGTCTTTTTGTTCATAATTTTGCGTCAATATTAATAAATTGACTCAACAATATGAGTTTTGTAAAAAAAGTGTTTTTGAAAAATTTCATCGAACCCCCTTCATGGCTTATGATCAAAAACTACGAAATTTGAAAACTCCCATAAGTTCGCAGAAACTCAACCGATTAATATGCGGAATGTCTTTTTGATCATAATTTTGCGTCAATATTAATAAATTGACTCAACAATATGAGTTTTGTAAAAAAAGTGTTTTTGAAAAATTTCATCGAACCCCCCTTCATGGCTTATGATCAAAAACTACGAAATTTGAAAACTCCCATAAGTTTGCAGAAACTCAACCGATTAACATGCGGAATGTCTTTTTGTTCATAATTTTGCGTCAATATTAATAAACTGACTCAAAAATATGAGTTTTGTAAAAAAAGTGTTTTTGAAAAATTTCATCGAACCCCCTTCATGGCTTATGATCCAAAACTACGAAATTTGAAAACTCCGATAAGTTCGCAGAAACTCAACCGATTAACATGCGGAATGTCTTTTTGTTCATAATTTTGCGTCAATATTAATAAATTGACTCAAAAATATGAGTTTTGTAAAAAAAGTGTTTTTGAAAAATTTCATCGAACCCCCTTCATGGCTTATGATCAAAAACTACGAAATTTGAAAACTCCCATAAGTTCGCAGAAACTCAACCGATTAATATGCGGAATGTCTTTTTGATCATAATTTTGCGTCAATATTAATAAATTGACTCAACAATATGAGTTTTGTAAAAAAAGTGTTTTTGAAAAATTTCATCGAACCCCCCTTCATGGCTTATGATCAAAAACTACGAAATTTGAAAACTCCCATAAGTTCGCAGAAACTCAACCGATTAACATGCGGAATGTCTTTTTGTTCATAATTTTGCGTCAATATTAATAAACTGACTCAAAAATATGAATTTTGTAAAAAAAGTGTTTTTGAAAAATTTCATCGAACCCCCCTTCATGGCTTATGATCAAAAACTACGAAATTTGAAAACTCCCATAAGTTCGCAGAAACTCAACCGATTAACATGCGGAATGTCTTTTTGTTCATAATTTTGCGTCAATATTAATAAATTGACTCAAAAATATGAGTTTTGTAAAAAAAGTGTTTTTGAAAAATTTCAGCGAACCCCCCTTCATGGCTTATGATCAAAAACTACGAAATTTGAAAACTCCCATAAGTTCGCAGAAACTCAACCGATTAACATGCGGAATGTCTTTTTGTTCATAATTTTGCGTCAATATTAATAAATTGACTCGACAATATGAGTTTTGTAAAAAAAGTGTTTTTGAAAAATTTCATCGAACCCCCCTTCATGGCTTATGATCAAAAACTACGAAATTTGAAAACTCCCATAAGTTCGCAGAAACTCAACCGATTAACATGCGGAATGTCTTTTTGTTCATAATTTTGCGTCAATATTAATAAACTGACTCAAAAATATGAGTTTTGTAAAAAAAGTGTTTTTGAAAAATGTTATCGAACCCCCCTTCATGTCTTATGATCAAAAACAACGAAATTTGAAAACTCCCATAAGTTCGCAGAAACTCAACCGATTAACATGCGGAATGTCTTTTTGTTTATAATTTTGGGTCAATATTAATAAACTGACTCAAAAATTTGAGTTTTGTAAAAAAAGTGTTTTTGAAAAATTTCATCGAACCCCCCTTCATGGCTTATGATCAAAAACTACGAAATTTGAAAACTCCGATAAGTTCACAGAAACTCAACCGATTAACATGCGGAATGTCTTTTTGTTCATAATTTTGCGTCAATATTAATAAACTGACTCAAAAATTTGAGTTTTGTAAAAAAAGTGTTTTTGAAAAATTTCATCGAACCCCCCTTCATGGCTTATGATCAAAAACTACGAAATTTGAAAACTCCGATAAGTTCACAGAAACTCAACCGATTAACATGCGGAATGTCTTTTTGTTCATAATTTTGCGTCAATATTAATAAACTGACTCAAAAATATGAGTTTTGTAAAAAAGGTGTTTTTGAAAAATTTCATCGAACCCCCCTTCATGGCTTATGATCAAAAACTGCGGAATGTCTTTTTGTTCATAATTTTGCGTCAATATTAATAAACTGACTCAAAAATATGAGTTTTGTAAAAAAAGTGTTTTTGAAAAATGTTATCGAACCCCCCTTCATGTCTTATGATCAAAAACAACGAAATTTGAAAACTCCCATAAGTTCGCAGAAACTCAACCGATTAACATGCGGAATGTCTTTTTGTTTATAATTTTGCGTCAATATTAATAAACTGACTCAAAAATTTGAGTTTTGTAAAAAAAGTGTTTTTGAAAAATTTCATCGAACCCCCCTTCATGGCTTATGATCAAAAACTACGAAATTTGAAAACTCCGATAAGTTCACAGAAACTCAACCGATTAACATGCGGAATGTCTTTTTGTTCATAATTTTGCGTCAATATTAATAAACTGACTCAAAAATTTGAGTTTTGTAAAAAAAGTGTTTTTGAAAAATTTCATCGAACCCCCCTTCATGGCTTATGATCAAAAACTACGAAATTTGAAAACTCCGATAAGTTCACAGAAACTCAACCGATTAACATGCGGAATGTCTTTTTGTTCATAATTTTGCGTCAATATTAATAAACTGACTCAAAAATTTGAGTTTTGTAAAAAAAGTGTTTTTGAAAAATTTCATCGAACCCCCTTCATGGCTTATGATCAAAAACTACGAAATTTGAAAACTCCCATAAGTTCGCAGAAACTCAACCGATTAACATGCGGAATGTCTTTTTGTTCATAATTTTGCGTCAATATTAATAAATTGACTCAACAATATGAGTTTTGTAAAAAAAGCTTTTTTGAAAAATTTCATCGAACCCCCCTTCATGGCTTATGATCAAAAACTACGAAATTTGAAAACTCCCATAAGTTCGCAGAAACTCAACCGATTAACATGCGGAATGTCTTTTTGTTCATAATTTTGCGTCAATATTAATAAACTGACTCAAAAATATGAGTTTTGTAAAAAAAGTGTTTTTGAAAAATTTCATCAAACCCCCCTTCATGGCTTATGATCAAAAACTACGAAATTTGAAAACTCCCATAAGTTCGCAGAAACTCAACCGATTAACATGCGGAATGTCTTTTTGTTCATAATTTTGCGTCAATATTAATAAATTGACTCAACAATATGAGTTTTGTAAAAAAAGTGTTTTTGAAAAATTTCATCGAACCCCCCTTCATGGCTTATGATCAAAAACTACGAAATTTGAAAACTCCCATAAGTTCGCAGAAACTCAACCGATTAACATGCGGAATGTCTTTTTGTTCATAATTTTGCGTCAATATTAATAAACTGACTCAAAAATATGAGTTTTGTCAAAAAAGTTTTTTTGAAAAATTTCATCGAACCCCCCTTCATGGCTTATGATCAAAAACTACGAAATTTGAAAACTCCGATAAGTTCACAGAAACTCAACCGATTAACATGCGGAATGTCTTTTTGTTCATAATTTTGCGTCAATATTAATAAACTGACTCAAAAATATGAGTTTTGTAAAAAAAGTGTTTTTGAAAAATTTCAGCGAACCCCCCTTCATGGCTTATGATCAAAAACTACGAAATTTGAAAACTCCGATAAGTTCGCAGAAACTCAACCGATTAACATGCGGAATGTCTTTTTGTTTATAATTTTGCGTCAATATTAATAAACTGACTCAATAATTTGAGTTTTGTAAAAAAAGTGTTTTTGATAAATTTCATCGAACCCCCCTTCATGGCTTATGATCAAAAACTGCGGAATGTCTTTTTGTTCATAATTTTGCGTCAATATTAATAAACTGACTCAAAAATATGAGTTTTGTAAAAAAAGTGTTTTTGAAAAATGTTATCGAACCCCCCTTCATGTCTTATGATCAAAAACTACGAAATTTGAAAACTCCCATAAGTTCGCAGAAACTCAACCGATTAACATGCGGAATGTCTTTTTGTTTATAATTTTGCGTCAATATTAATAAACTGACTCAAAAATTTGAGTTTTGTAAAAAAAGTGTTTTTGAAAAATTTCATCGAACCCCCCTTCATGGCTTATGATCAAAAACTACGAAATTTGAAAACTCCCATAAGTTCACAGAAACTCAACCGATTAACATGCGGAATGTCTTTTTGTTCATAATTTTGCGTCAATATTAATAAACTGACTCAAAAATTTGAGTTTTGTAAAAAAAGTGTTTTTGAAAAATTTCATCGAACCCCCCTTCATGGCTTATGATCAAAAACTACGAAATTTGAAAACTCCGATAAGTTCACAGAAACTCAACCGATTAACATGCGGAATATCTTTTTGTTCATAATTTTGCGTCAATATTAATAAACTGACTCAAAAATTTGAGTTTTGTAAAAAAAGTGTTTTTGAAAAATTTCATCGAACCCCCTTCATGGCTTATGATCAAAAACTACGAAATTTGAAAACTCCCATAAGTTCGCAGAAACTCAACCGATTAACATGCGGAATGTCTTTTTGTTCATAATTTTGCGTCAATATTAATAAATTGACTCAACAATATGAGTTTTGTAAAAAAAGTGTTTTTGAAAAATTTCATCGAACCCCCCTTCATGGCTTATGATCAAAAACTACGAAATTTGAAAACTCCCATAAGTTCGCAGAAACTCAACCGATTAACATGCGGAATGTCTTTTTGTTCATAATTTTGCGTCAATATTAATAAATTGACTCAACAATATAAGTATTGTAAAAAAAGTGTTTTTGAAAAATTTCATCGAACCCCCCTTCATGGCTTATGATCAAAAACTACGAAATTTGAAAAGTCCCATAAGTTCGCTGAAACTCGACCGATTAACATGCGGAATGTCTTTTTGATCATAATTTTGCGTCAATATTAATAAATTGACTAAACAAAATGAGTTTTGTAAAAAAAGTGTTTTCGAAAAATTTCATCGAACCCCCCTTCATGGCTTATGATCAAAAACTACGAAATTTGAAAACTCCCATAAGTTCGCAGAAACTCAACCGATTAACATGCGGAATATCTTTTTGTTCATAAATTGAAAACTCCGATAAGTTCGCAGAAACTCAACCGATTAATATGCGGAATGTCTTTTTGTTCATAATTTTGCGTCAATATTAATAAATTGACTAAACAAAATGAGTTTTGTAAAAAAAGTGTTTTCGAGAAATTTCATCGAACCCCCTTTCATGGCTTATGATCAAAAACTACGAAATTTGAAAACTCCCATAAGTTCGCAGAAACTCAACCGATTAACATGCGGAATGTCTTTTTGTTCATAATTTTGCGTCAATATTAATAAACTGACTCAAAAATTTGAGTTTTGTAAAAAAAGTGTTTTTGAAAAATTTCATCGAACCCCCCTTCATGGCTTATGATCAAAAACTACGAAATTTGAAAACTCCGATAAGTTCACAGAAACTCAACCGATTAACATGCGGAATATCTTTTTGTTCATAATTTTGCGTCAATATTAATAAACTGACTCAAAAATTTGAGTTTTGTAAAAAAAGTGTTTTTGAAAAATTTCATCGAACCCCCCTTCATGGCTTATGATCAAAAACTACGAAATTTGAAAACTCCCATAAGTTCACAGAAACTCAACCGATTAACATGCGGAATGTCTTTTTGTTCATAATTTTGCGTCAATATTAATAAACTGACTCAAAAATTTGAGTTTTGTAAAAAAAGTGTTTTTGAAAAATTTCATCGAACCCCCCTTCATGGCTTATGATCAAAAACTACGAAATTTGAAAACTCCGATAAGTTCACAGAAACTCAACCGATTAACATGCGGAATATCTTTTTGTTCATAATTTTGCGTCAATATTAATAAACTGACTCAAAAATTTGAGTTTTGTAAAAAAAGTGTTTTTGAAAAATTTCATCGAACCCCCTTCATGGCTTATGATCAAAAACTACGAAATTTGAAAACTCCCATAAGTTCGCAGAAACTCAACCGATTAACATGCGGAATGTCTTTTTGTTCATAATTTTGCGTCAATATTAATAAATTGACTCAACAATATGAGTTTTGTAAAAAAAGTGTTTTTGAAAAATTTCATCGAACCCCCCTTCATGGCTTATGATCAAAAACTACGAAATTTGAAAACTCCCATAAGTTCGCAGAAACTCAACCGATTAACATGCGGAATGTCTTTTTGTTCATAATTTTGCGTCAATATTAATAAATTGACTCAACAATATAAGTATTGTAAAAAAAGTGTTTTTGAAAAATTTCATCGAACCCCCCTTCATGGCTTATGATCAAAAACTACGAAATTTGAAAAGTCCCATAAGTTCGCTGAAACTCAACCGATTAACATGCGGAATGTCTTTTTGATCATAATTTTGCGTCAATATTAATAAATTGACTAAACAAAATGAGTTTTGTAAAAAAAGTGTTTTCGAAAAATTTCATCGAACCCCCCTTCATGGCTTATGATCAAAAACTACGAAATTTGAAAACTCCCATAAGTTCGCAGAAACTCAACCGATTAACATGCGGAATATCTTTTTGTTCATAAATTGAAAACTCCGATAAGTTCGCAGAAACTCAACCGATTAATATGCGGAATGTCTTTTTGTTCATAATTTTGCGTCAATATTAATAAATTGACTAAACAAAATGAGTTTTGTAAAAAAAGTGTTTTCGAGAAATTTCATCGAACCCCCTTTCATGGCTTATGATCAAAAACTACGAAATTTGAAAACTCCCATAAGTTCGCAGAAACTCAACCGATTAACATGCGGAATGTCTTTTTGTTCATAATTTTGCGTCAATATTAATAAACTGACTCAAAAATATGAGTTTTGTAAAAAAAGTGTTTTTGAAAAATATCATCGAACCCCCTTCATGGCTTATGATCAAAAACTACGAAATTTGAAAACTCCGATAAGTTCGCAGAAACTCAACCGATTAACATGCGGAATGTCTTTTTGTTCATAATTTTGCGTCAATATTAATAAATTGACTCAACAATATGAGTTTTGTAAAAAAAGTGTTTTTGAAAAATTTCATCGAACCCCCTTCATGGCTTATGATCAAAAACTACGAAATTTGAAAACTCCCATAAGTTCGCAGAAACTCAACCGATTAATATGCGGAATGTCTTTTTGATCATAATTTTGCGTCAATATTAATAAATTGACTCAACAATATGAGTTTTGTAAAAAAAGTGTTTTTGAAAAATTTCATCGAACCCCCCTTCATGGCTTATGATCAAAAACTACGAAATTTGAAAACTCCCATAAGTTCGCAGAAACTCAACCGATTAACATGCGGAATGTCTTTTTGTTCATAATTTTGCGTCAATATTAATAAACTGACTCAAAAATATGAATTTTGTAAAAAAAGTGTTTTTGAAAAATTTCATCGAACCCCCCTTCATGGCTTATGATCAAAAACTACGAAATTTGAAAACTCCCATAAGTTCGCAGAAACTCAACCGATTAACTTGCGGAATGTCTTTTTGTTCATAATTTTGCGTCAATTTTAATAAACTGACTCAAAAATATGAGTTTTGTAAAAAAAGTGTTTTTGAAAAATTTCAGCGAACCCCCCTTCATGGCTTATGATCAAAAACTACGAAATTTGAAAACTCCCATAAGTTCGCAGAAACTCAACCGATTAACATGCGGAATGTCTTTTTGTTCATAATTTTGCGTCAATATTAATAAATTGACTCAACAATATGAGTTTTGTAAAAAAAGTGTTTTTGAAAAATTTCATCGAACCCCCCTTCATGGCTTATGATCAAAAACTACGAAATTTGAAAACTCCCATAAGTTCGCAGAAACTCAACCGATTAACATGCGGAATGTCTTTTTGTTCATAATTTTGCGTCAATATTAATAAACTGACTCAAAAATATGAGTTTTGTAAAAAAGGTGTTTTTGAAAAATTTCATCGAACCCCCCTTCATGGCTTATGATCAAAAACTGCGGAATGTCTTTTTGTTCATAATTTTGCGTCAATATTAATAAACTGACTCAAAAATATGAGTTTTGTAAAAAAAGTGTTTTTGAAAAATGTTATCGAACCCCCCTTCATGTCTTATGATCAAAAACAACGAAATTTGAAAACTCCCATAAGTTCGCAGAAACTCAACCGATTAACTTGCGGAATGTCTTTTTGTTCATAATTTTGCGTCAATTTTAATAAACTGACTCAAAAATATGAGTTTTGTAAAAAAAGTGTTTTTGAAAAATTTCAGCGAACCCCCCTTCATGGCTTATGATCAAAAACTACGAAATTTGAAAACTCCCATAAGTTCGCAGAAACTCAACCGATTAACATGCGGAATGTCTTTTTGTTCATAATTTTGCGTCAATATTAATAAATTGACTCAACAATATGAGTTTTGTAAAAAAAGTGTTTTTGAAAAATTTCATCGAACCCCCCTTCATGGCTTATGATCAAAAACTACGAAATTTGAAAACTCCCATAAGTTCGCAGAAACTCAACCGATTAACATGCGGAATGTCTTTTTGTTCATAATTTTGCGTCAATATTAATAAACTGACTCAAAAATATGAGTTTTGTAAAAAAGTGTTTTTGAAAAATTTCATCGAACCCCCCTTCATGGCTTATGATCAAAAACTGCGGAATGTCTTTTTGTTCATAATTTTGCGTCAATATTAATAAACTGACTCAAAAATATGAGTTTTGTAAAAAAAGTGTTTTTGAAAAATGTTATCGAACCCTCCTTCATGTCTTATGATCAAAAACAACGAAATTTGAAAACTCCCATAAGTTCGCAGAAACTCAACCGATTAACATGCGGAATGTCTTTTTGTTTATAATTTTGCGTCAATATTAATAAACTGACTCAAAAATTTGAGTTTTATAAAAAAAGTGTTTTTGAAAAATTTCATCGAACCCCCCTTCATGGCTTATGATCAAAAACTACGAAATTTGAAAACTCCGATAAGTTCACAGAAACTCAACCGATTAACATGCGGAATGTCTTTTTGTTCATAATTTTGCGTCAATATTAATAAACTGACTCAAAAATTTGAGTTTTGTAAAAAAAGTGTTTTTGAAAAATTTCATCGAACCCCCCTTCATGGCTTATGATCAAAAACTACGAAATTTGAAAACTCCGATAAGTTCACAGAAACTCAACCGATTAACATGCGGAATGTCTTTTTGTTCATAATTTTGCGTCAATATTAATAAACTGACTCAAAAATTTGAGTTTTGTAAAAAAAGTGTTTTTGAAAAATTTCATCGAACCCCCTTCATGGCTTATGATCAAAAACTACGAAATTTGAAAACTCCCATAAGTTCGCAGAAACTCAACCGATTAACATGCGGAATGTCTTTTTGTTCATAATTTTGCGTCAATTTTAATAAACTGACTCAAAAATATGAGTTTTGTAAAAAAAGTGTTTTTGAAAAATTTCAGCGAACCCCCCTTCATGGCTTATGATCAAAAACTACGAAATTTGAAAACTCCCATAAGTTCGCAGAAACTCAACCGATTAACATGCGGAATGTCTTTTTGTTCATAATTTTGCGTCAATATTAATAAATTGACTCGACAATATGAGTTTTGTAAAAAAAGTGTTTTTGAAAAATTTCATCGAACCCCCCTTCATGGCTTATGATCAAAAACTACGAAATTTGAAAACTCCCATAAGTTCGCAGAAACTCAACCGATTAACATGCGGAATGTCTTTTTGTTCATAATTTTGCGTCAATATTAATAAACTGACTCAAAAATATGAGTTTTGTAAAAAAAGTGTTTTTGAAAAATGTTATCGAACCCCCCTTCATGTCTTATGATCAAAAACAACGAAATTTGAAAACTCCCATAAGTTCGCAGAAACTCAACCGATTAACATGCGGAATGTCTTTTTGTTTATAATTTTGGGTCAATATTAATAAACTGACTCAAAAATTTGAGTTTTGTAAAAAAAGTGTTTTTGAAAAATTTCATCGAACCCCCCTTCATGGCTTATGATCAAAAACTACGAAATTTGAAAACTCCGATAAGTTCACAGAAACTCAACCGATTAACATGCGGAATGTCTTTTTGTTCATAATTTTGCGTCAATATTAATAAACTGACTCAAAAATTTGAGTTTTGTAAAAAAAGTGTTTTTGAAAAATTTCATCGAACCCCCCTTCATGGCTTATGATCAAAAACTACGAAATTTGAAAACTCCGATAAGTTCACAGAAACTCAACCGATTAACATGCGGAATGTCTTTTTGTTCATAATTTTGCGTCAATATTAATAAACTGACTCAAAAATATGAGTTTTGTAAAAAAGGTGTTTTTGAAAAATTTCATCGAACCCCCCTTCATGGCTTATGATCAAAAACTGCGGAATGTCTTTTTGTTCATAATTTTGCGTCAATATTAATAAACTGACTCAAAAATATGAGTTTTGTAAAAAAAGTGTTTTTGAAAAATGTTATCGAACCCCCCTTCATGTCTTATGATCAAAAACAACGAAATTTGAAAACTCCCATAAGTTCGCAGAAACTCAACCGATTAACATGCGGAATGTCATTTTGTTCATAATTTTGCGTCAATATTAATAAACTGACTCAAAAATTTGAGTTTTGTAAAAAAAGTGTTTTTGAAAAATTTCATCGAACCCCCCTTCATGGCTTATGATCAAAAACTACGAAATTTGAAAACTCCGATAAGTTCACAGAAACTCAACCGATTAACATGCGGAATGTCTTTTTGTTCATAATTTTGCGTCAATATTAATAAACTGACTCAAAAATTTGAGTTTTGTAAAAAAAGTGTTTTTGAAAAATTTCATCGAACCCCCTTCATGGCTTATGATCAAAAACTACGAAATTTGAAAACTCCCATAAGTTCGCAGAAACTCAACCGATTAACATGCGGAATGTCTTTTTGTTCATAATTTTGCGTCAATATTAATAAATTGACTCAACAATATGAGTTTTGTAAAAAAAGCTTTTTTGAAAAATTTCATCGAACCCCCCTTCATGGCTTATGATCAAAAACTACGAAATTTGAAAACTCCCATAAGTTCGCAGAAACTCAACCGATTAACATGCGGAATGTCTTTTTGTTCATAATTTTGCGTCAATATTAATAAACTGACTCAAAAATATGAGTTTTGTAAAAAAAGTGTTTTTGAAAAATTTCATCAAACCCCCCTTCATGGCTTATGATCAAAAACTACGAAATTTGAAAACTCCCATAAGTTCGCAGAAACTCAACCGATTAACATGCGGAATGTCTTTTTGTTCATAATTTTGCGTCAATATTAATAAATTGACTCAACAATATGAGTTTTGTAAAAAAAGTGTTTTTGAAAAATTTCATCGAACCCCCCTTCATGGCTTATGATCAAAAACTACGAAATTTGAAAACTCCCATAAGTTCGCAGAAACTCAACCGATTAACATGCGGAATGTCTTTTTGTTCATAATTTTGCGTCAATATTAATAAACTGACTCAAAAATATGAGTTTTGTCAAAAAAGTTTTTTTGAAAAATTTCATCGAACCCCCCTTCATGGCTTATGATCAAAAACTACGAAATTTGAAAACTCCGATAAGTTCACAGAAACTCAACCGATTAACATGCGGAATGTCTTTTTGTTCATAATTTTGCGTCAATATTAATAAACTGACTCAAAAATATGAGTTTTGTAAAAAAAGTGTTTTTGAAAAATTTCAGCGAACCCCCCTTCATGGCTTATGATCAAAAACTACGAAATTTGAAAACTCCGATAAGTTCGCAGAAACTCAACCGATTAACATGCGGAATGTCTTTTTGTTTATAATTTTGCGTCAATATTAATAAACTGACTCAATAATTTGAGTTTTGTAAAAAAAGTGTTTTTGATAAATTTCATCGAACCCACCTTCATGGCTTATGATCAAAAACTGCGGAATGTCTTTTTGTTCATAATTTTGCGTCAATATTAATAAACTGACTCAAAAATATGAGTTTTGTAAAAAAAGTGTTTTTGACAAATTTCATCGAACCCCCCTTCATGGCTTATGATCAAAAACTACGAAATTTGAAGCTCCCATAAGTTCGCAGAAACTCAACCGATTAACATGCGGAATGTCTTTTTGTTCATAATTTTGCGTCAATATTAATAAACTGACTCAAAAATATGAGTTTTGTAAAAAAAGTGTTTTTGAAAAATGTTATCGAACCCCCCTTCATGTCTTATGATCAAAAACTACGAAATTTGAAAACTCCCATAAGTTCGCAGAAACTCAACCGATTAACATGCGGAATGTCTTTTTGTTTATAATTTTGCGTCAATATTAATAAACTGACTCAAAAATTTGAGTTTTGTAAAAAAAGTGTTTTTGAAAAATTTCATTGAACCCCCCTTCATGGCTTATGATCAAAAACTACGAAATTTGAAAACTCCCATAAGTTCACAGAAACTCAACCGATTAACATGCGGAATGTCTTTTTGTTCATAATTTTGCGTCAATATTAATAAACTGACTCAAAAATTTGAGTTTTGTAAAAAAAGTGTTTTTGAAAAATTTCATCGAACCCCCCTTCATGGCTTATGATCAAAAACTACGAAATTTTAAAACTCCGATAAGTTCGCAGAAACTCAACCGATTAACATGCGGAATGTCTTTTTGTTCATAATTTTGCGTCAATATTAATAAATTGACTCAAAAATATGAGTTTTGTAAAAAAAGTGTTTTGAAAAATTTCATCGAACCCCCCTTCATGGCTTATGATCAAAAACTACGAAATTTGAAAACTCCCATAAGTTCGCAGAAACTCAACCGATTAACATGCGGAATGTCTTTTTGTTCATAATTTTGCGTCAATATTAATAAACTGACTCAAAAATATGAGTTTTGTAAAAAAAGTGTTTTTGAAAAATTTCATCGAACCCCCTTCATGGCTTATGATCAAAAACTACGAAATTTGAAAACTCCCATAAGTTCGCAGAAACTCAAACGATTAACATGCGGAATGTCTTTTTGTTTATAATTTTGCGTCAATATTAATAAACTGACTCAACAATATGAGTTTTGTAAAAAAAGTGTTTTTGAAAAATTTCATCGAACCCCCCTTCATGGCTTATGATCAAAAACTACGAAATTTGAAAACTCCCATAAGTTCGCAGAAACTCAACCGATTAACATGCGGAATGTCTTTTTGTTCATAATTTTGCGTCAATATTAATAAACTGACTCAAAAATATGAGTTTTGTAAAAAAAGTGTTTTTGAAAAATTTCATCGAACCCCCCTTCATGGCTTATGATCAAAAACTACGAAATTTGAAAACTCCCAAAAGTTCGCAGAAACTCAACCGATTAACATGCGGAATGTCTTTTTGATCATAATTTTGCGTCAATATTAATAAATTGACTCAAAAATATGAGTTTTGTAAAAAAAGTGTTTTTGAAAAATTTCATCGAACCCCCCTTCATGGCTTATGATCAAAAACTACGAAATTTGAAAACTCCGATAAGTTCACAGAAACTCAACCGATTAACATGCGGAATATCTTTTTGTTCATAATTTTGCGTCAATATTAATAAACTGACTCAAAAATTTGAGTTTTGTAAAAAAAGTGTTTTTGAAAAATTTCATCGAACCCCCTTCATGGCTTATGATCAAAAACTACGAAATTTGAAAACTCCCATAAGTTCGCAGAAACTCAACCGATTAACATGCGGAATGTCTTTTTGTTCATAATTTTGCGTCAATATTAATAAATTGACTCAACAATATGAGTTTTGTAAAAAAAGTGTTTTTGAAAAATTTCATCGAACCCCCCTTCATGGCTTATGATCAAAAACTACGAAATTTGAAAACTCCCATAAGTTCGCAGAAACTCAACCGATTAACATGCGGAATGTCTTTTTGTTCATAATTTTGCGTCAATATTAATAAATTGACTCAACAATATAAGTATTGTAAAAAAAGTGTTTTTGAAAAATTTCATCGAACCCCCCTTCATGGCTTATGATCAAAAACTACGAAATTTGAAAAGTCCCATAAGTTCGCTGAAACTCAACCGATTAACATGCGGAATGTCTTTTTGATCATAATTTTGCGTCAATATTAATAAACTGACTCAAAAATATGAATTTTGTAAAAAAAGTGTTTTTGAAAAATTTCATCGAACCCCCCTTCATGGCTTATGATCAAAAACTACGAAATTTGAAAACTCCCATAAGTTCGCAGAAACTCAACCGATTAACTTGCGGAATGTCTTTTTGTTCATAATTTTGCGTCAATTTTAATAAACTGACTCAAAAATATGAGTTTTGTAAAAAAAGTGTTTTTGAAAAATTTCAGCGAACCCCCCTTCATGGCTTATGATCAAAAACTACGAAATTTGAAAACTCCCATAAGTTCGCAGAAACTCAACCGATTAACATGCGGAATGTCTTTTTGTTCATAATTTTGCGTCAATATTAATAAATTGACTCAACAATATGAGTTTTGTAAAAAAAGTGTTTTTGAAAAATTTCATCGAACCCCCCTTCATGGCTTATGATCAAAAACTACGAAATTTGAAAACTCCCATAAGTTCGCAGAAACTCAACCGATTAACATGCGGAATGTCTTTTTGTTCATAATTTTGCGTCAATATTAATAAACTGACTCAAAAATATGAGTTTTGTAAAAAAGGTGTTTTTGAAAAGTTTCATCGAACCCCCCTTCATGGCTTATGATCAAAAACTGCGGAATGTCTTTTTGTTCATAATTTTGCGTCAATATTAATAAACTGACTCAAAAATATGAGTTTTGTAAAAAAAGTGTTTTTGAAAAATGTTATCGAACCCCCCTTCATGTCTTATGATCAAAAACAACGAAATTTGAAAACTCCCATAAGTTCGCAGAAACTCAACCGATTAACTTGCGGAATGTCTTTTTGTTCATAATTTTGCGTCAATTTTAATAAACTGACTCAAAAATATGAGTTTTGTAAAAAAAGTGTTTTTGAAAAATTTCAGCGAACCCCCCTTCATGGCTTATGATCAAAAACTACGAAATTTGAAAACTCCCATAAGTTCGCAGAAACTCAACCGATTAACATGCGGAATGTCTTTTTGTTCATAATTTTGCGTCAATATTAATAAATTGACTCAACAATATGAGTTTTGTAAAAAAAGTGTTTTTGAAAAATTTCATCGAACCCCCCTTCATGGCTTATGATCAAAAACTACGAAATTTGAAAACTCCCATAAGTTCGCAGAAACTCAACCGATTAACATGCGGAATGTCTTTTTGTTCATAATTTTGCGTCAATATTAATAAACTGACTCAAAAATATGAGTTTTGTAAAAAAGGTGTTTTTGAAAAATTTCATCGAACCCCCCTTCATGGCTTATGATCAAAAACTGCGGAATGTCTTTTTGTTCATAATTTTGCGTCAATATTAATAAACTGACTCAAAAATATGAGTTTTGTAAAAAAAGTGTTTTTGAAAAATGTTATCGAACCCCCCTTCATGTCTTATGATCAAAAACAACGAAATTTGAAAACTCCCATAAGTTCGCAGAAACTCAACCGATTAACATGCGGAATGTCTTTTTGTTTATAATTTTGCGTCAATATTAATAAACTGACTCAAAAATTTGAGTTTTGTAAAAAAAGTGTTTTTGAAAAATTTCATCGAACCCCCCTTCATGGCTTATGATCAAAAACTACGAAATTTGAAAACTCCGATAAGTTCACAGAAACTCAACCGATTAACATGCGGAATGTCTTTTTGTTCATAATTTTGCGTCAATATTAATAAACTGACTCAAAAATTTGAGTTTTGTAAAAAAAGTGTTTTTGAAAAATTTCATCGAACCCCCTTCATGGCTTATGATCAAAAACTACGAAATTTGAAAACTCCCATAAGTTCGCAGAAACTCAACCGATTAACATGCGGAATGTCTTTTTGTTCATAATTTTGCGTCAATATTAATAAATTGACTCAACAATATGAGTTTTGTAAAAAAAGCTTTTTTGAAAAATTTCATCGAACCCCCCTTCATGGCTTATGATCAAAAACTACGAAATTTGAAAACTCCCATAAGTTCGCAGAAACTCAACCGATTAACATGCGGAATGTCTTTTTGTTCATAATTTTGCGTCAATATTAATAAACTGACTCAAAAATATGAGTTTTGTAAAAAAAGTGTTTTTGAAAAATTTCATCGAACCCCCCTTCATGGCTTATGATCAAAAACTACGAAATTTGAAAACTCCCATAAGTTCGCAGAAACTCAACCGATTAACATGCGGAATGTCTTTTTGTTCATAATTTTGCGTCAATATTAATAAATTGACTCAACAATATGAGTTTTGTAAAAAAAGTGTTTTTGAAAAATTTCATCGAACCCCCCTTCATGGCTTATGATCAAAAACTACGAAATTTGAAAACTCCCATAAGTTCGCAGAAACTCAACCGATTAACATGCGGAATGTCTTTTTGTTCATAATTTTGCGTCAATATTAATAAACTGACTCAAAAATATGAGTTTTGTAAAAAAAGTTTTTTTGAAAAATTTCATCGAACCCCCCTTCATGGCTTATGATCAAAAACTACGAAATTTGAAAACTCCGATAAGTTCACAGAAACTCAACCGATTAACATGCGGAATGTCTTTTTGTTCATAATTTTGCGTCAATATTAATAAACTGACTCAAAAATATGAGTTTTGTAAAAAAAGTGTTTTTGAAAAATTTCAGCGAACCCCCCTTCATGGCTTATGATCAAAAACTACGAAATTTGAAAACTCCGATAAGTTCGCAGAAACTCAACCGATTAACATGCGGAATGTCTTTTTGTTTATAATTTTGCGTCAATATTAATAAACTGACTCAAAAATTTGAGTTTTGTAAAAAAAGTGTTTTTGAAAAATTTCATCGAACCCCCCTTCATGGCTTATGATCAAAAACTGCGGAATGTCTTTTTGTTCATAATTTTGCGTCAATATTAATAAACTGACTCAAAAATATGAGTTTTGTAAAAAAAATTGTTTTTGAAAAATGTTATCGAACCCCCCTTCATGTCTTATGATCAAAAACTACGAAATTTGAAAACTCCCATAAGTTCACAGAAACTCAACCGATTAACATGCGGAATGTCTTTTTGTTCATAATTTTGCGTCAATATTAATAAACTGACTCAAAAATTTGAGTTTTGTAAAAAAAGTGTTTTTGAAAAATTTCATCGAACCCCCTTCATGGCTTATGATCAAAAACTACGAAATTTGAAAACTCCCATAAGTTCGCAGAAACTCAACCGATTAACATGCGGAATGTCTTTTTGTTCATAATTTTGCGTCAATATTAATAAATTGACTCAACAATATGAGTTTTGTAAAAAAAGTGTTTTTGAAAAATTTCATCGAACCCCCCTTCATGGCTTATGATCAAAAACTACGAAATTTGAAAACTCCCATAAGTTCGCAGAAACTCAACCGATTAACATGCGGAATGTCTTTTTGTTCATAATTTTGCGTCAATATTAATAAACTGACTCAAAAATATGAGTTTTGTAAAAAAAGTGTTTTTGAAAAATTTCATCGAACCCCCCTTCATGGCTTATGATCAAAAACTACGAAATTTGAAAACTCCCATAAGTTCGCAGAAACTCAACCGATTAACATGCGGAATGTCTTTTTGTTCATAATTTTGCGTCAATATTAATAAATTGACTCAACAATATGAGTTTTGTAAAAAAAGTGTTTTTGAAAAATTTCATCGAACCCCCCTTCATGGCTTATGATCAAAAACTACGAAATTTGAAAACTCCGATAAGTTCACAGAAACTCAACCGATTAACATGCGGAATGTCTTTTTGTTCATAATTTTGCGTCAATATTAATAAATTGACTCAACAATATGAGTTTTGTTAAAAAAGTGCTTTTGAAAAATTTCATCGAACCCCCCTTCATGGCTTATGATCAAAAACTATGAAATTTGAAAACTCCCATAAGTTCGCAGAAACTCAACCGATTAACATGCGGAATGTCTTTTTGTTCATAATTTTGCGTCAATATTAATAAACTGACTCAAAAATATGAATTTTGTAAAAAAAGTGTTTTTGAAAAATTTCATCGAACCCCCCTTCATGGCTTATGATCAAAAACTACGAAATTTGAAAACTCCCATAAGTTCGCAGAAACTCAACCGATTAACATGCGGAATGTCTTTTTGTTCATAATTTTGCGTCAATATTAATAAACTGACTCAAAAATATGAGTTTTGTAAAAAAAGTGTTTTTGAAAAATTTCATCGAACCCCCCTTCATGGCTTATGATCAAAAACTACGAAATTTGAAAACTCCGATATGTTCACAGAAACTCAACCGATTAACATGCGGAATGTCTTTTTGTTCATAATTTTGCGTCAATATTAATAAACTGACTCAAAAATATGAGTTTTGTAAAAAAAGTGTTTTTGAAAAATTTCATCGAACCCCCCTTCATGGCTTATGATCAAAAACTACGAAATTTGAAAACTCCCATAAGTTCGCAGAAACTCAACCGATTAACATGCGGAATGTCTTTTTGTTCATAATTTTGCGTCAATATTAATAAACTGACTCAAAAATATGAGTTTTGTAAAAAAAGTGTTTTTGAAAAATTTCATCGAACCCCCCTTCATGGCTTATGATCAAAAACTACGAAATTTGAAAACTCCCATAAGTTCGCAGAAACTCAACCGATTAACATGCGGAATGTCTTTTTGTTCATAATTTTGCGTCAATATTAATAAACTGACTCAAAAATATGAATTTTGTAAAAAAAGTGTTTTTGAAAAATTTCATCGAGCCCCCCTTCATGGCTTATGATCAAAAACTACGAAATTTGAAAACTCCGATAAGTTCACAGAAACTCAACCGATTAACATGCGGAATGTCTTTTTGTTCATAATTTTGCGTCAATATTAATAAACTGACTCAAAAATATGAGTTTTGTAAAAAAAGTGTTTTTGAAAAATTTCATCGAACCCCCCTTCATGGCTTATGATCAAAAACTACGAAATTTGAAAACTCCCATAAGTTCGCAGAAACTCAACCGATTAACATGCGGAATGTCTTTTTGTTCATAATTTTGCGTCAATATTAATAAACTGACTCAAAAATATGAGTTTTGTAAAAAAAGTGTTTTTGAAAAATTTCATCGAACCCCCCTTCATGGCTTATGATCAAAAACTACGAAATTTGAAAACTCCCATAAGTTCGCAGAAACTCAACCGATTAACATGCGGAATGTCTTTTTGTTCATAATTTTGCGTCAATATTAATAAATTGACTCAACAATATGAGTTTTGTAAAAAAAGTGTTTTTGAAAAATTTCATCGAACCCCCCTTCATGGCTTATGATCAAAAACTACGAAATTTGAAAACTCCGATAAGTTCACAGAAACTCAACCGATTAACATGCGGAATGTCTTTTTGTTCATAATTTTGCGTCAATATTAATAAACTGACTCAAAAATATGAGTTTTGTAAAAAAAGTGTTTTTGAAAAATTTCATCGAACCCCCTTCATGGCTTATGATCAAAAACTACGAAATTTGAAAACTCCCATAAGTTCGCAGAAACTCAACCGATTAACATGCGGAATGTCTTTTTGTTCATAATTTTGCGTCAATATTAATAAATTGACTCAACAATATGAGTTTTGTAAAAAAAGTGCTTTTGAAAAATTTCATCGAACGCCCTTCATGGCTTATGATCAAAAACTACGAAATTTGAAAACTCCCATAAGTTCGCAGAAACTCAACCGATTAACATGCGGAATGTCTTTTTGTTCATAATTTTGCGTCAATATTAATAAACTGACTCAAAAATATGAATTTTGTAAAAAAAGTGTTTTTGAAAAATTTCATCGAACCCCCCTTCATGGCTTATGATCAAAAACTACGAAATTTGAAAACTCCCATAAGTTCGCAGAAACTCAACCGATTAACATGCGGAATGTCTTTTTGTTCATAATTTTGCGTCAATATTAATAAACTGACTCAAAAATATGAGTTTTGTAAAAAAAGTGTTTTTGAAAAATTTCATCGATTTCATTTCATGGCTTATGATCAAAAACTACGAAATTTGAAAACTCCGATAAGTTCACAGAAACTCAACC